>CM031237.1:747017322-747590011 GCA_018340775.1 Taxus wallichiana var. yunnanensis | reverse complement strand
ATACCCATTGCTAGTTGTGGCTCATACTATTCTTCTCAAGCAGTCACTACCCTACAAATTTAAGAAAGATTTTTTTATTTGTAGTTTTGAAATATATTTTTTACATGGAGACCACCTGCAACATAAAAATAGAAGCAACATAAAATAGAAGTAACGGTCTCCTACATAAGACCGCTGCCCACTCATAATCTCTTATATTTTATTATTGAAAATAATTAATTAGTTATTTTATGATGTAGCTATAGGCGCCCCCTCCCCCAAAAAAACCTGAACCTTAATGTCATAAACAAAATGTGAACCCTAATTTCATTCCTTGTATCCAAGTAAAATTTACGCATTATTTTGTATATTACCTTTTTAGTGGTTTCCATTTACACGCTATTTTTAATACTAGGTTTAATTGTTGATAAATATTTGATTGACAATAATATCCTTTACCAAAATTCATTTTATTTGTGCCAATGAAAATCTTCCCATTACTTCATGTAGAAGGGCTTCTTACACCCATTTTAATCGTACAAAATAGTGTAGTCAGATTATATGAAATAAATAACACTAGAATATAGGTTACAAGTATGGCTAGATTTTAATAGTGTTCAACATTTTCTTTGCATAAAAGTGTACATTTTCATTTAAAGGCTCAAAGGAAGAATATGCGTTTTTGGTCCCTAAAAGGTTGGGTGTACTTTTGGAGGAGAGGAAGAAGTGTGAGAATGGGTAAGCGTGCACGACCCACGCAGAGAAAGAATCAGAAATAAAGAGTGCCGAAAGAAAGAGTGTTGTTTGTGGCACCTAATATAAGAAGTGCTGGAAGAAAGAGTCAAGTACCAAAGAAGGAGTTAGAAGTGTCGAAAGTGTGCATGTGCCATGCATGCCTCACATGAGGAGGAAATATTGGAAGCAGTGTGGTGTGTGATGTCAACTTTTGGAAGTGCAAGAGAACTACTATAGATGCATACCCCTAAACCCTGTTTAGGGAAAGAACAAAAACACACGTTGTGGGAAGTTGTACTGGTTAGGAAGACAGTAAAATTATGGATTTCCCATGTCAACAATGTGGCTGTTTTGTAGAGGAATATCACGAGCATTTTGTCATGTTATGAGCATCGACAGATTAATAAAAAGGTGAAAGAAGTAAATAGAAGTGGTGAAAGAAGTAAATAGAAGTGGTGCAAAGAGCTAGGGTAATTATAAGTAAATGGAGAACAAAGTGGTATCCTTGTACAAGATTTCTTAGGTTGTTCTAAATCCAAGTTACTTTTTCAAATAAAAGTAATGTGAAGGGGTTTCTTTGTTTGTATTTTCCCAAGTTTTTTCCCTTTTTTTTATGAAATAGGGCTGTATTACTTTTTAAGGAAATATTATACACTCTTCACAAAAAGAAGATGGTATGACATCATAACACAAAGACACCACTAGGCCTTAAAAACATTTCCATAGGTTGCCTTTTAAAATATATTTGTAATTGTAAAAAATTGTGAAATTCATTCAAGAATTGGTTTCTTTTTCCACATTGTAAATATAAGTTATAGTTAATAGAGAGGGACTTGTTTGAAATTTGCTTCTTATAGGAAAAAAGTACAATAAACTTTGTATTCATATTCAATAAGAAATACAAGGAAATTGATAAGACTGTGTCTTGATTTGTTTTTTACGATATCATTTAATTTATGTCGAACACATCTTCCTTTCCTTTCCTCTCCTTTAATGAATATATTTGTAGAAAACCCTTACTTAAACCCTGCTTTACTGAATAAAATTCAGAGGGGCGGCCCTCTACCAATCCAAAAATAAGTTTTTTGGTTATGGGGTCCATGCCAATGCTTTCCTTTTGCGGAAGTCATGATTGAAAATTTTATGAGTGAAAATTTGATTGCAATTCTTATGTCAGGAGTTGATGATTATTTCCTAACATATTACTTTATTACGTCGGAAGGCATCTTTCTTTGAAGAGAGCTTTGCCGACCACTGTCTGTGTTTTCCAATGGCTTCTTCTCTGTGGCAATTTTTTCCGGAACAACTGTAGCAGTCTAGCAATCGCACTTTAGCAGTTGTGAATATTGTATCATTCAACAAAGGGTGATTATTATTATTGTCGAGAATATTTTCCAACCTTGTCATCCCCACTTCTTTTACATCGTAATCTGGGTTATCTTTTCAAAAACTCTGGAGAACTTTCATTACGAAGCAAGAGTCTCTTACCAACAACCAGTACATCAAGATGTCTCGGCGGATCCACTTGTACATGGGTCATATATTTTCTGCATCTCTTCACTTTTACACGTTTCCACAGCTGAAGACAAGCTAATCTCCAAGTGGTTATCAAATTCTATTGCAACTTCTGACTTGAAATGCTCTAGGCCACGCAATGTTCCAATATCTTCCTTTGTGAAATGATAAGGACCAAAATAGGTCTCTTTTGGATGGTACAATAACTGTCTTTTCATTCCTTAAACACCCTAGAACTCTTGCAATAATATTCAACTCTATAGATGTGCGTTCCTCCAGACTATACTGACACCCTTATCGCCTCCCTCAGTTACCTCTCTACAAATATATTCCTCTCTACATACATTGTCCGCTTGTGAGCTGTTTGTTACACCCACGTTTAGCGACACTTATGGGAATATACTAGATCTGGAGCAAGGAACATGATTCTCCGGCATACAACAATGTTTTGACTCCATCTTTCAGGTATGGTCTCTGACTCCATGTCCGCATCTTTCAGATTGAATATTTCTCTTGGTTGCAATTCGTCAGACACGGGAAAATTTGAGGTGCAGATTTTATTCATCATTGTATATGAATTTGGACATTGGCATCTCTCCTTTGTGTTGATATAATTCCAATCAACTAATCTGAAACTATGATAAAATACAATATATGTTATACAAACCCATGCATGCAACCCCTTCTCTTGGTTTAGACAGGTGTTTGATAACTGTCAGGTATCTCATCTCATGTGATTCATGTGTGGCAATACCATGTGCAGGATTTTCATAAGTAGTGTTCAGTGCCACCAACCAATGTCTTTCTATGGTTATAACGCTCTACCTTGATTTGCTTCTTCATATTATATTAGGACTATAGGTTTGTTTCTAAATGTTTTATTATTAGTGTTGGAGCATTACACGGACATCTTAATTAGGACAATCATTACTAAAACATTTGACAAAAATCATCATTATTTAATTCAAATTTAGTAACTTTTCTTTTAATTTTTTGGTTGGAAATCTTCCACCTCCGTCATTAATTTTTATTCCATATAACTAAAAAATAGAAATAGCAAATCATTTATGCTAGTGAAATATCTGCAAATTAGACACCACCTTCAATAGATTCAACGTATCGATGGTCTTGGAAAGTATCCACTCTTTCACTCGGGCCAAATTCTCATCTTCTCTATCCGCTATAAAAACACAAAACAAATTATGCAAAAAAATCTAAATTTAACCTCTAATAATATTACTACTAGATCTTAAGAAATGATTGGATTATACCATTGTTAGCAAAAATGGTCTACCATCATTGTCTTTCATCTGATGATCCTTAGCGCATGCACTTCTTAGATTTTCAATTTCTACAATAATCATTAAACATAGAGCTCTTCTATTAAACGAGACCTCTGGAAAAGATATCTTACTCCCGAGTTGCTGGTAGGTAATAATTCTTTTCCTCCAAAATAGAAAATAACAAAGGATCTCAATAAGATTATCTTTTCAAGTGATAGTTTCCCCTAAAATAACAAGTTCTAATTTTCACAGAGGGGGTTTTTCTTCTGATTGCTTAGAGGCATTGTCCCCTTGTCAAAAAAATTGATTGAAATGATTGAAGCCGATACATAAATGGAACACTGCACACATTAAATGTAATGCATTACTTTACCCTTCCAAAAGTCACTTCATTCATTTATTTTTCCTCAAACCATAGGGTAAGATAAATAATTTTGTTGCCTCGATTTTAGAGATTTTTTTCTTATAGTTCAAAGTAAAAATATTTCTCATAACAAAATATTCTTGAATAAAAGGTTGAGGAGTATTCCACAAATATTTCATGCCCGACTATAAATGTTAAAGTCAAATATCTCCTCAAAACTTGTCATTGGCTAAAGTTAAAATAATTAAATAAGTTAATAGTCATGGTGAAGACTATATAAGTGCCTTTACGGTATAATAAAATTCATGTGTTGTAATTAACATTGTTATCTTATATCAATACAAAAACAAATTGTCAATGAAAACTTATGGCCCTTGTACAAATATGTAATAATTTTAAACTCTATAAACTTGATTTATAATATATATATGCAATATTGACCTAAAAATTTAATAATCAAACTCTATCCATTTTCATTTATGAACATTGACCTAGCAGTCATGTTGGACAAATTGCATGTATGTGTCTTGGAACAATGGCGAATTAAACTCTTAATACACATGGAGGTCAGAGGGATGCATTGAGGCTTGAATGGAATGATCCAAAATATTTCAGTGCATGAATAAATTTGAAAACAAATCAAAAGGTGATGAGGCTATATGGACATGAATGCTAAGCTCCAAACCTCTACAATTCATGCCATTTTTATAATTTCATTATTATTATCTAATTATGTGTCTGTATGATTTGTATAACAACACGATCACAAACTAAATTTATATGGCACATTTTATCATTTGACTATTTCATAAAATTGTGTGATTTATTACACTTGTCCACACACACACACACACACACACACACACACACACACACACACACACACACACACACACACAATCATTGGTGTCATAGGAACATAGCATATCAAGAGCAAGCAATGTACTTCTCAACATACAAGTCTCTAACTTCACTGTTACCTCCACTTTCAACGGTGTATATAGGAACATAACATATCAAGAGCAAGTAATGTACTTCTCTCCGACATACAAGTCTCTAACTTCACCGTTTAAGTTTGGTCTCGACTCCACCTTCGCATCTTTGAGACAAAACTATGAACCCGGATTGGGAATTTTTTTGCATCAATTAATACTATTCTATACCACTTTTCGACATGGTATTGGATCAAATTTAATATGATTTGGTTCGGCCACATACCCATGTTTTTGTATTAACAATAGAGATTTATTTTCTTATCATTTGTTTGTATAAGTTGTGAAGCAAGATCATTTACAATTTGAGGGCGACAGCTTATTTGTTTATATCATGTGTGTTAAATATTTAAAGCATATATGTTTCATATTTCTTAGTTGATTGAGATGAACCAAAATATGAACAATAGAAAAACTGTTGAATGCTCCCCATGTAGGAATACTCACACACAAAAACAAAATTCATGATATTAGACAAACTAACAATCCCTAAAACATAGGATATTTCACAAAATAAATAAAGTAATATAACATGCATTTCACCACACAAACAAAATCCAACAAAATTTATATTTTATCCTCTCTAACGTAGTTTACAATTCATGTGCAATTCTTAATACCTATACTTTCCAAATAATTGTCTCTTATCATTTTATTGATATTTTAGCGCATTAAGTCCACATAATCACATGAGCATGTACAAAATGCATTCACATGTAATAGGTGTATGGGGGCATGTTTAATGTTAATCCTATAGTAGCATACAAGATCATCTAGTGAGCATACTTTGTATGTTTTATCTTGTCTCTCATGACTTGTGTTAGGAATTCTTAGTGTACACATTATAGTGTGTTTAGATTAGTGTGTGAATATGCAATATCTTGGCATATTATGTCACGTGAGTTGTAATATAATTCATGTAGAGGTTTGAGAGAGCAATAATAGGAGGGAGATAATCTAGGTTGTTAGGTGACCTTCTTAGATTAGTGTGAGTAGTTTTCGGAGTTAGAGTATGACTCCTATTCTATAGGAAATACCCGACTTTTGTATAGTTATATTGTGATATATTGAATATAGGTTGAATTGATTATTATTGACATTATGTTCTTCTAGATATGGGGTAAAACCCATATTTGGTATAAGAGAAGGTTCTAAAAAGATGCATATTTGATTTTCACTCCATCCATGTTTTAGTTCGTTGAATAGACTTAGGGAATGAGCAAAAGCGGATACCACGGGACCTCAAACCCATTACCTTTGTTCACGCTCCAACATTTTTTGTAATGTCAAAATGCGTAAACAAAGGCTAGTAGGATCTTATGGACCTCGTCTGAAACACTTTGTCTATGCATTCATCCTTCTTGCATATTTTTCAACGATACTAGTGGATACCACAAACCTCACAATTAACCCATTGACATTCTCAATTCATTTGCATTTTCCTTGTACATTCTATCCACAATTTTCCTTCCATATTATTTGCATTTTTCATAACCCATTAAAAATTAAAATTAAAGAAATAAAAGTTTAGTTTTGGTTTTAATTTCATTTCGAAGATTTCTAGTTTTCGACCTTCACATGAGGTCTGAAAGGATTTGAAGAAAAACAACATAGAAATTTCTTATCATGGGCACAACACCCTATAATATATTTTGAAAGATTTGCATTGTTCTGTTTTACATTTGAGGATTTGATTTTTCAGCAACATTGGGACTCAACCTTTTCTATTTGGACGCATCATACAAACTAGATCTTGTATTGGATCCTACATTGAAGATATCACAAAACATCTTGGCGACTGAGACGAGAAATTCATCAAATTATGGTGGCGAGTCTTAAATGTAGATCGACAAAAGCGAAATCTAGAGAGTTCTATTTGTTTTTTGGCTTGGTATTTATCACGAGTTTCTTCGTCTTTGCACGGTGAAGGTTGGAACTCCAAGCTATTCATTCTTCACGTGTTCCTTGAATGGATCCGCATCCACATTGGATGTTGATCTTCCATCTCAAAAATCATTAGGAGTCATTCTTTGGAGACTTATACTCATGTTTCGATAGGGTGGGGCGACGCACATGCAAAACTTGCTCCTTTACTACATTTCACACTCCCTCTCAAATGACACCAACATCCATGAAGAAAATTACATAATCATTACTTATTTGGAAAAATATGGGATCTTCATGTGATGGAATTAAATTAAAACCATTTTGCATCCAAATACACAGCATTACATGTGCATCTTCAATGTTATAAAGTTATAGCTTGTTAGAGTCTAAAAAGCTATATGAAAGTTATGTCTACATGTAAAGCTAGTGAAAATATATGTTGTGAGTTTCTACTTATGCTCTGCTTAAAAGAGTTTCATGAGTTTTCTCGTGTCACTCCCTTTGTTTGTATTGTGCTTCCTTTGTCATACTAGGGTTCTCTTAATAGTTATATTAGAATTTTAGCTAGCATTTTCCTGCCTTTAAGGTGGTGAGTAGCCTATAAATGGCTGCCTCTCCATCTATTAAGTGCAACTGATTTGTTGTAATTGGTGGTGGAAATGACTCCCAGTGTGCTTGAAAATTTGTGTCGAAGGTTTATGATGAGGTATGGATTCTGAATCATCCTGAATTTTGTTGTTCTACTGCTGAGTTCATAGACCACTGTGGTTAAATGGTATAATGTATTTGCCTTATTGCATATTTATGTGGCCACATTCCCTCGAATCTTTTATGCAAAATTGGATTAAAAAATCATTGGGAGTCCAACTGTATCTTGGTTTTAGGAATCCATAATCTCACTAAGGGATTTTATCTCTTTTCATTTTGAGAGCCTTCACAGGTCCAAACCCTCCTTCTTAGGTTGCATGTTGGTATTTAGGAACACCTACCATTGTGCTTTCCCAGTGGACTCTCGACTTTAACCCACCCATCCAAGTTTCTTTAAAAATATTGGTTTGGATAGAGCTTCCTGGACTCCCCGTTCATCTTTGGTCTTTCCTTCCAGAGATTGACAAACCCATTGGCGAGGTGATTTGCCATGAACATGATCATTTCTTTTACATTCAAACCAATAAATGGGTTTGTGTTGAGGTTGACCTTATGAAAGACATGCGGGTCACCTTGATATTCAAGTGGGGTCCATGTGTTTCTCTCTGAAGGTTGTTTATTTCAACCTTCCCAACACTTGCTTTCATTGTCAAGCCCCAGGCCACCGCATTCGCGATTGTCCTCTTAAACGGCTTGATCTAAAACTTTATTGATTATGACCTTGATGTCAAAACCCAAAGGGGATCTATTGACTGATGGTTGGGTGCGATCGAGAATAATAAGGTATCAAGTGCAAAATCTACTTCTGTGGTGACCCCTGCTCCTTCTTCCCCTCCTCCATCCAAGGATAAGTCGGGTTTGGGTCCTTCCCCTTGTCTCGTCTCCATTCCTTCCCAACCCATGCGGACTGCCAAGTTTCGCCTTCACAAATAAAGGATTACGAGATTTTAGCTTGATGTCTCAACCTCTGCGATGTTCATGCAGGTCCACCCCATGAAGTGTCCCACATTCATGGGGAGAAAATTGGTTAAATGTCGCTCCATTTATGTTGAGCTTTCTAATTCAAACCATATTCTACTTTTAATAATTTTACAATTATTTGCTTGATGATGGTGTTCCAATGGCCCAGTCGGGGAGCTCGAGCATCTCGAATTTCCATAAATTTCTTCTCTTGGAATGTTTGGGGTCTCACAGAGAGCCCCTTATGAATACTCTGTGATTAATGCATCCGGCATTTTAGTAGTCTAGATATTATTTGTTTACCACGAAGTTAAATTTTCTACGGATATTTGCTTCATAATACGCTAGCTTGTATTGTTCCTGATTTTTCTCATTTTTATACTCAACATATTGATGGCAAAGGTGGTGCTCGTATTTCCATTGCCCCAAAATTTTCAACCTTAATTACCTCCTTAGGCTAGGATCCTTCAAATCAGCGGTCGCGAGTAATTATGGTTATTAATGATCTTTCTTTTGGTATTCTTAATGTTTATGCTTCTAATGATGACACGGAAAGAACGACATTATGGAAATGGTTAGGTGATAACTTGCCTCTAGCTTATTGATTGGTGTGTGGTAACTTTAATATGATTGAACATCCTGATGAAAAACTTGACGCCCTTCCTATGCGTTGGTGTGTCGGTGAGCATGCAACTTGGTGTTACTTTAAAAGCCATTTTGGGCTTTCCGATCCTCTGCTTCAGTGGTGGCAGGAATTTAAGTCTCTAGCTTGGTATACTTGGACCAATCTCTAAGAATGATCTTGCTGGTTGGATTTTATGTTGTTGAATATGCCCAATGGAAGCACATAAAAACAACTAACAACGATTAGGAAATTCACCTCTTGGAGTTGAAGTTCCTTTTCTTTTAAGAGGGCAATTCTCTCATATGATGAGGTTTTTTATATTTTTGGTGCTTTTAACTGGAAAGCACAAAAGGGAGGCAAAATTGGGAAAGGGAAAATACATAGAGGAAATAGGAACTATGAGGGAAAGAATACAACCATGTAAGTGTTTAATAAGACGAATAAACTTGAGACAAAAATTTCTGCAAATCTATCTATCAAGGAAACACATTTCCTTTTTGGTCATACAAGAATGCCTTACTTACAATGTTGGAAGGATGAGAAAGAGGTGAAATTACAAGCAAAGAATTACACAAAGGGAACTTCTTTATTTGGCAAAAGACATACTGATGAATGCGAAACACGGAAAGCCAAAGTCTTTATCTCTTTCTGGAATCTACCGATATGACACAAAGTCCACGTGCCACGATAGCTAGCACAAAGTCTGATCACTTGAGCATCAATCACACTATGAAGGAGAAACAATATTAATAACTCAACCACACGCAAAATGGTAGATTTTATAATTGAGAATCATTAACATAGTATTAGAAAATGCATGGTATTCATGAGGAAAAAATTGTGTACACAAAGTTCTGACAACATAATTCAACATAGCGATAAAATGGTTTCCCCAAAAAGATTGGTGAAAAAAGAAATCCCCTTTACTGATTACAATACAACCTTTTATAGGCATATGCTCAAAGAAGTAGTTATAAAACTACTTTTTAATCCTAACTCATTTCTAACCTCAAGTTGACTTCGAACTTGAGTGTTTATAAATTATAATATTTAATTAATGTGATGGAGAAATTCATTAAATTTGTTTTACATTATAGCTTATACAAACGTAATCTTTAATTAATTTGGTAAAAAAATTAACTAAACATATTTTAACCTTTATCTCCCAAAGACCCAAAAATAAAAAACGCCATTTCTCTATTTCCACAACTCTCGAGCTTACGCAGAAGCTTTGAGTGTTAGGAAATAAGGGATAAAATATGCGAATAATCCTTCACGAGAATCACAACAAGAGAAAAATACTATGCGAAAATATTACGGATCTCAAATAAAAGTGTAGAATAAAATAACACAACACAAAGAGACAATATTTAACGTGGTTCACCCAATTTGGGCTACGTCCACCAAGAATCACTTGCTTAGATTTTATTACAAGCCACCGCTCTCTCAATACAATACCCATATCTTTGTTTGGAGCTATACTCAACAAACTCTACAAATTCACACCGAATTCAAAACACATCTGCAATGTTACATTATACTTACCATATGCACAAAACCATATAAATAGACTACTGCTTAAGAAGTTTTACAAAACCATGGGTATCAAAACCATGGGCCAAAACTGTCCCATAAACCTATGGGTCAAAAATCCCGCCCATATGAGAAAATCACGTTTCCCGGTATATCGGGCGAGACAATTGTGGAAAGTGTACAATACTCGCGAGTGTACAGTCTTGACACTTTCTCACATGAAAATAGGCTCCATGACCTAACAATCTCCCACTTGGAGACTAGTTTTCCTCACGAGCAAGCTTCTCGACCCTTCACTAGTTTCTCGTGAAGACCAACCAAAGTGAACACAACTTCAATTTCTCCTTGTGACCACCTTGGTCATCATGTCACATGGGATTAAGTGGTATGAATCTTCTCGATCTTGACTTCTCTTCCTCCAAAGTTGTCTGATGAAATGGTATAAATAGCTATGTGTATGCTTCGTCTAGAGTGGAAAGCAAAGTTCTTAGCTAGGTGTATAACACTTTGACTATCACTATGAAGCTTTCCTTCCTCTGCTTATGCCCCACTCCTCAAGTAATTTACGTAACCAAATCATTTCCTTGCTTGCCTCTGTGGCAGCGAACATACTCGGCTTTCGTGGTTGACAAGCCACCAACTTCACGTAGTGAAATCCAACTTCTTGTTGTCCACCTACATTGTAAACATAACTTTGTTGTGCTCCTCCTGCTGCATACATCTTGACCATATCTCGAATCTACATGACCACACAAAGTGGTGTCCGATCCATCGTAGCACAAAATTGTCCCCATGGTCCCTCTCAAATCTTGAAGGATCCACGTTCTTGCTGCTCGCGATGATCTCTACTTGGATCACTCATAAATCTACTCACCGCTCGCCTTTGCATGGGCAATATCCGAGGCCCGTGCACACCATGGCATACATACATCAAATGCACCAACCGGCCGATGAGTAAGGTACCTTGGACATATGGTTTCTCTCCTACTCTGTCTTGGGACAACTTGCTCCTTTGATAACTTGAAATGGCTTGCCAAAGGAGTCCCAACCGGTTTATCATCCCCGCATATTAAACCTCTCCAAGACCTTCTTAATGTACTCTTCCGAGATAAATTCAGCTTCCGTTCCTTCCTATCCCGAGATATCCTCATACCAAGTATTTATGTCACTTCCCCAAATCCTTCATAAAAAGGATTCACTTAGTTTACTTCTTGAGTACTTTTATTTCTGCCGAGTTTTACTGCAACCAACATGTCATCCACATAAAAACACGGATAATATAATTGCCACTCTCAAATTTCTTTGTATACACGCATGATGGTCGAATGCCATCTAATATAACCTTGCTTCATCATGAAGCTATCAAATTTCTTATACCATTGACGTGGAGCTTGTTTCATCCATCTGAAGCTCTTCTTCGGTTTGCACACCATCTCCTCTTTACCTTTGACCTCATAGCCCCCTGGTTGTTGCATATATAGTTCCTCCTCGAAATCACCATGGAGAAATACAATGTTTACATCAATACTTCTAAGTGTAAGTCTTCTTACTGAATATTCCTAGAATAATTCTAATAGAAGTCATTTTTACTATAAGAGAAAAAATCTCATCAAAATCTATACCCTTTTCTTGTGCAAACCCCTTGACCACCAACCCGAGCCTTGTATCTTTTCTTTCCTCCTTTTTCCTCTTTGACTCACGAAAACCCACTTGTTACTGTAATGCTCTTTTGCTTTCGGTTAGCTTCACCAAATCCCATGTCCGGTCTCATGTAGAGCGTGATGCTCCTCATCCATGGCTTGCTCCCACTTCTTCTGGCATCTACCGCATTGCTTCATCAAAGCTCTCACTCTCCACTATCAAGTGAGTAATAAATAATAAAGAGAAGGAGAAAACGTTTAGGTTCTCTTCATAACCTAGAAGACCTCCTCAATATAGGAGTTTATGGATCCTGTTGAGGAGGTTCTGAATCTTGATTCATGTGTCACTTTCCCATCCTAAGATCCTCTATTCTTTTGCGTATTCTTTCTTGGATTCTTCCTGTTTTCTATGCTTCGCTTCTTGTACATGACTTTCTCATTAAAGACCACATCCCTAGATCGAATGATTTTCATGTACTTAATACTCCAACATTTATATCCAAAGTCATCACCACCATAACCAATAAAAGTACATTTTTCTGATTTAGCCTCTACTTTGGTCCTATCATCCTTGTCTATATGGACAAACACCTCACATCCAAAGAATCTAAGAAATGAATAATCAACTTTCTTACCATACCAAACCTCCTCGGGTATTCCTCCATCCAAGGCACTTAAGGGTCCATGTTTATCAAGTACACAACATTGTGCTCACCGCTTCGCCAAAAAAGAAAGAAGTAGTCCTCGTATGTAACTTCATGCTCCTAAAGACGTTCCATTATTGTTTTGTTCATCCTTTCGACACCCCATTCTCTGCGGAGTTCCCGGAACCATATTTTTCCCTCAGATTCCATTCTTAGAATAGTAATAATCAAATTCATTATTGCGGTACTTCCCTCCATTATTTGACTGAGACATTTTAGCTTAAGGCTGTTTTATTATCTATCAAGGCTTTTCATTTAACAAAAGTGTCAAATACATCACTTTTGTTTCTAATACAATAAACCCAAAATTTCCTTGTTGCATTATCAATAAAAGTAACATAGTAACTTGAACCCACAAGAGATGATACTTGGAGCCGACCCCACACATCGAGAATGTACCAACTCTAACTTACTCTCTTTCTTTGTAGGTCCAACCTTGAGAAACCTTACTCAAACTTCTTGTTTCCCATATATGCATTCCTCAAATCCAAACCTATTTCGTATATCCAGGTAAATCCTTCTTTATGATCTCCATGCCCCTTATGGCTCATATGCTCGAGCCTTTAGTGCCACAATGTTGTATCTACTTTTGAAGCCACAAGATTACAAATATTAGTGCTATAAGTGGTTAAATACAAGGTTCCAACCTTCTTACCTCTTGCCACCACAAGAGCACCCTTGGTAACCTTCAAGAGTCCGTTGTAAATATCATAAATAACGACCATCACTTCCCATTTCCTACCGATATCAAATTTCATTTTAATGTAGGCACATGTCTCGACATCTTTGATAGCCAAGTATTCCCATTCTACATCTTAACCTGAACAGAACCTTTTCCAACTATGATGCAAGGCTCATCATCACCAAGAAAAACATGCCCAAAATCTCCTTGAACATAATCAACAAAATAATGCCTATGTGGAGTAGCATGGAAAAAAGCCCCCGAATATAAAACCCAAGATTCAGTAATATCGTGCAAAGAAAGAATCAAAACATCCTAACATACATTACCCGTTGCCACATTTGCCTCCTTATTTTCTTCCTGTTGTTTCTTCTTGTCCCGAAGCTCCCAACAGTCCTTCTTTACATGCCCAAACTTTCCACAGTGCCAGCATACTATCTTGCTTTTGGATTTTGACTCTTTCGATCCTTTGATTTTCCACTTCCTCTATTCTTCTCGTCTCACCTCTAGTTTCCACTGTCAAAGCATTCCCTAAAGTAGAAGATTCCCTAGAGCTTTTTCTTCGCATTTCCTTGCTTAAAATCACCCCTACAACATCCTCAAACTTCAACTTTGAGTTAGCTGGAACTGAGTTGCTTACCACCATTACTAGGCTATTCCAACTCTCGTGTAAAGAGCACAAAATTAATAAAGCCCTAACTTCTTCATCAAATTCTATTGTAATTGAAGCTAGCATATTTACAACCGTATTAAAATCATTTAAATGATCTCACAACTCTTCTTGAACCATTCTCGAAATCTTCATATTAAACAAATTTTTCATTAAAAATATCTTATTTGAGGAAGAGGGTTTTTCATACAACTTTCCTAATGCATCCATCAGTTCTTTTGTAGTCTTTTCCTTTGAAACATTAAATAATACCAAAGATGCAAGACATTGGATTGTCCCAAGTGCCTTCCTATCTAGAAATCCAATTCTACATCCGTCATGCTCGAGGGTTTGTTCACCTTCTTATAACGGAATATAAAGATCCTTTTGATAAAGGTAATCTTCTATCTGCATCTTCCAAAGACTGAAATTCTGCCCATTGAATTTATCAACCCTAGATCTTCCATCATTTGCCATAGCTCCCACTTAAGATAAAACTTTTCCTATGATTCAACACTTCAACAAACCAAACCAAACTTTGATACTAATTGTTAGGAAATAAAGGATAAAATATGCGGAATAATCCCTCACGAGAATCGCAAACAATAAAAACTAATATGCATAAAATATTACAGATCTCAAATAAAAGTGCAGAGTAAAATAACACAACATAAAGAGATAGTATTTAATGTGGTTCACCCAATTTGGGCTACGTCCACCAAGAATCACTTGCTCAAATTTTATTACAAGCCATTGCTCTCTTGATATAATACCCATATCTGTTTGGAGCTATGCTCAACAAACTCTACATAATTCACACCCGAATTCAAAACACATCTGCAATGTTACATTATACCTACCATATGCACAAAACCATATAAATAGACAATTGCTTAAGCAGTTTTACAAAACCATGGGTATCAAAACCATGGGCCAAAACCATCCCATAAACCTATGGGTCAAAATCTCGTCCATATGAAAAAAAGCGTTTCCCGGTATATCGGGCGCGTTTTAAGGCCATTTTTTCACATTACTCAAACCACAGCCGAAAGACAAGCTGTGGAAAGTGTACAATACTCTTAGCGTCTGATCTTCAACATTTCCTCACATGAAAATAGGCTCCACAACCTAACACGAGTCTGTGTTGCTTTCTCTCATGGTGTGATCAATTTCATTTCTTCTAGATTTCAACGTTTCTTTCTTAATGTGAGTGGTACTAGGCTCAACATCAATTAGCTCAACATTATCTTCTCCATGGGTTTTCCTTTCATGTGAAGAGTCAAATGACTCAACATTGTCTAAGTGAAAACTATCAACATTAGCAATTGGATCATTCATAAGTAGCAAGCAACTCAACTGTCTCAACACCCTCTCTAGGAGCGCTTAATTTTGATTCATCAATATCAAATGACAACTCAACTGACTTCATCTATTGTTGTTGCTCATCCTTATTGCTCTTTGCCCAACTTTCCTTTTCTCCCAATGACCGCATGAGGAAGATTTGGTTGTTGTGACTTTAACAACAATATTTCACAAATTAAATTCTCATCAGGAGATAATTCTTGCCCATTATTCACATGGTCATCGACAACTCCATTTTAGAAGGAAATTGAGCACCATTTCGACCTAAAACCACAAGCATTTGTTCCTCTTTGACAACATTGCTTTGTTTGTTGTCATGCTCCATTGCGAAACAATAAATTCCTCAAAATCAAGACTATTTTCTTCCCGATGACTTGCGGTTCCTTGACCCTTGTCAACAATCATTATAGAAGTTACATCATTGTTTTCTTACAAGCTTGGAGGTTGTTCTCTGCACTCCTCAGGATGTGTATTTACATCGAATCAATGTCTCCTACTTCCACAACATCTACCCCATGTTCTTATTGTATGTACATTTTGGCTTGCAGTTTCAAGCTCCAGTCCTTTTCACTCACAACTTTAGCAATGTGCATTTCTAATGGTTGGTCGATAATAGATGCTTCTTTGCTTATTGTTATAACAAAAACACTGATTTCCTCATTCCTCTACTAACATATGATTATCCATTTTTCTGGTGGTTGGTCATCATCATTATGATGCCATCTCCAATGGGCATGAGATATGTTATAAATTGTAAGTTCACCACGTCCAAACCTTGCTTCTCAAAATAGTGACCGTTTAGGTTATGCATCCAGAAACTTAGATCAAGTCTTTCTTTATTTCCTCCATCTCTATGGCAAGCGATATGTATAGCTCCACAAGGATTAATGTTTCTTACGTAGACTTGAATAAATCACTCATAAGCATATACATGGCCAACAAGTACCATGTCGACTTTGGCGTGCATAAAGTAGTGATTCCATGGTTGTCATCATGCCATCCTTAACACCACAGTTAACAATTGTTCTTTATACCAGGAGCATGGAATATCATGATAAGTTAGCATGTTCTTCTTCTTCCTTTTTTCATCGTCTCCTACTGTCTCTTTCTCTTTGCTTTCCTTCATGTTGGCTATATGTCTTTTGAAGAACTCAAGGAACTTTGGAACAAGTTCCACTTGGTTCCTAGTTAGGACCGCTTTCACCGACAAAGTGCTTGTTTAGTTGCCTGGCAATGGCTGCCACACGGTCGGGTAAATCGATCGAACAGAGAACTGTATGGTACTTGGGAATTGATCCAAAAGTTATGTGAAATTCAAATTTTGCCGATAGAGATTGTCGGTCGGTCGAGTACCTAAGGTACTCAAGAAAATTACCACCAGTTCGAAAGAATGTCACCTTAACCGCTTTTGTTACGTGTTCTAGCCAATGACAACCTCACAGGCTAAACCAGAGGCGAAAACACTTGATTTTTCCAGAAAGAAAAATCTCCATGCCTTCCATGTTTGAGATTTTATTTCATAATGTTTACTAACCAAATGCAAATTTACTTAAGAAAAGCCAACATTTTTGTATTGGACTTTGATGGAGAAAAATTGTTTTTTTTAAAGTCGGCTTTTTTTTGAGTGACACTAGATCATTTGGGTTTTGAAAAGGGTTGATCATGTGCTTCTCTCTCGATAGTAGATATTTGATTTTGACACACAAGGCCTCTCCCATGTCACAGTGTGGTACGATGTTCATTGTGGATCACCGTTCCATCTCTTTTAAGATTATCTGAAGAGCAAGGCCCCTTTGAAAGTCTCGTCTAATCAGCTTCTATCTTAATGTTTCCTTTCTAAGTCTCATCTAATCAATTCTATCTTAATGTTTCCTTTCTAAGTCACTCAAGGGTGGTCCCTCTTATTTCCAAAGTTTAGAATATGGTGCCATGTCCCCCTTTTCTTTGCCAAATAGATTGAGTGGTGGAAGGTGGAGATCAAGCGCACCACCCGAATCCTCTGCAAATTTGGAAAACAGGATTGAATTTGCAAGTGTGCGGACTCTGCTATGCACAAAGAATTTTGACGGGTTTATGTTCTCCTTGAAGTTAATCCTTTCAACACCCTCTTGATTGGACAGCTAACATTCGTCATAAGTTCAAGCTCATGGAATCTCACTCGGCTTATGGAGCCCAAATCCGATCTAGGTTGCATTGGCTTAAGGTGGGAGACAAAATGTCCAAGCATTTTTTCAAATATATTCATGCCAAATATGCCCAAGAATAGATTAAATCTATTCAAGTTTCTCAGCTTTGGCTCATGGAAATGCTTGAGATCACTAACGCTTTTCTGGAACACTATTAGTTAGTTTTCCAAGTGCAAGAGTTTACCAATGAGTGAGCGGTTGCCATGCAACAATGTGTAGAGGTGGTTCCTGTCAAAATTTCTCCTCATGATCGTGCTCGATGCAATGCCCCTCTTACTTTGGATGAGCTTCATGCTACTCTTATGTGCTTAGCTGATGATAAATCTCCAGGATGGATGGCTTCCTTGTGAATTCTACAAAGCTACTTGGTCTTTTATTGGCCTTGATCTGCTTTGTGTCTACAATGAAGCCCTCCAATCCAATTCTTTAGGGAGCTTCATCAATCAAGGAAACATCAAGTTCATCCCTAAATCATGCGATCTTAAATTGATTACTAAATTTCCTGCGGCGGCTCATCACGCTTCTCATGTTTTTACAAAATTATTGCCAAACCCTTGCTTATTCAAGTATTCGATCCGTTTTACCTAAGATTGTTCGACCAAAATAAACGGGTTTGTCAAAGGGCACTACATTTTGGATAATATTATTTCAATCTGGGAAGGAATGGAATGGGCTTGGATGTCTCTTCAATGACCCTTATTTCTTAAAATTTGTTTTGAGAAAGCTTACGATTGTATTGAGTGGACTATTATTCTAGACATGCTCAAGGCATTAGGATTTGGTGATTTTTATCACTGTTGTCCAAATGTTGTTTTCTAATGCATCTTCTCGGCTCACTATGAATGGCCATAGTCCTCTCTCGTGATCGGCGTCTTCCGTTCTATCAGACAGGGGTCCCCTCTTGCTCCTTTTTTGTTTGTCTTAGCTAGGTATCTTATTGCTAAGTGTGTTGATCAGGGTCACATTTAGGGCATCTTATTATCGGATCATTCTACTCATGTCATTAATGGTCGTTTTGTTAATGATTATTTTCTCACTCTTTTGGAAAATGAGTAGAAATGTATTGAAGTTTTTCAATGTCTTGACATATTTTGTCTTGCTTCAGGATCCAAAATTTAGATGGCTAAAACATTGGGCTATCAACAAAGTAGTTGGTCTATGCCCAACTTTGGTTTAAAGCCTACCCACAAGTAGAGTGGCCACGGAGAACAATTTAAATTTTTGGGCATACCCTTTGCCTTTGATAGTGATTCTGCTACCCTATGGTAGTATGTGATTGAAAAAGTTGACCATAAAGTCTCTCGGTGGGTGCCTAAATCTCTCTCTTTAGATGGAAAATTTTAGGTGTGTACCAAGATTCTTTTGATCACCCATGTGTATTATTCCACTAGTGCCCCTCTTGGGCTTTTTTTGCCAATCTTGCCAAATTTCTCTCGGGATTACCTTTGGTCTAAGAACTGCAGTTCAGGGGATTCCATTAGGGTTGCATGGGATGTTTGTTGTCTTCCCCATGATCTTGGTGTTATGGGAATTATTGAAGCTCACTTTGGCGCAGTATTGCTTTATGTTCTATATGGGTGGTGATCGCCTTTCGGGTAATCAAGATTGGAAATATTTTACTTCACCATTGCATTACTTTAGGTTCTCCTTATGGTAAAAAATGTTGGAACAATTTATGATTACATATCTTAGTTATCACCAAAGTGCTGTGAAGATCGTTGACATGTTCGTTGCCAAGAGTATATGGAAGGCCTTTAATGTAGCCAACTTTAACACAAACTCAATACACTGCTATGAAATATCTTGAACTCAAAGAAAATAAATCTTCTTCTTCGTTATTGAATCATGATTACAATGCTTCATAAATAAGAAAACAACACCCAACTCGAGTTTAAAGAACTAACTTTGACTAAATCTACTCTAGGTGGCGTAATTTACAATTTGCTAAACCTCTTATTCTTAGTAACTTCACATGTTTATTTATACGAGCACATAAATTTCCACACATCTTCTACGTGCCTAAATTAGAGGAATTTCCAATTTTCTAACATACTATGCATTCAAGAGACTAAAATTTACTAATGCCCTAAAATAGAAAAAACCGAACTACAACTTAGATCTAGTTTTCGGCCTTCGGATGGCAGATTTCGGGCCTAAAAATGTGCGAAACATGCTCCGACCGACAGGCGAGGAGTGGGTTGATTGGTGCGCTCGTCTCGTCGAAACATGTGGGTTAAAAAAACGGACTCAAAGCGGACACTCGAGCACAAGTTATGACCTTTTCAGTTCTGTTAAAAAACAATGCATCAACCTTCGAAGTTGTGAAACCTTTGCTACGTTGGGTTAGAGATGGATTCCACATTGAGATTTATTTCAAATGCCAAAATATCAGTGGTCACCCATTATCACGGAGGATAATATCCCACTTCTTTGAAACTATGGGCATTAAAGCTCTCTGTCTATCTTGAAAAGGAATTCACACTATTCAATATTTAGTTTCCCATAGAGACTAGACTCCCTAGCCTGAGTTCAAGATGAGATTCAATCTTTCCAATTCATAGCTTCTGTCTATCCACAAAATTCAAGATATGATGCTGAATGTCATGCTTCAAAAGTTGGGGCTTAAACCTTTAGATGCTTGGTGGTGGGATTGGCAGTGGAATCATAATATTGCTTTTTTCGTTACAATGCATGAACTATCTACTAGCTTTTGAGTCCTATCTCGCCTTCCATATCCAAGCTCAATGCTTGTTGGAGCCTTCAATCTGCCCCAACTACTTGGCTTTGACGTCTTTCCCGTGTCCGGAATCCTCTGTTGGAACCTAAAGTTAACCATTTTCTGTGGTGTCTCATTTATCAGGGTCTCCCCTTAGGCGAAAGGCTCAACCACATTGGCATTCCGAATCCTACCTGCCCTTTTTGTTCTCGGTATGAATCTTTCAAACATATATTTTGGTCTTGTTCATGTGTTCAAGTTGTTTGGTCTTGGATTCATTCTTTGTTTCAACCCTACCACTCTGATTTCTTTCATAGGCGGGTGACGTTATTTGGAGATTTCAGCTCTTGGCCGTCCTACATTGACTCTCTGTGGCATTTTTTAGAGCTTTTGTTCTCTTTCAAATTTGGAAATCTTGTAATGTTGCTTTATCTTCCGAATGATCATTATGTTGCTTTATTTTCCACTAATGATAAAGTGGCTATTTTTTTGTCGATTGTGAAAATACAAATTTAAGCCCAAGTTGATTATTTTTGTGGAGTTTTCCCACACTGTAGGAACTTATTTCTCATTGGGGGAGTGATCCATGCATGATGATTGAGTCACTCCCGATCCTTTGCCATTACCACTTCGGCCATATATGTTGTGCCATCCACCTCAAAGCAGGTCCACGTCGCGAGTCACTCTCGCATCCATTACTCCTCTTCTCCTTGGGGTCGCCCTTCAAATCCAGCTGTCTTGAGGCCGGGATGGAGTCCTCCT
Organism: Taxus wallichiana var. yunnanensis; assembly: GCA_018340775.1. Classification (NCBI taxonomy): domain Eukaryota; kingdom Viridiplantae; phylum Streptophyta; class Pinopsida; order Cupressales; family Taxaceae; genus Taxus; species Taxus wallichiana. Next base: position 747,568,789 of record CM031237.1, on the reverse strand, counting down.
CCTTGAGGGAAGGTAATGGCTATTTCTCCACGACGGGCCTCTCCTCAACATGGAGCACAGTGTTTGTTGGCTCTCTGCCCCTTGGTTGGGGAATTATGGTGCCTCTATAAATCCAAATGCTCGATCAAGATGGGTGATAGGCCGATATTCCTTCGGTTGAGCCTTCCAGGTGGAGTGTAGATTCCTCATCGGGATGATCCTCCTCCTCCTCCTCCGTGTGGTGGCGTGTGTTTAATGTTTTATGGTTTAATGTTTTAGTGTGGTGTTGAACTCTGCCTTTGTGGATTTTTGTGGGACCGTGAGTTCTCTCACCGCCCCTATTCTTGTAATTCTATAATTTTTTTAATATAATGTGCATTTCAATAGTAAAAGCTATATGACATTAAGTCGTCATTTTGGCTTTGTATTCATGTCTAGAAATTAGGGTTTAATCTATTAGTATTTTTATGGTTCAACCTAAATAGATATTATTTCATTGATTTTTTTTTCATTAAAGAGTTAGTAGTTAGTCTTATGGCGTAATACATGTTTAGGTTATAGAGTATATTGATTTTTTTAATTTAATTCAAGGTAAATAGTTAATTATTTTTAAAGGTAATACATACTGATCTTTGGTATATTGTATAGTTCAAAAATCATAAAAAAGTTGATTGTTTGTTTGTAATGTATTTTCAATAGAGTTATTTTGTGTTTTATATTAGAAAAATATAATTTTGTTTATCTATTTCAAATAAACGCGTATGTGGTGAAAGTTAAGTTAATGTAATTAAATATATATATTTTAATGGATGCAATATTAGGAGAACCCAACATCCTGTTAAAATGTCAACCTTGTGGGGTATATATGTAGACATACGAAATTTAGCAACTTATCATTTTTATGACAAGTTTGGTGTTGATCCTATGCTAAGATAAATGCTCTCATTCTAAACCCAATCGACACATATTTCTCTCTCATTTGACTTTCTCATCTCTACACTTTTCTCTATCATTCATCAAAGATTATTAATCAACCAAAACATTAATTCAACCCCATGCATCATTCATGAACCTTAAATTTTGCATCATTGTCTACATGGTAAAAACAATAGAGTTCTAGTATATAGTGGAGCATGGTCATAGCTAACTTGTATGGTCTTAGCACCCTTCCATATAATGACTCTTTTTCCAATTTCAATATCTTATGTATGTCGTTTCATCTTTCTAGGTTGGCCTTAATGAAAATGTTTTACCTATGGAATCCTATATAACCAAGTCAATTACACTTTATGACTCACCTGACACTTTAATGGGTTCTATTGCAAATATACCCAAGGCTCTCCTAAATCTTCTTAAATTAGTTGCACACCAATTAGAGAAGCCACTACCATAGGTTTGAAGTACTCAACCGATTTCAAGAGTCTATCTTACTCCATTATCAAGCATCCAAAGAGCAAAGAATCATGTCTTAGCAAGGCCAAAGTCACTCCAAGCATTGTTAAATGATCAAGTTTCCAAACTAGTTGCATTATGTTTACACCTTAATTAATTTCAATGTTATGAAAGTGCAAAAATTACAAAAGATGTAAGGATTGGAAAAAGTATACTATTCTAATGTAACTAGCAATCATACGTGAAATGTACAATGTGAATCCTCGAAGGGATCTAGTGAAGAAGTGAAACTAGATGAAGAGAAATAATGGGAGAGGAAGAGGGGTGTAGAAAAGACATTTGAGGGTGGAGAAGTGCATGGGAAAGGAAAAATGAATCAAGGAGCCGATAAAAAAATATACCCTCTAAGAAGTACACGACATGTTTGTCAATCGTAAGAAGGAGAAAACTCGTGTTGCGAGAAGACGTTGATAAAATTGTTGAGGGAGATATCTCAAAATGCAAGTAGTGGTGGAAAATGTTGCCGAGGCGAATACTTGTTTGAATTTTCAGCTCTTGACATTATTGGGTAGTTAGAAAAATGTAAATGTAAGGGGAATTTAAATGCATGTTTCATGGGACACATCAACAATAAGAATACATGAAGTGTACTTAGAAAGCTAAGGTAGCGAATATCATGCAAAATTTAGATTGGAGTTTTCTAAAACTATCAAGTTAATGATTAGGGTATTGCAGTATTCACATGAGTGTAATTTACATCTAAGGGGAAAAATAAAAAATGGAAAATACAACATGTTCCAAGTTCCGAACTCGACCGCATGATGACAACTTGGTGCAGAAATTTGTATTCTTGATTTCCATTTGTAAGGTCAACTAATTGCAGGAAGTAGATGCACAACATGTATCGATAATTGACACTTCAATGATTGGTCATACGAGTCAAAGGTAGATCAAGACTTTGGATTGCATACTCACGTTTTCCATGGATCATATTATTCCTACCCAAATATTATCTACTATGTGTGCTCCACTTAAGCATTTCAATCTCACAAAGAGGACATAATAAAATTTAGGGAAACTTGGAAAGTTTTAGGGTTCAACTTGTAGTAATTTGTAGCCTCCCTTTCAAGTTGTAAGCTCAAGTAAGTGTAGGAAAATAGATGGTGCAAAAACTAACACTGCTTTGCTAATTGAGTCCTGAGCGATCGGACATATTAGTGAAAGGTATTTTTTTTTTTTTTTGGAAAAGGGTAAAAGTGGAGGTTTTGAGAGGACCCGCATCCTCGTACAAAAATCCCTAAAAGGAAAGATAAAGCAATAAAGTGACACAAAGAGAAAGCCACTGTAGCAAGAGAGAAGGCCACCAAGGCAAAAAGAACAAGAAGTGAGAAGAGAGAAAACAGAAGGCTCTGACACCCACCCCACACTGTAACCAATTTACACAGTAGGATCCCATACATGGGATCGTAGTTCCATTTTAGGGGAAAGAATAAACATTATTTTTTTCTTTTAACAAACTGTCTAATCGTCACTCCTATTAGGATCCACATTTTCATCTACGTGAGTTAGAATCAATCTCCAGAGGAAGCCAAAATACCATCATTAGGATTCTCAATCTTGGAACTGATTTTAGAACAACCAAAAGATGCAACTCCCGGAGGAAGCGTCAGCTGATCCACAACAACCCCAACAACCGTCGCCAGAGGGGTAGCTACCAATGATTGGGTCTTCTTATCGTCTAAAACCTTTTCTTCGCTAACCTTTGTCGAATCATCCGTAGGGAATCAGGTTCATCTTCAATAAACAAAGGTTTTGATGAGAATCCTTCCACCAAGAGACCTTTTCTTTTTTAATTTTTGCTTTATTGTTTGGAAGTCTAAAGCAAGATGCCCTAGGGCAAAATTTTTCTATTTCGAAGGAAAGCCTTCATAATCAAGAGGTTGTGACCAAAATCTATCAAGGACTTTGAGGTCAATAGAAGTAGGTAGATCAAGTGATGTATCTAGATCCACCAATATCCGAGAAAAAGTCCTGTGAGTGTAGAGCTCCGTTTTGGAATCAATGGATAAAATTTTTCACAGAGCATTGCCAATAGCAGTCAAACTTTCCTCCCCCAAAACTGTAGTGGGAGATGAGGTAAACAAATCCAGACCGACTTAACATTGAAAGTGGTGGTGAGTGGATTGAAGGTTGGAAACCACGGTTTCATTAGTAGGTGATGATTATGTAGTTCCCAAATATTGGAGAGGATAGAATCCCTATCTTCACCAGAACTAAAAGCCACAATAAAAAATCCCCTTGCATAGGGGTAAATGTCAATCCTACCTGAAACAAGAGGATGCTAGTTCGAAGAAATCCATGAGTGAAGGAGTGGAAGACTAGGCTAGATTCCATTGGGCGTGACAGATCAAACCACAGGAGGATAAATAATCTTCATCCTCTAACACTTGAATCCCCAGGTAGACCAAAGGTGTAGATTTAGCAGCAGAGAAGGGTTTAGAAAATGAAGAAGCCGAAGCCTCAACATAAGAACGCTTCCCAAAAGTTGAATCAAATCCCACCTTTTCGAGCGGAGCAGTGCGGGAAAACAACCCCTGCTTTGCCATTAGAGAGGCCAACATTGCCGAAGAGAAGAGGAGCCTTAGGGGCTTGAAGAGAACCATCAGTGAAAGGGCGCGATGCTGGAGAAGCCGCGATGCAGGGAAGAGGAACCGTCACCACCCAAACTAAGCCCCCCAAAAAAATTTCCAAGACCGACCCACGTACAAACTCGGCCACCGCTACCTGAAAATTCACTCTACAAATCCCCATCACCGCCTTTGTATAGCTTTGGAATAGGGTTTCCAACAATTATTATCAGGGAAGGAATACAGGGAAGAGTTATTCTCACTCGCTCTAGTAAAGGTATTCTTATATGTTAATCAAGCTTGTTTTTTTATTTCATCCACACCACCCAATGTTCATTTTCTCAATTTGATATTTTTATGGGTTAGTTCTTTCCTCATGGTTGAGATTAATGTGAAATTGTGCCTCAAACCCCTATATAAGTAATTCAAATGTCCTCATTTATTCACCAGGTACTTTTAATATCACTACTTGTAAATATCATTATAAAAGCACTAAAATCTCTCCTAAATTCCCCTAAAGCAACAAAACACATTAGGAACGACCCCCACACATGTTTGAACCACTCTTAACTATGTTCAAGAGTATAACTTCTCAAGTTGCAATCCAAGTCAAGCAAGAGCATGTCAAAGCCATTATTAAGTGTACATTGTCAAAGATAGTTGCATCCATACAAATATCACATCTATATGTGGAGAATTATGTATGGTTTGAGGTCTCTTTAGAGGAGTGCTAATGTAAGTGGTGTATGGATTGCACTTCAACCCAACCACTAACCTTTTTGCAAGGTCTCCTACTCATGGTTATGTTTTGAAGCTATTTTGGGTAATACATAGGGTTTCACACATTTGTGAGACCTAAGGTTTCACAAATAGGTATATTATAGTCAATCACATAGGCATAAAAAGTTACAAAACATCAAAAACTTGTCATTAAAATGCCAAGTAGGTACAAAACCACCAAAAATTCCACACACATAATGGTTGTCTTTGTTCAGGTGTGCACTTATAGAACAAGAAATGAAGCATCTAAAGATCAATTCCATTTTGTTCATCCTTCTCCCATTGCTAAATCAACTTCCACAACATAAAAAAAAAGCTAATTGTGTCTCTTCTTGTATCTTATTTCATATATCACTTATTTCAACTGATTTATCTTACACATAGCTATATATGTATATTTTGAGTTGCACATTGATATACTGATTAATCGATCGAAAGATATATCATATTTCTAGCTCTAATCCAAAGTGTAATATGTTACCCTTCTTATTCATTTTTGTGTTAAATCACTAATAGTCATACCCCATGAGTTTGGTGACCCATTTCCATTGATATGTAGAGGATATCCTTTATTCTAAGGAGTATTTAAGACCAATGGTTTATTTTGATACACAATTTTCATCCTAACAAGTATGGATGCCACTTCTTGACTCAGTGTAAGATGGCCATGATTTCTTTTTCAAAGGTGGAGTGTACAAAACTACACCATAAGAGTTCCTTTCTAGTGAAAAAGATGGGGTGGCCTTTTACATGAGGATAATACTTGATTGCATTGCCACCAAAATCACTTTCAATGACAATTGTCTTGAAGAAATAAGACATGCCAAAATAGATGTAGTACACATAACTTATTTGAGTGCATTAAAGACATATCATGGTGAATTTGTCCATCGAAAGCATCCTTTTTAGCAAGGTAGTTAATGGGGCAACACTTTTCCATAATCACGACAAATTTCATATAGTTTTCATTGAGACCCAAAAATCCATGGAGGCTTACGAGTGTCTTGTTTTTGGTCAATTTTCCATCACATTATTTTTCATATAATCTACTTTGACTCCTACTTCATATACAAGATTCCCAAGGTACTTAATTTCTTTCTCGACCAAAGGAGCACTGCGAGCTCTTGGCACATACATGATTATTATCTTGTAAATGCCTTGTCGAAGTTTTGCTATAGATCAAAATGTCATCAAAGCACACTAAGATGAGTTGGCAAAGGAATGGATGAAATAGTTTATTCATCATCCCTGGAATGTTTATGGGGTGTTGGTAAGCCTAGATGACATGACTAAAAATCATAGTAACCATCACGAGTTTGAATGGTTGTCTTAGAATATCCTCTTCCTTGATGTGAATCTCATGATAATCGGACCACATATTTGATTTGAATAAAATTTGGACACCATGAATTTCATTGAGGATATCAACAATCACTTTAGAATGATAAAATTTTCTTTCATAGTGATTTCATCTATATCTTAAAAGAAATGTATATTCACCAAGACCCATATTTTTTTTGGTCAAAAAGAACATGAGAGCTACCTTAAGGAGTTCATGTAGCTATTTTTTTAATTTCTATTTTTTTGTAGGAATGGGTACTTCTATGGTTAAAAGTTGGGGGATACACTTCTTGGAAGGAACTAAATGTGATGTTCCTTAACAAGTTGAGGTGGTAATCCTATTGGCTTTGTAAATACTTTGTGGAAATATTGTATAAAATATGTTGTAAATTATTAGGTGTGTCGAGATCTAAGGATGGATTTAATTGAACGGAACATAGTTGAGTGATGAATGCATGTGAGCCTTTCTTAAGGATATTATCCATCCATGTGAAATGATAAGACTTTTAGACCTAGGAGTGAGGGCCTTGAATGCGTACTTCTTCCAATTATCGTGGAATTACATCTAAAGTTCGAGAAATACCACAAGATTGGTCCATCGGTATCAACCATTGAGACCCAAGAGCTATATCACATCCTCCCAAGGGTAAGATGAAATTTTATGACTAGAGGTTATAGTCTCCAACTTGAATACGAATATAACAACACTTCTAAGTAAGGTAGTGTTCCTCCATTAGCAATCATTACTCAAAAGCTTGATCATTGAATATACAAAGTAGTGTGGTAGTTTGGAGAGCGGTGAATCAATGAAGTTATGTGCGTTACTCGAGTCTCTTAGAATAGCAGGGAATATTCTTAAAATACAATTTAAATTTCATAGTATGAGGAGTGGTTACTTGGCTAAGGGTGTACATAAATCTCAATGTGGAGTCCATATGAGTGAAGTATTCAACAATTTGTTCTTCTTCATGGGATTCTTGAGCATCTTCCCAATACTTCATATCAAGAGGTGACTTAACACCTAATAGATACAAATTTTTCCCACATATTTATGGTCTCGTGTGAATTTTGCATCATATTTATAGCTTAACCCCTAAACCACGTTGAGCTTGTATTATAGCCTTTTAAGAGATTTAATGGGGGTTTTATTTGATGACTTGGGTTGGGAAAGTGCACTTATGGTGTGGTATTCTTGAATGGAGAAAAAGTTAAAGAACAATGTTGAACATTTAACTTGTATTTTACCAATTTGTCCAATCCCAAAAACTTCCATCATGTTGTTACATTTGAACATTTTGATGTCATTACAAATTACATCCTTAAGACTACTAGTGAAATACATTGTGAAAAGGGAGTCGAGATAAGCCTTGAATATGATTAGCCATTTTTTTAAACTTATATTTAGTATTATTGTACTATTCCTATTTGACATAGTTGGTGAGGGATCTAGTAAAATCCTCATATGAATTAGGCCAAACCAATCCAAAAATTATTTGAGAATACTCCCAAGTGGGTTCATCATGGTATTTCATATACCAACGATACCATCGACGAACTCTTTTCAAGTGTAGAAGCATAGGTACCTTATCCACTAAATAAGTATTGTGGAGGCTAAAATACTATTCTTCCTTGTAAATCCAACCTGGTAAGATCTATACCATCAAATCAGGAAATTCGAATGTTGGGCCACATGGCATGTTTTTAAATGAGAAACTTCTCTTGAGGTCATATCACTTTATTGATTTTGGTTGAGGGCTATTCATTTTAGATATTGAGGCCTTGAACCATTTGTATGCGAGTTTAAAAATTTGGGGCTCCAGGAAAAAATATTTTGCTTCATGTTGTGGGTTATAGAACAATTATTACGACCATGAGAAGGGTGCCCACAAGGTCCAAAAAAGCTTACTTGAATTATATGTCAAAATGTCCAACTCAACGAGATGATTGCGATGGTAGAATTATATGAATAGTGAAAAATGTGTCTAAACTATGGGGGTAAATAGGCTCACGAAAAAAAAAATTGTATGGGGTTTTTTTCTTAAAAATTGAAACACATGCAAAAATGATCACCTCGGCCAATGGTGTCATCTTTATTTTGTTTGTTACTTTCTACTTAACAATTGCCTTACGGAACTTCTTTGCACTTTTGTATGTCCTTTGTCCGACACTACTATAGATTGGAACTATACAAAATGTGGTTGATTTGTATTATGTGAAACTAATTGCACAGATTGTAGCTCTATTATGTACTTTGTGAAAATTGATTGTAATTTAACTGTTTTAGGAGAATCCTTTGGTGGTGACTTATGTCGACTCAGTGTTAGGAGTTCTGAAAGTTAGATTAAAATGAATGGGATATTATTAGGTATGTTTGGTATTTTGGGCTCACATTCAAACTTATCTTGTTCGTAAATAAAGTGTCATCCCGATGTTTCAAAGTATTAACTATGGAGGGTAGACCATACCTATAGCTCACTTTCTCATCTCCAATGTCCATTATAACATCTAAGCTGATTTAACAAAAGTATGATTTTCGTAAACCCTAATTGCAAGCAATAACACAATAATATAAAGCAATGCACGATATAGAATGTGACACAAACAATAAACAAAGTAATTTCAAAACCCTAAGTGCAAGAGGAGGGATAAGATACTTAGCTGATTTTGCAATAATTTGAAGTTGTCTTTGAAATGGAAAGTTGATGAATAGGAGTGTAGAATGTCGCAATCGAACCCAAAAATTGCGAAGTGTAGAAGAAGGAGTTTGGACTGAGGTGCTCGAAGCAATATTGGGGCACCTAGTGCGTGAGACCTTAAGTGGGAGCCGGGGTCTACGCAAAACCTCGGAAATTGGTTTTATAGGGTCACTAAATGTTCGCTTCCTTCGCCACTTGTCACTTTAGTATGTCATAAAATGATTGTAACGTCTGTAACCTCTGATAAAAGAAATGACACGTAAAACCCCAAAACACATCAAATCCCAAAAAGAAATAATGCAAATGGGGATTCGGATTGACCACACGATCACTGACCGAGTGAACTTACGATCCGGTGTTGCACTACATTCCAAACTCCATGTAGTTATGTGCGTGCGTGTGTATAATTGTGCCCTAGAAGCCCTTGTGCATAATGCATGTGATATCGAGCGATAACTAGATGTAGAAAATGTAAATAGATGTGTGCATGGAAAAACAAACTTCCCCTCATATGCGTGTATACTGAGATAACCAATTCCTTGTCCCTTGTGTGAAGCTAGATGGGTGCTTTGATGCTCTTTAGACGCCTTTGGATGTAACCTTAGGTGATGGTAGTAGATTCTTAGAGATTGGTCCTTTAATTTGATCACATAACATTGTATTTATATGATTCCCTTGTTTGAATTTCATAATTAACCACTAAAAGGCCAACCACCAAGAAATAAAGATACCCAACAACTAGAAAGGACCCAAAAGAAGCGAGTAAGATACAAAGAGGTCTAAGGCGCCTAGAGGGGACGAGGGCGTTGGTGTCTAGACTCATAAAAGATGAAGTATGAAAGGTCAAACTAGGAAATGGGGTGTATAAGACCAAAAAGGAAACCAGAAAGCAAGCAAAGAGGCCAAAGACAATGGTCAATTAGTACTTTTCTTGTTTAGGAGTCATATGAATGTAAGTATGTGATTAAGACCTAGAAATGCACCCAAAGTGCGTGATTTAGAGCCTAAACTAACAACTAATAACTTGTCAGTGTACCACCAATAACAAACAATCAATGGCTTCCTATGGCTAGGTTTCAAAAAACAACTAGGGGTTTTCTATATATCCAAAGCTATGTAGAAGCTCAACTTTGTACAATGTGCTATCTAATGGGTGCGTGTTGGGGCATAAACCCCACTCCATAGAATCAAGTAAAGCTAATTACCACTTGGCCTTAAATGAAAACTTTATGTTAGTTTTAAATCTACCAAAACACAATTTATACCCTAAGAAAGAGAAAAAATAGAGTAAACATAGTGGATTTGGGGCAATGACTTAGTGTTGCCTCTTAAATTACCACTTTTTGATTACCAAGGTCTTGTTAAGGGTGAGGTGAGAGCATATAGCAAGCAGTTGTAAAACCTAAACGATATAGTTTTTGTTGAATGGACCTTGAAAAGAGCTTTGATACAAGATGTGTCAAACCATCCTACAACATATTAAGCCAACAACAAAATATAGAGAAACTATATTGTTAAAATGAATTAAACAACTTACTTACGTTAAAAGTTCATATTTGCATTACAGTTGCATGCCACTTCAAGGGGACCTTCTTGGAGCAAACTCAATGCAAAAAAATATGTGTATGCCTTTACACTAGCTTATGCATCACATTTATAATAGTTCTACTCAAGCTAATTACTACTTCCCATGCATATGGGATCATTCTTAATAGCCCAAGGGACAAATTACAAAGTATATGCGTCTCTAGCCTTTATCACAATAAAGATTATAAAGAAAGAGTTAGGATGAAGTGGGTCCTCACAAATATGAGAAAGCGACATTAAGTTCAATGTCTAAACAAGATACAAGCTAATTTCAACAATTAACTATAAATTATCCATTATGTTTTAAATGTTTACAATCCTTAATTTGAGGTAGGCATATTTGTACACATACTATACCATAATATATAGGTTATATTTTAAAATATTTTTTTCAAAAAATTGTTCAATGTCAATAAGTCGTTGTTCCATTAATGAAAATTGCTTGGCTCACAAAGAACATACTAAGGATGAATTGTCACCGAGCGTAAAGACCTCGACACCTTAAAAAAAGATGAAGGTAATAAGAAGGTTAATAATGTTTATCCTTCAATATTTAAATAATTATAAAAATAAAAATTGTCCAATAATTTAAAGAGCTTGTAATTGTTCCATATATTGGACCACCAAACTCCCTTCTAAACTTTGTGGTCTAAACTTTGTGGCCACTTATGCTGATGTTTTCACAATGCAGATGAGACGAAAATTCGGAACACAGAATAAGATAATTTGAAAATTTGGGAACACAGAATAAGATAATTTGATAATTTGGGAATTACATTTAATCTTAATTATACAGTATTCATCGTCTTCTATTGCTCCCTTTATTCCGAGGATATGGCTCTGCACAACAATGGCCATGGCAATGGCACAGATAAAAGGTTACCAACCTCTTCTTCCGAGTACCCATGTCAATTTCACAGTTCTTGCAGTCAGCAAAGGGAGCTCTTCAATAAAGGCTACGGAAAAAGGAAGTTATTAAATGGGTTCAAGATTCAAAGATTCCAAGGTATGGTTCCGCTATCCTCCACTGTGAAATGCAATAATTCCACAATTGTTAAAAGATGGAAAAGAGCAAGACATGACAACAAGAGCAAACTAACACAGGATAACAAAAACACTAGCATAAACCAAACCTTGAATAAGCAACGTAGGAAGGCATTCTGAAAGAAGAAATGCGCGTTTCAGAGGTTACTGACCATGGTGACATTGGAGTGGATTCATCTAGTTACGTGTATCTCTTACAAGAGTTTTCCAACAAGAGAGCCCTTGCACAGGGAAAGCAGGTCCATGCGCATGTGCTTAAGAGTGGATGTGAGGGTAACGATTGGGTAGAAAATAAGCTTGTTGTAATGTACATAAAATGTGGAAGTTTGGAGGATGCACGACAAGTGTTTGACAAAATGTCTCACCGCAATTCCTTTTGTGGTCTATGGTGGTTGGAGCATATGCTCGCCGCAGGCTCTGGGAGGATGTCCTTAACCTTTTGTATTCGATGCAAGGCGAAGGAATCAGGTGGATAATATTATTGTTCCTAGTGTTCTCAAGGCGTGTGCTGGTATAGCGGCTCTGAAGCAGGGCAAAGAGGTTCATGGTTGTATTGTTAGAAATGGTTTTGAGCTGGATATTGTTGTTAAGAATGCTTTAGTAGACATGTATGCTAAATGTGTGTGTTTGCAATATGCATGCCAAGTGTTTGACAGAATGACTCACAAAAGACGTGGTTTCATGGACTGCAATTATTGGAGGATATGCCCAGATTGGGGATAGTGAGAAGGCCCTGAGACTACATAGTCAAATGGAGTTGTCAGGGGTGAAGCCCGATTCTATTACTTGGAATGCGATGATGGCTGGATTTGCACAAAATGGGCTCTGTGATGAAGCCTTAGAACTTTTAAACCGAATGCAGATATCAGGTCTGAAACCAGATGTGAACTCGTGGAATGCAATTGTTACAGGCTGTGCTCAAAATGGGTATGCCGAGGAGGCATTGGAAGTATTTTGTCAAATGCAGTTAGCAAACGTGAAACCCAACTCAGTAACAATTTCAGGTGTTCTACCTGCATGTGTTGACTTAGGAGCTCTGTGGCAGGGCATTCAAATTCATGCTTATATGATTAAAAGTGGATTTGAGTCCAATGTCTTTGCTGGAAGTGCCCTAGTAGATACGTATTCCAAATGCATGAATATAGATGATGCTCGCAAAGTATTTGATCAAATACCTGAAAAAATGATGTTATCTGGAATACTATGATTGCAGGATATGCAGATTATGGACATACTGATCAAATGGTGGAACTCTTCCATGAAATGAATTTGACTGGTGTGAAGCCTGATGTGATCACATGGAATGCTGTCATTACAGGCTTTGCAAAAAAGGGGCAAGGTTATAAGGCTTTGGAACTCCTTTTTCGAATGCATCTAACAGATATAAAGCCAAATGTCATTTCATGGAATTCTCTGATTGGAGGCTCTCTGCAATCTGGGCACAGTGAGGAGGTGCTGAAACTTTTCCATCAAATGCAATTAGGAGCCATAACACTTGACTCCGTCTCATGGAATGTAGTGATTGCAAGGTGTTCCCAAGATGGTCACAACGAAGAGGAATTGAAACAGTTTCCTGGATTGAAAATGGCTCCCATAAAACCCAATCCAGTTACCATTGCCAGTGTTCTCTCAGCCTGTGCCAGCTTAATGGCTGTGCAACATGGGAAGGAGGTCCATTGTTATATACTTAGGAATGGATTTGAGTCTAATGTCTTCGTGGGGAGTTCTTTAGTTGACATGTATGCAAAATGTAAGAATGTAGAAGCTGCGAGAAAGGTGTTTGACATGCTCTCTCAAAGAAATGTGATCTCCTGGAACGTGATGATTACAGGTTATGCTCACACCAGACAAATTGACGATGCATTAAAACTTTTCATCAAATGCAAGAAGCAGGTCTAAAACCTGATGCGGCCACTATTGCGACTGTTCTCTCTGTATGTACCAATTTAATGGCTCTGGAAGAGGGCAAGCAGGTTCACAGTTATATAATTAGGCATGCTATGGATTCTGATGTATTTGTAAGGAGTGCCTGGTAGACATGTATGCTAAATGTGGAAGTATAGCAGATGCACAGTGTGTTTTTGACCGAACTTATCAAAGAGATGTGGCTGTATGGAATGCAGTGATTGCAGGGTATGCCATACATGGGCTTGGTGAGAATGCTCTCACACTCTTCCACCAAATGCAACAGTCAGGCCTAAAGCCCGATCATATAACATTTACTGCTGTTCTTTCTGCGTGTAGCCATTCAGGGATGGTAAGTGAGGGTTGGCAATACTTCAAGTCTATGACTCAAGATTATGGAATCACACCAAGTATAGAGATTTACACATGCATGGTCAATCTTCTTGGCCTTGCTGGGAATCTTGACAATGCACACAAGTTAATCAGCAGCATGCCTTTCAACCCTGATGCTTGTATATGGGGAGCTTTGCTTCGTGCCTGCAGACTGCATAGTAATATAGAGCTAGGGGAATATGCAGCCAACCAACTTTTGAGTTAGAACCTGAAAATGTTGGGAATTATGTGTTATTGTCAAACATTTATGCTGCAATTGGCAGGTGGAATGATGTAGAAAAAGTAAGGAATATGATAAAGGATAGGGGATTGAAGACAAGGCCAGGATGCAGCTGGACTAAAGTCAAGAATAGGGTACATGCATTTCTTGTAGGAGACAATTCTCACCCAGAATTAGAGGAAATCTATGCAAAATTCGATGATTTGGCCATGCAAATGGAAGAGGAAGGGTTTGTGCCTAAAATTCACTTTACACAGCAAGACTTTGATGGAAAGGATTACTTGTTATGTGGACACAGTGAGAAGCTAGCCATTGTCTATGGGATTATCAAAGCATCATCTTGGACACCTATCCGAGTAGTTAAGAATCTTCGCATGTGTGTTGAGTGTCACACAACAGCAAAAATCATCTCAAGGATTACTGAGAAAGAAATACATGTAAGGGATACCGGCTGTTTCCATTACTTCAAGGATGGAGTCTGTTCATGTAGAGATTCTTGGTGATATGAATTGTAAAAGCTAGTAAACATTGGCTTCTCTTATAACATGGCTGTAAATGTAATTGCATGCAAGCTGGTGGTCATGAACTGGGTAGTGTTGGCGGACCTGATGGTTAAGGCATCTATGCTTCATAGAGGAGGCCTAGTTGAATTATACACCTTGTTGATCAATATATAAGGTAAATGGAAGACATCATCCTCTTGTGTAAAGACTTGTGCAAGGGGTGTTTCATACACCAAAATGGCATCTCACTTGGAGGTGACTAAAAACTACCTGTACCGTTATCTTTATATGATACCCCACATCTGGGCAATCAAGAATCTTACATGGTGACCACCGAACAGCCGCCAAGTTCATCTCCAGGATTGATGTGTGAAATATGCACACTAACTATTTCAATCATTCATTAGTGGAACGGAGACTATTGGCAACACTAAGGCAGAAAACTTAATCCGGTTTTCCAAGAAGCATATGCATAATATTGTGCCCAGGGTGTTAATACTGGGATCAGGTAGCGTTTTATTTATAATATCTTGCACTGGCAGACATAAAGGGTGTAATAGTTCTGTGTTGCATGCAAGTTACTCTCATCTTAAATCCTAGCATGCATTCTCAGAGAACAGGAAAGAAGACATATAAACCAAAACATCAGGCCATTGTATGAATGAAATGAGATCACCTAAAAGTCAGGTAGCAAGGCTCTGGTTGCGATCTTTTCAGGCATATGCCATGGTGGTAAATTCGTAAACCCTTCTCTGAATTTTAGAAAAACAAATATTTATTTCATCACCAGAAATATATTAATGCAGGAAGAAATCAGTCATTACTACTCCCTAATAACTAATGCATCAAATGCTTCAGGGTATTCAATTTATTTGATAAAAACTCTCATATCTTTGGGCTTTGCTTAGTGCATAATCAATCTTCTCCTTTTCTTCACTCTTGTTGCAGATTTTATTCAAGGCTTCCACTTGAATGACATGGTTTATTACATTGAAGAATGATCTCAATTGAGACAGGCTGTACCGTTCCTACCAGTTAATAAGGCTGATACATTTTGGAAGAATTTCTAGATTAACTTCATAGATGTTTTTGTCCAACATACATGTAACCTTAATTGTATTTTGAGTTCCAATCATGAGGTTATCTTTTATTTGATATAAGGAGGGAGAACACTTGATTTAAGTCTTCTATTCAGTACCTGTTAAGGGAAGCTTGCCACATGGAAATGGGTGACCACCTATAATTGATCTTAGAATGATTATTCTCTTAAAAGTTCTATCCAAGAGCTGCAATGTTTTGTACATGAAAATTGCCGCGAATTTGCAGATTTTGAGAAACAAGTGTAGCTTCAGTGTACAGGTTCAGCTCCAACAGCGAGGTACCTAACCACAGACCATACTCCATCCATTGATAGGTTATCAGAGAGAGATGCATCACCAGTGGGAGGCTTAATTGATTGATGCGGTCCATCCCTCTTCTCTCTAACTGGTCGGTATAGCCTATCTTTCAATCTTTGCTGCCCAGATATATCTGGGATTCTGAAGCTTTAACGAGAGGCCCTAGGGTCTATCTGGAGCTTTGATAGGACGCCTTAGGGGTCATACAGAACTATTGAATTGCTCTGGATCGCCTCTATGGCCCCCATCAAAGTTCCAGATAAACGTGTGCAGTAAAGATAGAGGGATAGCCCGCATTGACTTGTTAGAAAGAAGAGGGATAGATTGTGTTGGTCAAGCAAGCCTCCTGGTATTTTCAAGTTATTATTTCTGCTTCAGAAATGTTATCTGAGAGCAAATATCTTGCTTGTTAGCATTTTTATGTACATATTCTTATGCTTAATTTCATAAGACATTTTCACCAGGCTTTCATCTTCAACTTGAAAGCAACTTAACCAGGACATTGTCATCTCAACAGAGGCTTTGTTGTGTTACTATTGTTTCATTGTTTGGAAACTCCCATATCTTAGACACAATCTATATGATCAACATTTGTCTACATTTTTAATTTTTCCTGTTAAGATTGTAGGTTTTGCATGAAATGTGAGAGAATATAACAAATTTAGTGATCAGATTCCTTGCATATTTTTGTGGGTAACCTTTTGTACATTGTTATTACTGCATTAAATTGATAGGCTAGTGATGTCCCAGTTGCCAGACAGCAGTCAAGATACTGGAGTTGTAGTTACCAGTATGTAGTCTGTAGATGTGTAAACCTTTGATTTCCTCAATCTGTACTCTAGCTAGCTTGCATTTCCGAACTACCTTTGACACAGAAACAGATCGGATGGACTGGCTAGGCACGGTTGTGCATTAATTTCAATTATGAACCTGTATGGATCTTATTCCAGCTCAAAAAGGGATTACATTTAAAGCTACTTTTGTGGTAAAGGTTTGATGCAAGTTTACTGAAATCTATTTTGATGCACGTAGTGATTTTTATTGTACTTGAAGATTGTGAAAATTCTAGATGTCAAGTGTTTTTCTTGAAGAGATGACCTTGAAGGACAATTTTGTAAATAAGTGAATGTTGAAGTTCAGATCACTTTTATAGTGGCTAGTATTCCTTTGTGGGAGAAGTGCTTTGTAAGCCAATGTTTCTGTAATGCCCATGAAAATTTATCCGATTAAATTACTCTAAAAAGGTTTTTTTGGTATGACTAATAACATTTACAAGGGTTTGCAAAGGTTAAGCTTGCAGGTGTGCACCCTCACTTGCACAAATGCAAGTTGTTACGTTAATAAAAATTTAGCATGCTCAAGGGTTATCGGGTCTAAGCGATAAATGCTCGATAAATATAATTTTCTAGTTTAAGATTAGGTTTGGTTGAAAGAAATTAAAGAGTTGTATGTAGGGTGGCGGAATTGTGTGTGGTAATGTGGAATAGGAGTAACCATTTCCAGTAGTTGTTTGTAAGAAAGTATTTGAAATGTGAGTAAAGGGAAGGGAAATAATCATACAAAGTGGAAGTAAAATTCTGAAAATTTGTTTGGAAAAGATCAACTTGGATGAGGAGTGGAAAATCATCACGAATTGGAAACAGGCCAATACATATGTACAATAGGGATGTAAAAGACGATGAAAAGAAGGATACAAGGGAGAATCTTTGTACTATGCTCCCTGCTAGATGTATATGCATTTTCTCATCCCGGGAAAGTGATATGGGGAGCCAATGTGATACTCTACTCTCCAACTACATGATATATTTCAATCATTTGAAGGGAAAGATCCTCTTGTGCAGTCATCGACACAATATATTGAAGTGAATAGTTTTTCGCAATTCAAGCTTTGTGTTATTTTGGGTAGTTATAAGAGGTGTAAATGTAAGGGGAATTTGCAAGTGCATTTCATGGTACAATTTGGAGATAGGGAGATCTTGACTGGACCTAGCATCATAGGGTAGCGATCTAATAATTATGAAAGTTTTGCTTTCCTTTTGAGTGATTTATGTTGGAGGTCTTGAAAGTGTCAAGTGAGTAAACGACTCTCTTAGACTTTGTTATATAGGGGTAAATAGTTACAGTTTCGCATTAAGGTCAACCTATGGTGGATATGTCAAACCATAAAATATTTATACGTATTGCAAAACTGATTGTCAGGTGGCCTAGAGTGGGATTGTTTATCCCGTAATCAAATCGCTGGATAGTTTGGTTATGCTGGACAATAAAGTCCAATGGTGAGGAGTGGGATTTTGAAGCTATGTGGATGATATTAAGGAGAAATGGACTGCCTTTTTATTAATAAGAGAAATTTTGTAAGTGGTTGAGAAATGTAACGAGGATAACAAGTCTTGCAATAGGTATACTTATGGATTATGATATAGCAATTACGCTTAGAATTGGTGCACAATTCATGATTCACCTGATTACGTCAATAATAACATTATCAAGTGCTAAATTACCAACTTTAGGTGTTTATATTAGTTAGATGTCTTGGTTTTGCCACGATTAATTATCTTTTCATATGAAATTATGTTAGTCCCTCTATTGATAATGTCATTTTCCTATTCATTGTGTTACTCCTTATGATTGGTTCAAAGACCCCGTCATATAAAAAGCTAGGGCCTTGGGCTTCGAGTTCGATTTAAAATTATTTCATCATAGATGGTCACTCTCCCTCAATGGAAAATCATTTGGGGATTCCTCCCTAATTAATATTTTTTTAAAAGGAAGCACACTTACCATATAAAACTTAAGTCACAAAAAAAAGGATTATTGAGATAGTTGTGGATGACCTATATTTTGTAAGCCTTGGTTGTGGATAAGCTATGTCAATTTCACATTGAGGAATGCGTCTATCTTTCTTGTCATTTAGGTATCAATGGTTGCCCCTTTTTGGGTAGTTTTTTTTGTAAGTGTTTAATTTTGATATTCAATATTGGTTTGACACCTTATTTTTTAAAGACGAGTATTAGGTTGGCAATCAAATTTTGTAATGAACGTTATAATCATATTTTATTTATTTAAAAGAAACAATACTTTAAAAAAATGGTTTAAATGGGTTTATTTACATGTGTTTTGATGTTTATTTACATAACTTTTTATTGAAATGAAATATTTAACTATTCACATAAAAATAGGCTTATTTGTACTTGTTCCTAGCTATTATATTTGGGTGACCCTGAAACCTTAAAGTATAGGTGGGGCCCCATAAACTATTAGAGTTAGGGTTTAAGGCACAAACATCCTTGAAAGTATTTCTTTAATATAAGATAGCACCGTTTTTGGCTTTTTTGGAGTAGGAAACAACTGCTAGTCTCCTAAACAATTAAATTTGTCAAATTCTATGTTTCAGGATGTAACAGTTAGGGTTCGGGGCACAAACATCCTTGAAAGTATAAAAGAGCACCATTTTTTTCTTTACTATTGCCAATCTCCTAGACAATTGAAGTTGCCTAATACTATGTTTCATGTACTGAAAAATATTGGACATATAGCATATTTTGGTTCACTCTGTGTGTGTGTGTGTGCGCATGTGCGTGCGCGTGTGTGGGCATGTGTGGGTGTGGGCGTGCATGTGCGTGGGTGTGCGTGTGTCTCTAATGAACAAAATAGAAAAATGTAAAATTAGCATCATTCCATTGTTATAAATCTAAGAAATTTGTTTCCATTTTCATGTGGGCACCCATGCATTGGCAAACCAGGTTGATCAATCCAAACCAGATAAAGGGATGGATGTGAAAATCTACAATATAATGTTGTTATAAATTTTGTCTTGGCAAAACATTTGAATGCCACCAAAGATGCTAAGACTATTTCTAACATAGATTATAGATCAAAATGAAACATAAGAGAAGCTGTGGAAATTGAAACGCACACCATTAATCTCGGCAAACATGGTAGATGGGTTCTAAGCCAATCTTGGAAGACAATCATCCACAAACTTAAAAGGATAATAAATATGGATTGCATTTTCACAATCTATTGAGTCAGGGAACCTTGGCATATAATATCAATAAAAAGAAAAGTTATTGGACTCGGGATTTTTCTTGGAAACTCATGATGCTAGGTCATCTTTAAGATGAGTTAAGAAGAATGATCTGAAACATAAATTTTCAAAATATGAATACAATTTTCCAAAAAGAGTTATACACAATCAATCACTCTTAGAAATCTTAAAAACATCATTCATCAATTGTCAAAAGTCATCTAAAACCCAGGATGCTGAGTCATCCTGAAACTCTTCACATGAGACTCTATATGGTTCTTTGACCGTGTTATTATTCGTGAGACCAATTTGAAGATTCACAAATACCATAACTTTAGTAGATAACAATGGTGTTTTTCTTTCCACAAATTGAAATTGGCAGACCTTTAATTTTGGTGGGTTTCCAAGAAAATAAAATCATAGAAAATAACATTGAATAGAGACCATTCGGCTAGGACTGAATTGGAAATTTTATGTTGTAGTTTCTTACAATTCCTCAAAAAAATTAGCCTGACCTTTTTTAAAAATAAAGTAGCCTCAATTAGCTACAAATCGAGAAATAGACACATTATCTAGCTACTGAAAATCACGTAAATAGTAATTTTTTTATGCTGAAGAATAATTTAGATTCAAATACTCTATTTTTCCATGATTTGCAGAAGTAATAAAGATTGGTACCAAGAAGACATGTCATCATGTAGACAATCAGGTGGTCAATCATCTGAGTCAAGTCATCAATCTTGTGGCAAGGGAAAGAAGTAGACCTGGTCAGAGCAAGACTCAGGTAGTCACTAGTAAGTTAGTAACCATCAAATATCCTCCCCTAAGCTGGAAAATAGTAGTGCAAAACCTCAAACGCATGAAAATAGTACAAAGCCTAGATATGTGCCTAGAATAATTGAGACAAAAGGTTGCATGGATAGCCTTCCCAGAGTGGAAGAACATGTGTTTCTTATGCGGCAATATACAACCAAGTTCCGAGGATAAATTAGCCAGTGGATAAAGATTTTGGGTGTGATAGTTGCTTAAGAGAAAGGTGATTGTTTGAAGCATTTCATTTGTATAGGTGGATTAAGTTCTCTTGACGAATGGCTTGAAGATTCCTGCAAAGAAAAATTGGTTACTAGTGATAATGTCAAAGAAGATATCATCATTGAATTGATAAATGCACTTGAAATTTTACCCATTGATAGGGAAGCTCTAAAGGCTTACAATATTTAGTAATCAGTTAAACATCTTTATAACTACAGAATTTCTGACATACAGAGAAAGGCAAAAAAATCTTGTTCGTCAATGGAAAAAACAAGTGGATATAGAAATTATAGCATTGGATGAAACTAAGGGTGAATCCAACCATGAATTTGTGCAAACACATTCAGGAGAAAGCGGGATACTTCAAGATAGATCAAGTTTAAAATCCCTCACACATTCTGAGTCCACCATTGTTGAATTTTCTCATGAGTTTCAGGCTTCTGAGGCTGAGGTCCAACAAAATAGAATACATAAATAGTAGTTTCACTGATCACCAGCCAGCCATCATATTTGTGAATTTAGTTGACAACTCCACAAGATGGAAAGGTTTGACGAAGACAATATCGGAATGTGGATTGCAGAGATGTGTGAGATGAGAAACGGAAATTTTGCATCTGAGGTATCTGGAGCAACTTATTATGCTGGAAATTAAGAGGACATACGAATTAGTGACGGAAATGGAACCTTCATGGATAAGGTTGTTAGAGGAACAAGGATTTCTGATGAATCTGGTTCAAAAATACATATGCAAATAACTTCAACTGTGTCTGTTAAAAAAAGCGTAACAAAACTAACTTCACTTCTTCACTTTACATTCGATCTCGGAAGTTCCTACTGTAAGTGACTACCAACATTAGAAACTACTTTTATAGTGTTTCGTATCCTCCATTTTTAATTTTCGCTTCAGACGGAGGGACAAAAGTGTCAGCAATTTAAAGGAGTCCGTTTAGGAAAATAAAGAAATGGGGTGTCGAAAGTGAGAATACCCAACTGTAGACATGAAATTTGGCAGGGGTCTTTCCACACAACAGAGCAGAACACCAGTGCTTACGACGCCATCATCTACTGTCTGTGTTCCCAATGCCAGATTGAGTTTTCCCAACTGTATACTGTCATTCCATCTGCGTCTTCAATTTCCCGTCACCAGATTCAATCCCTTCCATGACCGTCAACAATACAAATAACAATATTCTCATCAAGCAAGAAAAAAATAGAATTTTTTACGGAGAAAGCTGCAAAAACTGACATTCATTTTCTTTACTTACACTCCACGCCAAGTCCAACAGTACATAACCTCGTGTCAAATCTTAAAACACGCCATATCAAAACTCCTTAGTAGAAGACAGGTAAATGCAACGGTCCACATTTAATCAGACGTCAATGCATTGCAGAGGACAGAAGGAGACGATTGATTTTCCTGCAACAACATTAATGAAGCAACCCTTCACTCTCCCGTAATAGATTGACAGACACGTGGACGGCCACGATAAATTTGAGGTCGACGATACGGCCTGCGAGTGGATGGCGCAGATCTGCGCACGTTGATACAGGTGTCAAAGGGGCACCGCGGTTCTACCAGAGAACACGCTTCATGATAAAAAGCTAAATAGATTATTTTCAAACATCAATGATGAAGCGATACATTGTGAAGGACAAATCCATAGTGTAGATACAATTGAGTTTTTGTCAAACTGAAAACATTGGCTGGTGAAAAGAGCAAAAAGATATGCATGACAGTAAATGGTAAAGATGACAGATAGAAACTATTTAAAATTTTCACCATTTTTTATCATAATTGCAATTGAGTCATTACTCTTTATTGATTCTAAAAAAGGTGTATACAAAATAGAATTGAACTTTGATGTGTGGAAGCTAACATCATGAACAAACAAAATTCTCCCATATATAACGATAGTCTAAAGCCATACCACCATTGAACTATGAGACCAGAAGTTGAAACGAGGTTGCACCAAACTGACATGACTGGTTACAAGAAAGCTCAATTATTTATATTGGCAATGAGTCTCTTCACTAACATGTGATGTATAACCAAACAATGAACAAATGGAGTAGTGTGGAATATACCCTAACAAGATGTAAAATGGAAAATTCACATATATTAAAATTACAGCTTTATTGATTCGGGGCCTGGGGATGGGAATCTTCGCTATATTGGAGGAGAAACCATCAGTGGTGGCGGTGAGAAAAATGCCAATTATTTATATTGAGCAAAAATGCCAGCTTTCAAGGTTTTTTAAATTTTTGTTTTGTTTTTGTGAGCTAATTGTCGATGTAATACATACAGTTGATTCCCTGTTCTTCTAAAAGCGGATTCCCTGTAACATTGGTCCGACCTAATTGCCAGTTTTGGGTGTTTACAGATATAAAGAACAAGCTAGAGAATCTGTTTGGTGCAAGCATAATCTTAAAATGACAAATACGAGAGCTTCTGTTGCAAAGAAAGTTGTCCTCTGCTCCGAGTCTTCTTGTTCTTGGCAAAGCAAATGGTGACTGATTCCACTGCAAAAAAGCAGACACTAGAACAACGATACATTGATGCGGTCAATGGATTATTAGTACCTTCAAAGCCCCGAAGGTATTGTTAAAGGATTATGAAAAAAACAGCAATCGTTCAGCAATAACCTCATTTCCCACGCTTCTGCTCCCCGCTCACCCGCTCCCCGCTTTAAAAGCCAACGTGTCTTTCTACCTTCTCCAAAGATCACTAATTAATGACCTTCCAAGTGTTTTCAAACGGTATCCCGTGCTCAACGATTGTGATGGTATTTATTCTGATGTTTCCAAAAAAACAAAAACGTCCCCAAAAGCAAATGTTAAAAGCAAAAGTGTCTAGACAGGATGTCAAAACCGTCAAATTTAAGATAGTATTGATCTATCGAAAAAATCAATAATATCATCATTGAATACTAAACTTGATGCGCAACCAACTTCACAAACAAATACAATATGTTCAAATGCTCAAAACCAATCAAGATATTCTAAAAGAGGGGGAAAATGCTCTTAAATATACTTCAAATAAATAAATGCCAAAAAAAAGAAAAAAACATTATCAAGATACAATCAAAATAATAGTAATAATAAACGAATACATTAAACAAACAAATGCAATAAATGAGGTATCAACATTAATAATTCTCGTATCAATGAGTTTCACATATAGAAACTAGTCTTATTTTAAAGACTTTTCGGAAAGAAGTCAATGTGCAATCAAAATGAAAGCTACCAAACCCAAGTCTCACAAAATTACGATTAGTTTTAAAGATGGATTATACACGAGCTTCAAAGAAACAAACAATTTTGAAATAGATTGGATTGACTTTCACATATAGGTACATGCTTTGTTTGTTTGAAATCTTGTTCAGGAATATAAATAAAACCTACACATGAAATCTACAACAAATGTAGAGGAAAAAATAACAAATTCTCTGTAGAGAGCATGGACTCGTGTATATAACCAAATGTTCTCAACGCATCGATACATGTTGAGATCCAATATAAATCCAATGCTGTAACCCACACACGAGGTGGATAGTACAAATACAATGGTCACACAATTAGCATCCCACAAGACGTCACTTCCAATGTATACAAACTTCCATATAAGGTAAAAATATCACATATTATTAAGAGAGTTGAATTCAAATAGAAAGCATACGACTATTATATCTCGTAGAAGTCATGTCAATTATAAGAGCTTTGTAATAAAAAATAAAATATGAAAAATACAATAGGGATGTCAAGATAGACTATAATGCATTGAATAAACTATCCATTGAGGCTATAAATAGATCTAGTTGTAGACACTCAAATTTGACAATTTACTCTTTGACACTACTAGTTTTGACAATGCACTCTTGCTAAGATAAACAAACCTTTCTATTGCACCTCAAGACATTCCGAGGTCTCTTGTCTAGCTTGTTTATCCTTGCACATTGATATGCCAACACATTTTGAGAGTACAATGCATAAAATCCATATACCAAGTCAACCTAACAGGATGCAAACTTCATTTTACAAATGTATTGTTTTAACTTTAAATTCATTAAATGTATAAAAACCTCTCTTTTAAAAAAATGAACTTCAATAAAATACATTTTTCATAAAGACAAATGAAAACTTCTAAACACATCTATTTTGAATAGATCTAGTTGTAGACACTCAAATTTGGCAATTTACTCTTTGACACTGTTGGTTTTGACAATGCACTCTTGCTAAGATAAACACAACCTTTCTATTCCCACTTAGTACATTTTGAGGTATCTTGTCTATCTTGTTTATCCTTGCACATTGATATGCTAACACATTCTAAGAGTACAATGCATAAAATTCATATACTAAGTCAACTTAACAAGATGCAAACTTCATTTAACATGTTTTTCATCCTTGGTCAAGGTTGTATTGTTTGGTTAGGAATTTATATCCGTTTTGACATATCTTTACATAACATTTTTGCACCGTCATATCCTCCATCTTTGCTTTCAGTTCCAAATTATTTGATGGGTCCTTTACTTCCTCTGGGTCGTCCTTTCTTTGATAATTCACCTTTGAAACCTATATAAGCAAGTTAACACTACCTTATTTGCTAACCTAGAAATTCTATGGCACTACATTGATACACTCATCTCCAATACTTGCAAAAGCCACCTCAGATCCCTACATCTCACAAAATCTCATGTACATTCATTAGGGTATGAGTCACTTCACAGTCCAAGCTTCTTATTAGGTCAAGGAATCAACATTTCTCATCTACAAGTACTCAAAACATCCATTCTTCAAGTATTTTAGTAAGAGTCAAACTCAACTCAAGCATTGTCAAAGAGATTTCCAAATCTAGTTCCATTCATTCATATATCACATGCTAGGTAGAGACCAAAGTGCAGTTTGATGCTTCTTCGAGTCGTAGTGCAACAATGTTGGTGGTGCATGAAGGTGCCCACAACCCAAGTAATTTTTTTTTTGTAGGCTCACCCACCCATGGTTAGGATTTGAGATCTCATTCAATATGTTTATATGACTTCACAACATGACCAAAAACTAGGGTTTGACAACGACAAACATTTCTAGATAAGTGAGAATATGAGAAAGTTACAGACCCGTAATCCAAGTAGGTCAAAGATCCATACATGGTAAAGATTGTATGATTTTTTTGACAAAGTTGTCTAGTCCTAGCCTAAGTCGAAATTCAAAGTCACAGCTTCCTAGAAAAAGCATCATCGAGTTTAGATCTCCTGTTTCAAGCATGTGCACTCCCAAAACTTCCCAGATCCATCTTGTAAAACAATCAAGTGCACTCATCCTCTTGTGTTTTTAAGTTCATATATTGTTTCATACATTAGTTGTAAGTATTAATGCATTGTTTTAATATTACATAATTAATGTTGGAAGTTAATTAATCAAAATAACCTCTTGTAGTTCCCTTTACATCCTTTAGTGTACTTAATTCACTAATTCTTAGATTTCACATAATCTAATAAGGGTGTAAACATTTTGTGAACCCAACTCATGATTCTTTATTTTCTATGCTCTTCCTCTTGCTTTTGGTGTTGTATCTATCTTCTTATTCTACCTCATCATGTCATTGTTTCCGATGTTTTATGATATTCACATCAAGCCCATAGGCCCACATACTCATACTTGGGGTTCTTGGTAACCCCTTACACATTCTTCTTTAATCCTACAAACGAGGTTTTTAATGTTTAACCTTATTCTACTACTGATATCTTTTTGAATATTATCTTCACTATTAATGTTGATCCTCTACAAGGTGAAGGCTCCAATAATAACCCTAATATTCACTCTCATGATCTACCCGAAGATGAGGCACAACACCTTACACACTTCTTACAAGAGAATCACGCTAATATTGATATACTCTTCTATATGTTTGCAAGAGATCAATTTAAGCATGCTTCATTGTCTCACATAGAGACATCTGCTATATTGATATTTTAGATCCTAAGTGTTTTTCTAGAGCGGACCTAAGGAAATTTTTCTAAATAAGTGAATGTTGATAACATAACGGATGCTTTTTGTTGGTAAAAATTTTCAATCACTTTTATAGTGGTTAGCATTCCTTTCATCTCGCAGTGCTTTCTAGCCAATGTTTGTTCATACATGACAATTTATCTCTTTAAATTACTCTAAATAGTTTTTTTCTTCTACTAACATTTATAAGGGTTTCCACTAGGTGATTCAACTTGCAGTGCGAAGCCTTACTTGCAAAAATGCAAGTTGCTTTATGTTAATAAAAAAATTTATATGCTTGGATCCCACTTGGTCTAAGTGATAAATGCTCGCCATATATATAATATTCTAGTTTAAGATCAGGTTTACTAAGATTGTTTACTGAAATACTATAATCCCTAGTGGTACAAAAAATATCTATAAGCTTTCTTACTATTTTGATTTACATTTAGCCTAAGTTTATTAATAAGGTTCTTAATTACACTCATTATAAAGAACATAAACAAAAAGGAAAAGAGATGGGAAGGAGGTTTCAAGGAAAAACATTCAACAACAAAAATGCAACAATGTGGGTTTTTTACAATGTCGAGGAAAACAAATTGAATAAATATTCAAGACAAATGCATTCCCTATTTTTTCCTTGAAATCAAATATGCTAACAAAAATCAATCATAAGACATTGGTGACTCTTATAACACTCAAGTTTTTAGAATTTGGATATACTATTAGGCACACAATTTTTTAAAAATGGTTTGAGGTAAATAGAAAGGATCACAATTTTTAGCCAATAAGCACAAATCCAAATCACACACTCAAGTAATTGAACATAACACCATTGTAGAGATTTTAAAAATTGATGGCACCCAAATCACAAAGATAATTTTACTAAATTTTGGTATTTCAAGCATCCATGCACAAAATTTATACAATTGAATATACTCAACAATGGTTGATAGTAGACATTATAACAAAATAGAAGTGCATTGCTAGCGCTCCTCTTAATACCTCTAATGCCAAGTTTCCAAGAAGATCCACATTTAAAGGAAAGACTAATGATTCCAAGGCTTCTTCTAAGACAATGTCAATGCTATTTGTTCAACTAATTAAGCTCTAACTTCAGCTCATGCTTACAATATCTTACTCACTTACCATATGCCCCACACATTATATTGAAATAATTTCTTGAGTGTAATCTCATGTTTCTCCTCCACCGTTTGAGGTTGATGTGAGAAATTCTCAAAGTAAGAGTTTCAATTCCAATGCTTACTACAATTATCATAGATGTATTGGTCACCTCACTAATCAATGTATCAAGCTTTGTCACATCATTCAAGATCTTATTGATTCAAATGCCATTGAATGGGATGAGCCCACTAAATATTTTAAGCCAACCAATGATAATTCCAAATTGAAAATATTCAATGATCCACTTCCTAAGCATGACAATGAACAAATCTACTTCAAAAGTGCACAACACTTATCATGCGGTGCCACCACCACCATCTTATGATCACCCTTTGATATGCAATGATTGGCACTATCACTCACACATCGTCTCCTACATTGACTTATCACTTTCAATGAATTTGATATAGATGATATGTTTGTTTCAATACTCTATCCATCTTTGTCTCTATTAATCAAGTACATATACATGGTGTTTTGGTTGATCCACATAACAAGGATAATGTTGATCTCTCATGCTACTTCAATCTCTTGGCATTTCTACACAAAATCTCACATTTGATATTAATCCTCGCTACCAACACATCATTCTACCTATCACTATTGGTTCTATCACTACACTAGTTTCATTCTTGGTTGTTGTTACTCTTAGCTCTGGTGCATTACATTTAGGTCTCCCTTGGCTATGTGCTCTTAGGGATATTCCATCGATCATTCACCAATGTGTCAAGTTTATTCATAATCAATAACTTGTCACAATTAGAGGTGTTCCCTTTGAGGATCCTTCTCCTAGTTTTCCTAGTCATTATTCTAAAATTCCTATTCCTACCCCTAATGCATCTATGATAGGTCTTTGGTTTCACACAATCCCTAATAGCCCTAACACTCCTAGGTTCTTTCTAAGCCTGTGATTCTACACACTTCTCTAGTC
Organism: Taxus wallichiana var. yunnanensis; assembly: GCA_018340775.1. Classification (NCBI taxonomy): domain Eukaryota; kingdom Viridiplantae; phylum Streptophyta; class Pinopsida; order Cupressales; family Taxaceae; genus Taxus; species Taxus wallichiana. Next base: position 747,539,765 of record CM031237.1, on the reverse strand, counting down.
ATTCTATCCCCTCCTAGGTCTTTTAATAGGCATTTATTTACACACACTAGATTTCATAACTCTAGTCCTCATAGGTCTTTTATAGGCCTTTGGGCACACACACTTCCTTTCATGGATCTAGATCTCCTAGGTCTCATAGGCTTTCAGTTTCACACATTATTTCTTATAGTTCTCACTCCCATAGGATCCCGTTTTAGTCCTCTAATGCACATGCTCCCTCCAAATTTCTCATCCTGCTTTTCTAGTGCCCACACTATGTCTCTTAGCGTACTCATTCTTCTAGTCTTCTCTATACACGTGTTCTTCTTCATATACTACCCATGCACTTCTTTGTCTCATTACTACTATTTATTTTCTCCATAATTGAGGTTTGAGCCTCTATCTTCTGTGAGAGTTTCTCCACCTCTTTAGGAGGTTCTCATTGGGTAGCTTTCATGCTACCCCTTTTTCTTGTACATAGCTAAACATTCAAAAATAAAAAAAAACATTAACATAGTTTTAAAATATAAAAACATTCATATATTTGCAAAAAATACAAAATCAAGACATGTACACTTAGCTTGAGTTGTTTGCACTTTACATTACACATGTTGTTTTTCACTATGAATTTGATAGATAACATATCTCTTTATTCTTTACACATATGTGTTCACATGGTATATTGAGCTTGATGCATGACACACATAAAGCGGTACATGATGAGAGGTGTTGGCCAACCTTTACCCAAAATTCCTATACATTTGGGGCATCTATTATACACTACACATATGTGCTATTGTTATATTATAGTTCCTTTCTACTTCCTCATTATGCTTGATTACATATATTGTGTACATGTTATCTTTTGAGATAACAACTAACTAACATGTATTTCTTATGCATCGATTGACACCTCTTGCTTCACATGTTTCTTTCTATATCAGTTGTATCATTTCATCATGTTTTGACACTCTTAGTTTTCATACATTCTTGTTTGTTGTGTGTGTTACTACTTTTTTGCTTCACTAATTTTGGCCTAAGTGACTTACTTGTCTTGTGACACCATTGTGGATTTCCATGTTTATGGCTCTATGCCTATCTTGTGTGATCTTGTTTGCATGCCTATGCAAGGCCTTGATTGTCTTGTGACACCATGGGTGTCCCATGTTTACAGCTCTACACCTTTTGTGTGACATTGTTTGCATACTATTGACTCTAAATTCATTATTATTGCACTTGTTTTTCTTATACATGTCTTATTACTATTGTTTTATTGTCTCTATGCTTCTATTTTTATTTATCTTCTTATTATCATCATGGTTTCCACCATGTGTAAAACCTTCCTTTTTGTGGTACAAGTTCTTTAAGGTGGCCACCTCTTTAACATCCTACATTCTCCTACAATTTCTCAAACATCTAATGCATGGGAACACATATATTATTTGAGCCACAATGTTCAACATGGTTTTCACACATGCCTCAAAAGAGGGGGCATTCATCTGGGTATATTCTACACCTACAATAGATAAAAGAAAATTATGGGGTAACATATAGGTACAAACATGGTACAAGTACTCAAAAATACATTCAAACATAGAAATACGAGAAAATCGGGATAAGTTCAAAATATAGTTTGGTCAAGAACATATACGAGGTCCCCCCTTTCACATGTTTCTACCTAGGGGAAGTTACATCAACTTTCTCAATAGTTTTAGGTTTTCACCTACATGTACATGTTTTTGACATAGTTTCAGATCCACTTCACTCAGTTCATATCGGTTACAAGGGGACATGAAATAATTCAGTTCACTCTTCACTAATATGGAACTCGCTTTCTACTATAGTTTCAGGAATCTTTGGGGCATGGGTCTCCTTTTTCATCTACATTTCAATACATTACAATTTTTATTTAGTTTCTATTTGGTATGTGGAACATGGGAAGGGCATGGAGGCACTTTGCCTCTTTTTTACCGTGTCCTAATTTACAAAATTGGGCCTATATCCATCTGTAAGTGTGTGTTGTTCATGGGGTTACGAAAGGTATCAAAGTGACTAAGTTATTTATAGGAAGTCATTCCTTTCCTCTTACATTTAAAGGGAATATATTAGAGTTATTAAATGACTTTGATACATAATATTATTCCTTCATGGGGTGCTTCGATACTTCACTCTTCTTCTATATCTCCTTTTTTCCATTTGGGTTGCATGCACCTAACACTCCAGTTCTCCTTGACACAATTGATGACTAATCACCCCTAATCCTTCAACAAGTTCAACAATGCAAATCTTCAAGTACAAGCAAAGCATGGGATCTTCTCCCTCCATAAAATAAACAAGTTTACTCCTTCCTTGTTTACATATCTTCATTTCATTTTTATGCAAATTTAAATATTTCATGTTATTTTACATTTGAGTTATTTGATTTAAATATACATGGACATTGACTTACTTTATTATGGACATTATCATGGAGCCCAACACAACAAGAATATGCAAAACAAACTCTGAGTTAAGACAAAGTGTGTCTACACACTCATGTATCTTTTCCTTTATGCATGTAATTTTCATTTCATATTTAAACGGGAAAATGAAGAAAATTAAATTTAGAAATTTACTCTTTGAAACTATTGGCTTTCAACATGCACTCTTGTTAAGATAAACACAACCTTTCTATTCCTACATGATTTATGTGGAAAACCTTTCAGAGAAAACCACGAGAAAATATTTCTTGGATCTACTATCCAAATCCATCCCAAAATATCTCAATATACATTCATAAAACCAACCCTCACTGGAGACATTGATCCCTAATGATGAGCAAAAACTCAATGGAAACACCAATCCCCAATGTTGAGCACCAACTTAGCTAGTTTATAGGCACCAACCTACTGGAGAGACCAATCCCCAAATTTTGAGGCACCGACCTCAAACATACACAGCCCAACTTTTGTAGATGCTTCTCTAACTTGATGATGGAAATTCAATCATTCTCTTTATACACACATATTATATCATTCTTCCAACATGGACGATGGTCCAATTAATGAAAATCAAACCACTCGTATATTCTTCTCTTCTCTTTTATTCATACTTTTATCCACTAACTTTACTCACACATATGATTCCACTTCGCAATGCTGCTCCACCTCTTCTTATATTCGCATCTCACTCCACTATCAAATATCATTGCTCGTCGCTTTGCTCTTCCTTCCTCTTTAATAATTTTCCATTTCAATCTGCTTGAGTTTTCTCTTCCATTCACTTTAGCAAGTTTTCATTACTCCATACTCTATACACATAACTAAGCTTTAACAATTTTATCTTCATGATACAACTCTACAAACGCTCTAATTTGTCATTTTCTCCATATAGACACACTCCCTTCACAACTTCTCTCTACTCATATTCCATTCTCTCCATACTCCCACACTTACATAATGATTCTACATCTCCTTTTATACATGTGCACTCTTTTTAAACATTGGCACCAAGACAAGATGAAGGTCGACCATAGTTAACACAAAAATATCAATGCCAAAACATAAGAGGGGTCAACCTGTATCAATTGAATATAAATGCATTGAACATTCTAGTGCCAAAATAGATGAGGTCAGCCATTTATCTTTAAGATTATAAATTTTTTTTTCACGCATTGGAGGTTCAAGCTAGTCATGATCATAAAAAGTGTCTTCTCTATCATGGAATGATGTAATTTTCCCTAAATGATAGAGATTCAAACCTGATATTGTTTGCATAGAAATTATTAGTCACAAACACATAAATAAAATTCTTTTTATTCACAAATAATTTTATTTCTACTCGCATATTCGTATTCTTATTAATCCATAAATATTAATCAAGGATGCTTAAAAAAATCATAAGAGTACCTCAGAATGTATTACTACGTGATGGCTCAATCTGCATATGGCTCCGTGATCAAACAAATCATGAACTTCAAATAAATACACTTCAAGCTCTTTGATCCTTTGCATCAAATATAACTCCAATCATAATCCAAAGCTATAGGAAGAGACTCCATAGATACAAGAGGGAGACTTCGTAGCTACATGAATAGAATCTAAAGATACAGCATAAAGAATATGAAGCTAAAATCATAGACTCCAAAGCTATAGTAGAGAGACTCCTAAGCTATAATATGAGACTCTAAAGCTACAAATTGTCAATAAAAACTCTTAGAAATAACATGAAAATGAAAGAAATCTACACTAAAAGAGGTGATGCACCAAGAGAAGGGTGTGGGAAATCTCTCCAATGTGTGAAAATGAAAGAAAATGCAGAGTAGAGAGGGTGGAAACAATCACCACAAGCCAACAAAAACACTCATACCACCATTTCCAAAGAAACACAACAATAATAGACCCTACAAAGTGAGTAAAAGAGACACAATACACCTGTAACTGAATGAAGAGGCAAGAAGATGCAAGAAACACAAGCAAGGGAAGAAGAAATATCCACAAACTCCATTTTATTGCTTCTTTAATATGCATAGTTCATTTCATTACAAGAGAAAGGCTTGGATCAACATGTAAGAAGTCCAAAATGAAGGCCTACAACACATTGGTGTTCCAAAACAATTTTGACAAAGTTTTGTTACAAGAGCATTCCCCCTCTCAAATGAGAGGTCACTTTAATTTATAGAAAATGAGGAAGAGGAGAGAGAAGTTGAAAATCTCATGATTTCCCTTCACCTACTTGTAAAGTACCATAAATGGGTGAAAATCATGATGGGAAACCTGTAAAATCCATCCCATGTTGTCTTGTAACTTGCAATAAAAGAAAAATGGTGCCCATGCTCATTAAATGCCCTTTCAACCACCTAGAAAGTCATTATTTTAAATTGGGATCATTTTTCTACAATTTTCACCACTAAAACTCCATCAAATATTTAATTTCTTGATTTCTGAGTGTAGAGGATGGAGCCATGATTCCAACGAGTCCAATTTTGCATGATTTGGTTGAGAAATGAAAAGTTATGATCATTGAGTGTGAAGCAACTTTTTATCTTTTCCAGATTGTCTTCTCTTTCATGGGACTCGCATTAAAATTTAGTTTGGGAGAAATAATTTTAATTTTTCCTCCTCTTTCAAATGTTTTTTCATATTTTAAATGGCTTGGGGATTTTTAAAAATTGGGGGCCCACCATTTTTAAATTTTTATTGGGGAGGGGGTTAGAGTGTTTAAATGTTTTGAATTTAGGGCCAATCTCGCCAGCTTGCTTAGCTCACCTTGAGCTAGACACCACCTTTTACACTCCTCAAATTTTTTGTGGGATCATGGGCTACCATTTCCATACCATCTACCTTGACCAAACTTACCATCCTCTTGGGGTCCATCTACGCATTAGATGACTCACCTCCACCTCGACCTAACACTTCATCTCGCATTTCCTCAATCTACCTCGCCACGCCGGGAACTTTGCCCTATCTTTCATTCACATTGGTGACCCCGGACCTTGCCACAATGTATTACAAGAATTTACTCACCGCCCATTATTTGCCCACACCATGTTCTCACCCCATTCATGTGCATGACCACCTGTCAAAACCATTTCATTCCACATTGTCATGTGTGTGTTTTCAGCCCAACCTTGGCCCACATAACCATTTCATCCCAACATTCCTTATCCCCTAATTCCCTCCCACATTTTTTGCCCATCGTTGCCCTCATGCATCCATAACTCCTCTGGTCATGAACTCACCTACATGGCTCACCTTAGCTTGGCCATGAAGCCAACCCAATTTTTCCCCTGACTTCTTGCCATTTATTCCCAACCAAATTCTTCATGTCATAATCAAAAATTGCCAATCTGATGCATCCAACCTCATGCCAAGCCTTTGGAACCTATTTCTACTATCTAATCCGTGCTTGACATTCATTCAAACTCACCAATTCTAAGCTCCTTAGGCTCTACGACTCATCTTGAGCTCATTCACATTCCCATCCATCGATTTTCATGAGCTCATTTTCCTCAACATATCGATGTTCTAATATTTTTTTACCATTTCCCCGTGTTTCTTAATGCATGATAGCCACCATTGAACCCCTCAAAATGGCTCAAACTAATCATCACTGTAATCAACTCATCCTCATGCATTCAGAAGATCTTAACTAACACCTACTCGATGATCATGCCAAGGCTTGGTAGACTCAACTGCAACTTAATACTATTTTCCAACTCACTACGCACCAATTCACTTATCAACCTCAACACTTGAACCCATAGCTCTCATCTATGAGCCAACTCAAAATGCATACACCGGCCTCACTCACTCGGAAAACTAAATAGCTTGCCATGAAAAACTCCATCTCATGTCAGCCACCTCAATAAGCTTTGGTCTCCTCATCTCGCCTTGAGATGAGCTCACCACCACTCAACATGCTTTGTGAGCTTAGGGCTTAGAGCCCAAATGCCAATTTTTCCTTTTTCCCAATTTCTTCCTTTTAGATTTTTTTGGATTTTGGATTCTCCAGTGCTCTAAGGGACTCGTGAAGATGTTATGAGGTGTCCTAAAAAATCATCATATTTTTTCCTTTTTTTCCTACGCAAGTGGGCCCCATTACTCATTTCTTCCATTTAAAATAAATCTTGAGGTTCATGAAAACCTAGAAGAGGAAAAAAATTCCTCTTATGGCTTCCAACCTTCCATGAGACTTTTGATGCCTTCCCAAAACACCGAAACCTACCTACATGCTCAGATTAACCATGAGGGCCTATTGACAATGATTCCATGCAAGCTTCCTAGTTGTCCATTTTCACCCGGGGGTGAAAATGGATAACAATTTGGTGACTCTCATGGGGACATCTTCCTACTAGATGGGGTAACCAACTGACTCTGTATATATCCATTGGGCATGGAGTCCTTTCTAATCATCCTAAAACTAATTTGAATTGAAAACTTGTACCCTCGAGCCACTTGAAACACATTGCTTGAGACTAAGTATTTGCTCATTGCTTTGCATTTTTCCAACTCTTTATAAGAAAATATTAAAATTAAGATGAGTGGAAAATTGTTTTGATCTTGAAAATTCCTTTTCTTATTTCATTCCCCTTCAAATATGATCTGTTTGGAATGCATGACCACACTTAAACTATCCCCAATATTTGATTTTCTAAGACTATAAAAAGAAGAAATATTGATGACTTCTTGACAAGGGTGGATTATTGCAGAAATTTAGAGGCACAGAACTGCTGGTTTTAGAGAACAAAATGGAACTCTATTAAACTGATTTTCCTCTTATAGGCTTCTTGAAACATGTTGTTGAAGGTTGAACTAATACACATTGGAAACATTTAAGGCATCATAACATGACTATCTATTACCACACACAAGCTTCCCCAAAACTGATTTTTTTGATTTTTTGGAGGGGCATGAGAAACTCAGTTGCTGATCTGAAGAGAAAAGAAAAAAAAACCAAATCTTCTCCTTATCTGATTTTTAGTTTCTCTACATTTGAATTTTCTTGAGGATGGAAATTGTTTCTTGCAACTCTGAGCTTCTTGCTTGCAATATTCTTCTTAAAACATGGTGAACTATGCAAAGAGAACACTAGAAGCAATAAAACATGTGCCCAAGGAACTTAGGAAATTGAAACCTACTCTAACAACAAGACAATGTGCACAAGCACTTGGAGGAATGAAAATCCTAAACTAATATGTACAAGGGTGAGATTTTACTTAGTAAATAATGCTTGAGATAGATTCCATTGACTGGAATCTACAATTCTTCACCATCCAACTTTAGCCAGTCGAAATCATTGCTACTCTTGCACTCCATGATCATGTAGGGACCACTCCATATTACATCAAATTTGGAATGCTTTCCCTATTTTTCCGATCAAGCATCCCATTTTAGCACCAAGTCTCCTTCTTGGAATTTTCTTGCTTTGGCTTTCTTGTCAAATCTCCTCTTGATCAATGCTTGATCTTTTCTCCATGGTTTGCATTACATGCTCTCTTATCTCTTCCAACTCCATGAGTTCTGCATACCTAACTTCCATAGGCTCAAACTCGATAATTCCAGTTTGCTTGAGAAGCTCCAATGTTGAAATTCAAGTGATATAGGTAGTCTTTCCTCCCTTCCATAGACTAGCTTGTATGGAGAGTTACTTGTAGACCTTTTTGGTGTTATTCTATCAACCCATAAGGATGATTTGAGCTTTGTGCCATGTCCTCTGGTTTTCATCTAGAGTCCTTATTATGATTCTCAACAAGTTCTTGTTTGTGGACTCTACTTTCCCATTACCCTGGGGGTAATAATTAGATGAAGTGTTGAGATATATTCCATTTCTAACAGCCCATTTAGTGATATTTTGTGCCAAGAAATTCCAGAGCATTATCTAATATGATAGTAGTAGTCGGGACACCAAATCTTGTTACTATCCCCTCATAGAAAGTCCAAGATGCTAGACTCATTTGCCTCTTTGAGTGCTACTACTTCAATCCACTTGGTGAAATAATCCATTGTTGTTGTTAGAATCCACTTGTGGCCTTGGCTTGAGTTTGGATTGATGACCCCAATGAAAATCCAATCCCCACTATATGAATGGTTGATCAACCGAAAATTGGGTGGAGTGGTAGTGTTGCTAGCTTTTCCTTTCCTATGAAGAATGCACACTTTTACACTTTTTGATCCATGTATAACAATCACTTAAACAATGTGGGCCAATAGTAACCAACTTTCATGATCTTGAGAGTTGTTACTCATGGAGAAAAATGACCTCCACTTCTCCATCATGGAACTCATGTAGCAACACTTTCTCAATCTGATTTTTTGGACACATCTTAAAAAATCCATTCACATCCTTCTTGAATAAGATGCCATCAATAAGAACATACGGAATGGATTGAGTCTGAAATATCTTATTTTTTTATTTTCTCAATTCCATAGGGCATAGACTTGTTTGAAGATAATGTATCATGTCTTTGAGTCCAACAAGGAGTGGGCACATCATCAACTAGTTGTTCTTGATCATTTTGTAGCACTAGGACAACTTCTTCTTCATTATTTAACTCAACATGTTGATTGAAGCTAGCTACTCACACAAACCTTTTCCATGGACCAGCTTGGTCACCTTTATTTCTATGTCATATTCCATCACATGAGTGATCCAACCTACCCTTTTCTCATTCAAATCCTTTTTTAGAGAAAATTCCTTGACCCCAACATGAGACACTAACAATTGAATTTTGTTGTTTGAAACCAAGTGTCTAAATTTTTCAAATCTCTAATAACAATGAGGACATGCTTTTCAATGAAAGAGTACCTCACCTCATAATCTTCCAAGATTTGATAAAGAAAGCTATGGGCTTTCCAACCTTCCTTATTTAGTTACACCAAGATAGTTGAGATTGTATCTAAACCACCAAAGGCATATAGAGATGAAGTCCTTGGAAAATATGGATTAATGAGAGTTGAGCTTGAGATATTGCATGTTTGATGGCCTCAAAACTCTCTTTTCCCTCTGCTTTCCATTTGAATGCCATACTTTTCTTCAACATCATAGTTAATGGTTTAACAAGAGTGGAAAAATCAGGCACAAACCTTTCTAAAAAATTGATTCTTCCTAAGAAGCTTTGGAGAGCCTTCTTGTGACTTGGCAAAATGGAAGTGCATGGATATAACTTCAACTCTTTTCAGGATCAATGGTTAGTCCTTCCTTTGAAACAATGTGGCCCAAGAGATTTCCTTCATGAGCCAAGAATATACATTTTTTGGGATTCAAGGATACTCCAAACTTCCTGCATCTTTGGAAAACTTTCTTGAGGTGATAGAGGTGATCTGCTGCATTTTTTGAAAATATAGTGATATCATCAAGATAAACAAGCACCATCTTGTTAATCAACCTTTGAATGCCATATCCATTTCTCTCTGGAATGTAGCTCTGAACATTTGATAGTCCAAAATGACATCTTCTTATAAGCATATGTGCCCCACTTTGTGGTGAAGGTTGTTTTGAATTGATCATCCTCCTTCACCATTATTTGATTATAGCCTTGAGTAGCCATCCAACAATGAGAATATTTCTGAACCAGCTACTACTTGCAAGATTTTCCCATGGAAGGAAGTGGATAATGGTCTTTGAGAGAAGCTCTATTTAGATCCCAAAATCCACACACAATCTGATTTCCATTTCTCTTCCCACTTGGCACCAAGTTTGTAACCCAACTCGAGTGCTTGATTGGAAAATGATGTTTTCCTCTATGAGTTTTTTTCAATTCCTTTCTCATGAGGGGCTCAATGTGAGGATTCACTGGCCTTTTGCTTCTACCTAATGGGCTTGGATTCTGATTCAATTCAATGGTATGTTGTGCCAATCTTGGATTAAATCCTCTCAAATATTTATAATTCCATGGAAAAGATATCTAGAAATTCTTGAAAAGTTGGATAAAATCATATTTTTCTTGAGGAGTACTCACTTTTCCAATTTGAAGTACTTTCCTTCACCTACTGAAATAGATTATGAATCTTCACCCTTGACTTGAATGTTTTCTTTCTCTTCCGAATTGGTCATTGGGGTTGAATATTGATTCCAAAGTCACTAAACCTTTTGGGAGTTTTTTTTTCTTTAGCTTGAACCACTTGATCACCATATTGCTGCTCCAATTTTTCTTTATTTCTAGTGGAGAATTCAACTTCTTCTTGTAAAAATTGATGATTTTTTGATCATTTTCAAACACTTTCTAGTTGTGTTGTTGTCTACAACAACTAGTTGGCCTTATAACCACTTTGATGTGAGGTTGAGTTTGATCCTTCTTGATACTTTCAACAACATCAAATGCTGCCCCAATTGCTGTAAGTTTGTCCATAACATCATTTTTCTTCTTTGGGATGGAATTGATGTTAAATGCCTCAAAATATTCAATGAGATCCCATACCTAGTTCTTATAGCTCTTTAAAGATCATTCTTAGTAGCGTTGAGTCCCTCTAACTTGGTTTACAACCAGCTCACTATCTCCAAAACTTGTAAGTTCTTAATACCTTTTTTCTTTCCCAATGCAATCCATGAATCAATGCTTCATATTCAGTTGTGTTGTTTGAAAAAAATTGAATTGAAAGTGAAAATTGAATAGTATTTTATACCTTGAGGTGACACAAGCATTTCTCCTCCTCCAACACCTTGTCTACTCCTTGAGCCATCAAAGAATAGTTGCATACTTCATTATCATCTTTTCATCTAGTTTGGTGATGCTAGGAGAGGTGGATTTTCTTCATGCAAAGCAATAAATTCCCAACTCAACTTCTTCCATCTCTTTGTATGGATCAAAAATGTCTTTTTTTTCCCATTCATCAAGAGTCAAGTCTAGAATGCCTCCAACCTTGGTATTTGTCTCTAGAGTGCTTGGGTAGTCTTCTTGATCAAAAGCTAAGCAATTTGCATTGATTGGGCTTGGTACATATGGCTCAATATGAAAGTTTGCAATAGGTTCAGATATGATTATAGCCTTAGCTCCATACCTTTTCTAAAGAGCATATGTGACCAATCAATAGACAAGTAGCCTCCAATTTAGCGGTGAAATCTCTTGACAAACATAGAGCAAAGAGTGGTGGAAAGTCAATAACTGATACATCTTGTAAGATTGTGACATTGGGGCATGCATGCAATGTAAGGCTCAATCCTTGATTACTCCAACTATTCCCATTGTTGTCCCATCAATTTACACTACTCCTTTTGACACAAGCTCATACTTAAGGCCCAACTGATCAGCTATTTTTTGGGCATCACAGAACTACTTGCTCTCGAATCAATCATGCAATTGTGTACAAGATTTCTCCCAATAATTAGAGATATATAGAATGGAGGAGGCTTCATATTTTTACCTTGTTGACCTCCTTGAACCTCCTTCTTGTTGAGTTGTATTAGTGAGCACCTTCTCTTGATCCTTGATGGCTCATTTGATGCATGACCAATTTTCCATGGCTCTTGTAATAGATCTCTTTTGCCAGGGATTGCTAATGACTCCCACATTGAGATGTTTACATTTTTTTCTTCATTTGCTCTATGATATTGAAATGAGAGATGAGTTATCCTTTCTTTCCCTTTTTGGCACAACTTTCTCTTGCACATGAGCTGCTACAACTGGTACATGAGTTGGTCTAGAAGGTGGTTTGGGTTGATTCTACACATTTGGAGCTACACTTGGATTGCTAACTCCTTGAGGTGTGATAGAAGGTTGAGAAGCACTTGGATTAGATGATTTCCCTTCCTCTATATTCCTCTTCTTAGACCTTGTGTTGGTTTCCACACCTTGAGAAGGAGACTTGATTTATTCCACAAAAATCCTCACTTGCCAATTCACAAGTGTAGTTTCACTTGGAGGTGCTTCTTGAGTAGTTCTTGTTGATTTTCTTCTTGATTTGTTTCTTGAGACACACCAACCATTTTCACCATCAAATGCTTGATTTAGAGCACCATTAAAACATGTTTCGATTGTGAGGTTGATTACATGGGAAACACCATTCATACTCTTGTGCCATGTTGTTTTGAGTTGGAACCAAGGCCTTAGATGTAGAGGCAACATTAGGATTATAAGGCTGAAATGGTCTATTAACAAGAGGTTGTCCTTTGTTTTGATTAACAACTTGGGTAGGTGGTCTATTTGGCTGATATGGAGGTCTATTGGGTTGGGCTTGAGGTTGATATGATCTAAAATTTTGAGCTTGTTTCCTCTTAATTATTACCAACTCATTTCCTAAGTTTTGTAATTGTTTCATGACCTCTTGAGTTCATTTGAGGTGTTAGAAGAAGAGGTAGAAGCTTCATTAGAATTATGATTTTTGGGGTAGGAATGGGAGCTAATGTAGGTGCTTGACTAGAACTTGGATTCCCCATTTCTAGATAAAGAGGCATAGGCCTAGGTGCAAGTTTTCCGATTGAATCAAACAATTATCATCTCTAATAGCTATGGCATAAGCTACAGGTAATGTTGTACCCCCATGGATTGTATCATCATAGCTATATCAAAATTAAGAGATTTTAGAAATAGAGAAAATCACCTTTAGTTGTTGGTCTTATGGAAATTGGAATCCTATCCCATGTTCTTTGAAATCTGAAGTTAAAATCAGCCATTTGTTCATTTGGTGCTCTCTTGATTGTAGTTAATTTCCAACAAGATAAGTTGTCTACTTTTTCTCCAAACTGCCACAAAGAGTTATGCACAATTGATCCCAATTATGAATTGATCCTACTCCTAGGCTTCTGAACCATTGTAAATAGCTTTTCCTTTGAAAGAAGAAGCTAATAGTTTCATTGCCACATCCATCTCAACAACTTCATGTATAACACAAACATTTGCAATGTCTTGAATGTGATCAATCGGAGTTGTGTGTTTTCCCCAGTGAAATATGGGATGTTCTTCAATGCTTTCCATGGGAATTGGGTTTTGTGCATTGAGAGTAAGTGGGTTGCTACCCATAAAATTGACAAAAGGATTTGGTGGTGGTTGATGAGCCATTCTTGATTGGTCTAGAACTCTAGTTGATTGATAAAAATGGCCTACCAAGGTGGAGGTGTTGAAAGAGTTCTATTTGGTGGAGATGGAGATCTTTGAACTCTTCCTTCCTCTTCTTCCTCTTCCTGAGATAGCTACAAATACTCAAAAATACCTTCTTCTCTTGTTCTTGACCTTTTGAATCCTTCTCATGAACTTGAAAACTTGGGTTAAAACCATTGAATTCTACCCTTGGAGTCACCAAATGTGTTGCTTACAAAGCCTCTAAAGGCTGGAATTTACAACAAGAGCACACCAATCTTGCTGCAATGAAATGAAGATCAGATGTTATGTTGAAAACACCTACAAAAATGACTTCTTTGTCCCACAAAATGTTTTATCACCAATCACAACACCCTCTGATTGCTTAGCATGTGAGTGTGTTAAGGCAAGTAGTGTGACTGGGTAACATGGGTACCATCTCTCAAGTTGTGGGACTTGCTACTTGAGATGGACCTCCAGAGAAGGTTGGTTCCTCTTCCTAAACTAATGCAACAACTAACTCTAATGGAAGAAAATCTACTAACTACTCCTAATCTATGGCTTCCAAGGACCAGGAGAGAGAAAATAGCATGAAAATGAAATAAATCTACACTAAAGAGGTGATGCACCAAGAGAAGGGTGTGGAAATCTCTCCAATGTGTGAAAATGAAAGAAAATGCATAGAGTAGAGAGGGTGGAAACAATCACCACAGTCAACAACAACACTCATACCACCATTTCCAAAGAAACACAACAATAATAATACCCTGCAAAGTGAGTAAAAGAGACACAATACACCTACAACTGGAATGAAGAGGCAAGAAGATGCAAGAAACACAAGCAAGGGAAGAAGAAATATCCACAAACTCTAGTTTATTGCTTCTTTAATATGCACAGTTCATTTCATTACAAGAGAAAGGCCTGGATCAACATGTAAGAAGTCCAAAAATGAAGGCCTACAACACATTGGTGTTCCAAAATAATTTTTACAGAGTTTTGTTACAAGAGAATTCCCCCCTCTCAAATGAGAGGTCACTACAATTTATAAAAATGAGGAAAGGAGAGAGAAGTTGCAAATCTTGGATTTCCCCTTCCACCTACTTTAAAAGTACCATAATTGGGTGAAAATTATGATGGAAACCTAAAAATCCATCCCATGTTGTCTTGTAACTTACAACAAAAGAAAAATGGCTACCCATGCTCATTAAATGCCATTTAAACCACATGGAAGTAATTTTTTTAAAACTGGGCTCATTTTCTGAAATTTACACCACTAAAACACCATCAAATCTTGAACTTATTTATTTTTAGTAGTATAGAGGATTGAGATATGATTCCAATGAGTCCAATTTTACATGATTTGGCTGAGAAATGAGAAAGTTATGGATGTTTGAGTGGAAGAAGCTCTTTATCTCCTCCCGGCTTGTCTTCTCTTTCACAGATCTGCATTCAAAATACAAATGGGAGAAATAAATTTTATTTTCTCTCCCTCCTAATGTTTCTTTCATATTTTCAATAGCTAGGGGCATTTTAAAAAATAGGCAGGGTCCACCATTTTTTGCAATTTTTTTATTGAGGAGGGGTTGAGTGTTTAAATATTAAGTTTAAGGGCCAGCTCGGCCAATAGGCTCGCCGAGTTCACCTTTGAGACACTGTCATAGTGTTTTGTAGGAATATAACCCCCATGGGGAACTCAAATCAATGTGACCCATTCCTCTCCTACCATCCATCTCTCACGTGTCACCTCGAAAAGGTTACCTCGGCACCCCCTTCGTCCGCATTGTGTTCTACATGCTTGCCGGGTTCCCAATCTCTATTGATCACCTGAAATACCATTGACCACCTTGTCAACCGAGATGAGTTCTCACCACCCATCGCGCCCCCACCTATGTTCTCACTCCATGATTATGGGAATGTAAAGTGTTCCCTTCCCGCATTGATTTATGTGTGATGTTTTCAGCTCACGATGAACTCGCGGCCCGAGTTCCTCCGGGTCCCTCTGTTCCCGAATGCACGCATCAACCTCAAGGCCCCCACATGGAACTCCCAAAAGGTTCCCGAGTTGGCTTGGTGAGCTAACCTCAAACATTTTCCCATGATATTTTCTAAGTCTTGAATGAATTCTTTGCGTTGATCCCAAACCAATTCATGCACATCTTCCTCCATATGCTTGAACTGATATCAATGTATCCACAACCTTGATGATCCGAGCCCTTTTCTCCATCACGTAGAGATCATCCCCAAAACCTCACCGGCTAGCCATGAAACCAACTCCCTTTCCATGCATGAGTCACCTTGGCTTGAGATCCCTATAATCAACTCATCCCCATGCATTTTTAACTAGCTAACACCTATCTCGATGATCCCGCAAAAGGGCTTGATAGACTCATGTAACTTGATACCATTTTCCAGCTTGCCAGGGGATATTTTCAACAACTCGATGGGATTAAACTTGTAGATTTCCACCTTGCAGATCATTGGGAACCCTCACATAGCTCGGGATGGCATTTTTGATGTCAAACCAACTCACCGAAATGAGATAGCTCATCAACCACTCGTTGAGACAACTAGGGGCCTAAGGGGCCAAATCTCAAATCTTTTACATTCCTTCATAAAAATTTTGCATGTTTTGGATTATCCAAAGGCTCCTGTGCTATTTGAAGATGTCTAAGGGTGTCTTCTATAAATCATCATATTTTTTCCACTTTTTCCTGCAAGTGGGCCTTAATGTTTGTTTCTTCCATCTAAATAAATCTTGAGCTTCATGAAAACCTAGAAGAGGAAAAAATTCCTTTTGTGGCTTCCAACCTTCCTTGAGACTTTGTTGATGCTAAAAACACCGAAATATTCTTGCACTCTTCAGATTGACTATGAGGGCCCATTGAAAAAAGCTTCCATGCAAGGCTTCCAACTTTTCCATTTTCAATCTGAGGTGAAATTGGATAACAAACTCTTCTAACAATCCGAATCTTCCAACAATATGATTTTTCATCTAGGTTCTTCATCATCCTTTGAAATCAATGACTCCAACAATATATTAGCTCTTTGTTAGCTCATACAACTTCCTTGTACATTAATGACAATTATTCCAACAATCTCCCCCTTTGTCATTGATGGAAACCAACCACAACCATTCACCTCAGCATAGGAATATATTGTGAATTTAGCTTGCTCCCCTTTCTAGAAAACTTTCCTTTTTTGTAATGTATTGCTTGTACTACTCCCTCTTACTTCAACTCTCCCACTTTGACATTGATAGAAAAAGAGTAAAAACTCTCAAAAATCTCTTTATGTAATGCCTCATTATATTTCTCCCCTTACTTTAACTATGTGATTAACTAAATATGTAGATATATGATAGTTAATCTAATCTATAACAACATATAATTATAATAAATAAATGTAGTAGGGTAAGTGCACCAACTGGGGACCAAAAGGGGGTCTTAAATGGACACTTTTTTTTCTGGAAAAAAAAAAATCTTCAATTTGTACGAGTTATTTGAAATAGTTACACTCAAAATTGGAAGATGTTGTAAGAACATGAATCGTAGAATTTTGAGTCTAGTTTCTAAGCTACTATATTTTTGAAAATGGTTAAATTTAATCAAGTTAAAGAACTAAAATACCAACACGTGCTCCTATTTTTATTAACAAACATAGTAGACAATCAATGTGCCCCACCATTTTTGAGCACTATTTAATATTTTTGAAAACCCTTTAGTAGAAAGATAGATAAGAGCATCTAGTTTGTGTTAGAAATTTTAAAATATTTTTTTAGCGAGTATATTTATTTTTAATGATATTTCTAGTACAAAATTTTTAAATTTTAAAAAATAACGAGTTCGACAATGCCCCCTAACTATCTCAAATTAGTTTTTTTAATATGTATAGAATTAGTCCTAGTTTGTGCCTATTTTTTTAATTCAATTTTGATGAGTCGAAAAAAAGATACATGATGAAAGATAGACATGTATAAACTCCAAAAAATAGCTACAAAAAGGCATAGTTAGAAAATAATTAGTATGGAAACCTTATATTAGTCAGAAAATTTGAAAAATTATATTTTTAGAAAGAAGAAAGTTTTCTCGACATCATAGTCATATTTTTATTAAATGTATTGATCGTTTTAGTTTGATTTATCATGGTGGAATAGCTATTTTACCTATTTTCTACAAAAACACGTTGTTTGTTGTGTTTTTGTAGGTCCATGCCTCAGGCTTGGGATCCAAACCGGATCCAAGCCTAGAGGCATGCCTTAGAAAAAGGAAAACACAAAATATGTATGCGCTATATAATGCGTATGCGTTCCTTCGAGTATAGGTATTATATGTGTTGTTGCATGCTTCTATTTATAAAAATAAATGTTTTAGAAATAATAAAATATAAATGATAATAAATAAAATATAAATAATAATAAATGAAAAACTTATACTTAAAATTTATTTTAGTAAATACAAAAATTATGGTCACTTTACACCTTATGGAACTAGTCTCATAGCTCATTGAGTCACAATTTAGAAGATAGTTATTTATAATCTAATCTGTCAAGACAGAGGTAATTTTTAGGATTTCAACATTCATCCTAAAGCTTTTAGCATTTAAATTCTACAATCGATGTCTATTTTGGCAATGAAT
Organism: Taxus wallichiana var. yunnanensis; assembly: GCA_018340775.1. Classification (NCBI taxonomy): domain Eukaryota; kingdom Viridiplantae; phylum Streptophyta; class Pinopsida; order Cupressales; family Taxaceae; genus Taxus; species Taxus wallichiana. The sequence continues at coordinate 747,521,659 of CM031237.1, read as the reverse complement.
ATAGTCATTGTTTAGGTTTGGGGCCTTTTGGATTTTTTACTGACCATTTTTAGGAGTGTTAGATGTGTTAAAATTAGATTTTACAAACCTCACAACTCTCAAAGGAAATAAAAACTGCTCAAATATATGCACTCATGAAATGCCTTATAATACATAACAAATCAAAACACATGTGTTGGACATAGTTTCATTGGTGTTTTCATTGATGTCAAGTTGCATTGATGGAAAAGGGTGTCTAGGTGGCATATGAGTCAGCATGAGGTGTCAATCATCAAGAAGCATGAAGGTTGATTGGTAGTGCCTTGTTTTGGTGTCATGAAGTGTTGCATTGGTGAAGTGTTGGTTTGGAACCAAAATGGGAAGCTTCATTGTTTTGAAATTATTCATGACACCTTCAATCCTTAGAGAAAAATGGATGTCTCCAACATGTAGAGGATTTACATAGCTTTCCAATGCCTATTTTTTCCCCTTCTAACTCCTTACATATCTCCTGGAATCTTCCAGAGAAGTTAGGTTTCACCATTAGAGTGTTTGTTCCCTACACCTAGAAAACCTGATGTTGAGCAGATAGTCCTTGAATGATAAAACCTTTCCTAAATCTTCCTAAATTTCCCATTCCATATCCACTAATACTGACACCAATAGAGGGGCACCTCCCCTAGATTCTTTTTTCGATGGTAGCCACACCAACACCAGCACCAGCAGAAGGCCCCTATATTCCTTTTTCGATGACCTTCAACACTTCCAAGATTCCCTGACATCACCTTTGGATGCTTAAGATCTTTCCTAAACTCTCATGGAGGGTGTTTTAATAGCTCTAGAATGGAAAAAATAACTAGCATGGAAATTGAAAATTTTGAAGCATGAAAACTAAGCCCTTAATTGAAAATAAGGCTTCTCAGTCATCTGTGCATCCTTCCTCTGGTGATGCAGAACATCTTGTTAATAATCAATTTTAGCATTCTTAGGTGACTAGGGGTATCTTGGGTCCACTTGAGATGGTCATAGATTGTACTAGTCCATTTGGAATCCATAAGAAATAATATGGAGTTTCCCTCTAAATGTATAATTTGAATATTTGAAATAGCTCTAGGTATGTTATAGGCTTAGGTGTTAAGTGACACAATCCTCTCAGACTGAGATATTAGATTTAGAGGTTATAGACTATTTTGCAAATAATTTTCATGTGTAAATATATTGTTTTGGATTGTCTTCTTATCTATAATGGTGTTCAAGGCTTCATGGAACCCTCACAATGTCCAGGGAATGGAAAATAGATAGAAAGACTTACTCAGACTAGACTATACCCTATTTTAGAAGTTTAGTAGTATGTAACATGAACATAATGATTCAATGGAATCCTTGAGTCTATTTCAGGGAATTGATCACAAGGACATGGTGTTGTAAAATTAAGGAAAAAGGTAATAATCCATCTAAAGGAGGATTTCTTAAATTAAATTTATGCGTTCACAATCCTAACTGTGTGTGCCCAGTCTTAAGGGTATAGAGTAGAAAATTCATTATAACAGTTAATACTTATGCCTAGTAGACTCCTTGATAAGCGTGGAGGAAGGTAATAAGAAGACCAAGAGTTTCAAAATCCCTTGTACAGGTTGGAATAAGAATAAAATCAAAGGAATGCGTAGATAAACTATAGCAATTTTAATGCCCAGTTTGAGGGTTAGGAAAGATGTACTTTTAGAAAAATAGTCTTTAGTCCATGTGTTTGAAGTTGGTGGTCTTACAATCATATTAGCATTTACATTATTCCTAAGCAAGAAAAATAGTAATTGACAACTCCCTTTTGCCTTTTACTTTGTATTTTGCAATTTTATTTGCTTCATACATCTTACAAACTTGCCAAAATCGACTATTTTATATTTCTATGGCTTCAAACACTAGCGCCTAGTTGGAACACTAGCGCTAGGAACTCCCCGTCGTCCCGGAGCTCTGTCCATCTTTATCTTTATTTTATCATTTGGACCCAATTTTATTTTTAATTACTTTTTACTACTTTGGGTCGGCCTTTTAGTTGTAAATTATGAAATTCAAACAAGGGAATCATATAAATACACAATTATATTTTCAAAATAAGGGACCAAGCACTAAGAATTACATATTATCACGTAAGATTGCATCCAAAGGCAAAAAATCAATTCAAGGAATCTATATAGCAAAATCATTTAAGCGACAAGGCCTACTTCACTTATGCATAAAAACATAGGAGGGAAGTCTATTCTATTTCATCCCACACATTTTATCCATCTTCTAAATTCTAGATCTAGCTTGCTAAGATTGTACAACTTGCAAAATGGCATCATTACACACACTCACATAGAACTACGTGGAGTTTGAGATGTAGTGTAGTTCTCGATCGTAAGTTCACTCTTCTGTGACCGCCGACGTTATTCTGACTCCCCATTTTACATTTTCCTTTTTAGGTTTGATGTGGTTTGTGGATATGTGTAGGTGAGCTTCTTTCTTACAAGTTACAGGTACATTCACAGATTAGACAATGACTTTAGAATGAAAATAGGAAAGGACATAGGACATAATATGACCTTGAAAAAACCAAATCAACAAAATTTACGTAGACATTAACACCTAGACCTAGAAACCAGTTTCAGTGATCTCTTGTACTCTCCTAGACATTCCCGTTTTATGCATTTTCAGATTTAAAGGCCTTCAACGAGACTCTACGATACTCTTCTTAGTCTATTGTAGCTATTCACTTTCCCATATCACTCCCAGGTTCCTCCAAAATCAGCTAAGTTTCCTTATTTCCCTCTCTTGCTTCGGGTTTCACATTTACATATTTATTTTCTTGTGTCTTAACTATATATTAGCACTTGTACATCATTTATTACAATAGTTACTCAAATCAGAAATAATTTAAATTATATTAAATAATTTTGTGAACCCTACTCGTGATCGGTCACTTGGATCCTTATTTGGCACATTACCTTTTCTTTCATGGATCCTAAGGTTCCTCAAGTCTCCTTGCATCATTTACTTTAAATGCAATGGGAGAGGTTAACTTATTTAAAGCAAGACTTATTTACAAATGTACAACGCATTACTTTGATATGGAACTTGGATATCATGAAAGCGTTGTGAAAAATAGATTATCAATCACAAAAGCATAGAGGAAGGAAGACGCGGAAATAAGCAGAAAAGCATTCTCCAGAATTATAGATGACAAAATAATTCTTTATGAGTGCCAGGATACAATGAATTAGAATTGGACCATTTGTATTTGAATTACTGAGATGCAATTTAGAAGGACACACAATTCCATAAATAACATCCGCAAGAATACAAAGCTTCTTGGTATAATGCAGACAAATGATCTAATAATATTTAATAGATAGCTATGAAATAAAGGAATCAGATGAACAAAGAAAGAAGATCCTTTTGTATTGATTGCCGTATTATTTCTTACACTTTCAGAGAAATAAGCCAAGTTCCCCCTTCAAAATGGCGAGGAGAGGCTATTATATAGTTTACAAATCAGTTACTCTTGGTAACTACTTCTTTAAATAATGTTTAGTTAAAGGGTGCTTATCGCAATACCCCAACTAATTACAATAAATCCGAGATGAAGAAAGGAAGAAAGGAGAAGAATCAGAGAAGAAGACAGGTGTTCATGATTGAGAGGGGCCCACTGATTTTAGAATCCACTGTCTAAATCTTTTCAATGCCTCTGCTATGTCTCTACCACGTGGGACCGATGTGTTGGCAGTGGACTGGGTCCAAAATCCGAGGCACTTCTCCATCTCTTTGTCAATTTGACGTGTATGATAATCTTTATTTGCTTCTTCAATACAGCAGATCGAGAGAGCAGATCTCCTTCATCTTTTCCTTGAAATGGAATCCTCTTCAACAAATTATCTTTGACAAAAGCTCTAAATTGAGCTTTGATTTCTTGCAAGGAGAGGGGTACACCAGAGGTCTCATCATGGAGGTGGCAATGTATATCTTTGAAAGCAGATACCACCAAAGTCTTGAAGGCCTCACCCTTCTGCCAACTATTTTTCAATTCTCCCAAAGCTTCTTCTAACACCTTGATTTTCCATTCCACACTATATACCCATGATTTTGACAAGTTATCTTTTGCATCATCAAGACTTTGCTTGCCATTAAAATATTCTCATCTAGCCTATCCCATAAGGCAAAGGTCTACTATACAACTGCTCCAGAGTTTGAGCTCTTTATCTATATTTCCAATAGTGGAGGAGAGTTTCTGTTGCAGATTATTCACCTTCTCATTGAGTTTGAAGGCTTCACTAATGAAATTCAACCCTGCAATGAGCATATCATCCACCATGGCCTCCATAGCCCTTCCATAGATGGAATATCTGTGTATATCTTTGATACTCTACTTCATCTTGACTGAGGATTACAGGTGGTGGAAGAGTAGTCAAGGGGGTAGGATCTAAAACTTTATCCTTGACAACAATGACTTGATGAAACTTCGTAAGAACCTCGAGCCTCGCTTCTCCAGCTGCTCTATGGTTTGTTGCCCTTTCTCCACTCTCCCAATGACCCTGGTGACTATTTCTTGAAGATTGTGAATCTCACCTTCAGGGGTGGACTCTCCCATGGGAATCCTCGAGAGCTCAAGATCGATGCTTTGCAAATCATGCTCGCTTGTCTACTTTGGGCTTGCTATCTCCAGAATTGCTGGCCCCGAGCATCGATACTATTCTAGAGGTAGTCCTGGCCTTCTTGGCAGGAGTAGGAGGAGTAGTGCCTAATAAGGCCGCCACAACATCAAAATTGGGTCCTGAGATTCGGAGGAAGACTTTCTCTTCCTACTATCAACAAAAGGTCACGCACACCCATGCAAAAGAGGAGGAAGAAGAAGGTGGGGCAAGAGGGCCAAGAGAAAGGGAACTCATGGCACTCAAAGTGTGCACTATTGTTGCCTCCAGTTGAGATATGAGTGGGGTGCTCGGGGCTTCTAGTACAGAGGAGTCAATGGTGCTCTGGAAGCTCAAGCTTTGACTTCTTTTCTTTATCCATCGGGCTTCTAGAGCACTTATGGAGGCTGGCACCTCACTCTCTTCACTTTCACTGAGAACAATAATGTTCTCTGGACCTGAGGGCAATTCCGAATGCTTCATCATGGGATCTTCTTCAACAGGCTCCTTTTTGACCTCCTTGATTTTCTTCTGATATACTTGAGTGGATGAGGAAGGAGTGGAGGATGTAGGACCTTTAGTTGATGAGGCAGAGGAGTCTCACACAGTGCTTCCGAACTAGGTGTCAATGCCTCCTTCCTTGGTGTTGAAGTATCCTTGGAGGAGGACTCTCCTGAATGCCTTCTAAGTTCACGGACTCTCCTATCAAACCAGATTTTGGTTCTTACTAGGACAGGGGCTAAGATTTCAGCCAGATCATCCTTTTCTTTTTTGAACCAATCCAAATCTTCCAAGGGAGTGTGTTTGATCAAGGTGTCATATTCATATGAAAATAGGTCGGAATTATCATCCTGCAACCCTTCCGAACTTGATACAAGTTAAGCTCTTGAATTAGTTGGAGAGAAAACCTGCCATAATGTCTCCTTCTTGCCTCAAAATCATCAACATAGTCAGCCCAATAGTCTTCTATGTCTGCCCTATGATAGTAATTGATTTTGATGTTCTGTTCAATAAATTTCTTCAAATCAAAACAAGTTCTTGGCTTGAAGAAATGGACAGTGATGGGAGCTAGGGCTCTTTCTATGTTTTGTGCATCTAGAGCCATCTTGCAGGTGTAGTTTCCCAAAGATATGGGGAAGTGTAGGCTAGTAATTTTCTTATCCCTACAGTTCTTGTGTAACTTGTCTAATTTCCTGCATATCTCTATCAAGGCCATTTTATCATTACAGAACATAGGGAGCTTAAGAGGGGTGCTCTCATAGCTTGCAAGCCTGATATAGGAGAATTTTCTGAATTAGATGAAGTAAGCACCGTATTTCAAATTAGGCTCATGGCTTCATCCGAAAATCCTCCTCAGCAGTGTCACTCTCAGAGCCTTACAATGTACATGGTGAAAGCATCATTCACCCTCCCGGGTTGCGATTTCTAGTGTGTCCAGGTGAATTGAGGGCGTGAGGGCATATACAGTGGTCACCCTTATGAGCATCAATGTATGTGAATCCAAACCATTGCCTTGATGCTGCTAGGGTATACATAAGGTATGAAGTCATGTAGAACTTCTTGGTTTGTGTACATCGACAACCGCTCGCTAAGTTCATGCTGATGATTTCTACCCAGTTGATGTTCTGAGTTCCTTCACACACCATGTTGATAAGGGGGCACATCCAGAAATGGAACTCATTGGTAGAGGGTAAGCCCATGACCCGAGCTAGCAGGATTATAAAATCTGACAGCTCCTCATTGAAATCAGCATGAAACAGAACCTTGGATAGACGGACGCCCCCTTTTTAGGGTTTTTAAGCCAAGACTTTGCCACCCGCACCTTGTATTTCTCACTGTCCTGATCGAAGAGGGCCTATGCCTGGTTCTGAGAGATTACTATAGAATTTTCCATCTCAGGAATCCTTAGGGCAAGTGCCAATGGCGGCAGCATCGAGCTTGGCAATGAGCTCCCATGCACATTCGTTAGTTCACTTGAGTCGGGATTGAAATGAGCACCGCAGGGAGTACCATATCTGCACATTGTACCGAGATTGGGAAACCAATGGGAGAATGCCAAGCCACTATCATGAATCATTTGTGCCATAGGAGAGGGGTTTGAGTCTGTCATCCTAGTCCATAAATCCCCAAAGTCAAGGTGGCGAACTTCACTGTCCCCGATATCGGGAACAACAGACTCGAGTGGTGAAACTTGCTCCTGACCTTGAAATTTAATCTTCATGTTGATAGCGGCTTGAAAAAAAAGTCATAGACTGAACTCTTGATGGAATTGCAAAGGAATCGGTATATGCATAGAAATTTTGATTGCGAGGGTATGAGCAATTGATAACAAGAAAGTAGTGTGCAAAAATGCGTAGGGGGCAATTTATTAAATAGCCATTTTAGAGAGAGAAAGATAATAAATGTGCATTAAATACACATCTACCAACTTGAAAAGCAAGATATTTGGGAAGAGTGGGAAAAATTAGCCCGATGGCCTTTGGTTCATTTGGGACACGCGGGACGCGAAAGCGCGATTCGGCCGATGCGGGCGACGCGGGAAAAGATGCACAAATGCTTTTGGGACATGAGGGATGAAAGTACGTGGAGTGCGCGATTCGACCAATCGAATCAGGTGAAAGGTGAACATCGAGTCTGGGTGAACTTGGGACATTTGGGACAAAAAGTTTCCGATGGGCCCGAAAGAAATGGACTTTGGGTAAAATGGCCGATCGGTGAACAGGAGCCCGAATGAACTTGGGACACTTGGGACAAAAAAATGTCCACATGCACTTGCAAAATCACACAAAATGACCCATAAACACAGATTTTTTCAAACTTTTTGACTTTTCTCATTACCAGAACAACAGAAAAAGGTGATAAACTCAAAATTTTCAATTTTGAACTTCTCAAAAGTAGGGAAATTTTGAGGGGACAACAACTGGCTCCTTCTGGGGATGACTTGGCTAAAGTCCAAAAGAATGAGACAAGGCAAGAATCCAAAAAATCTAGGGGAAGTACCAGTACCTTATCCATTGGGCCACGGAGTCAAAAGTAGATCAATACAAAAGACAACACACAAAAACAAGGAAAAGCAAGGGGAAAGACAAAACGCTATACAAATATACAAAGGACTTCCCAATCACCTATGACTTAAACAATTTTAGGTACTGCCCACTATAAGGAAGTGGGAGAGAAGAACCATCCATATAATCAAGGTAAAAAGAATTCTCACCAGCAAAGTGCCTGATCTTGAAAGGTCCGAGCCAAAGAGAATCAAACTTGCCATGGCTGCCACGAGGTTCATGCCTTTTATCCCACAACAAAACAATGTCTCCAATATTGAAATCCCGGATCTGGCTTTTTTATCAAACAAGGCCTTTACTTTCTTGTTGGTGAGCAGATATTCTATCAGTGACTTTCAACCTGTCCTCATTCAATTGGTAAAGGTACATGATCCTTTTATCCAAAGAATCATTGAAACTGGTGTCTTCAATGGCCTTCATTAAATGCAAGGTTGGTAGTTCCACTGTTACTGGCAATTGAGCTTCCACTCCATATACTACCTAAAAGGAGACATCCCAATGGCTCTCTTAGGTGTGATCCTATCTGCCCAAAGAGCATCATAGAGTTTCTTGTGCCAGTTCCTCTGGGATTCATTAACTAATTTCCTTATTATAGCCACCAGATTTTTGTTTGTTGATTCTGCTTGTCCATTCCCCTGAGGATAATAATATGAGGAGTGAGCCAGGGAGATGCCATATCCATAACAAAAATCCATCATCTCATTGAAGAAAAATTTGAAGCATTATCTCATTCACTATCTTGTTTGGCACACCAAACCTCACCAAGATGTTCTCTTTGATAAAACTGCATACTACTTCTGAAGTAGTACTCTTTACTGGAATGGCTTCTACCCACTTAGTAAAATAATCTGTGGCAGTTAATACATGGGTATGACCAGCACTAGAAGAGGGATTAAGTGTTCCAATGAAATCTAAACCCCATTGTTGAAAAGGCTCTTCGATCACAACTGGTTTAAGGGGCAAAGAGGCCAACTTGGGTCTACCCACGAAGGTCTGACAAGCTTCACATTTATCAACCCACTTTGATGCATCTCTGAACAAGGTAGGCCAATAATATCCTGCACAAAGAATCTTATGAGCAGTGATAATTGATGAGTAGTGCCCTCCACATGCTTGATTATGAAAAGTCAAAAGTAACTTCTCTCTTGTTCCTTATCCACACATTTTAGAAACCTTCCATCCAACCCGCGCTTAAACAAGGAATTCTCCCACAACACATATTGGGCTGATCTTAGCTTAACAACTCTCCTCTCTTTGGTAGTCAAATGAGAGGGACATTCTCCATATGTGAGAAAGTGTGTGATATCGGCATACCATTCATCAATTGAGCCAAGAAACAAAATGGTAGGAAGATCAACTTTATCCTCTAGTAACTCATGTCTAGCTCCCTCAGCGATGAGTTCACACAGGCCTTTTCCACGGATGAGCTTGGTTGGTCTGATGTCAATGTCATATTCTTGACCTTGGCCACCCAGTTCCCTCTCTTGGATCCAAACTCCTGTTGTGTGAGAATGGACTTAATAGTTGTATCCGGTACAAATACTGTGGAGTGAGAGTTAAGAATGTAAAAATGAAACTGCTTGATAACTTTAACCACTGTGAAAGCATGTTTCTCCATTATGGTGTATTTTAACTCATGATTTTTTAGAATGTAGCTCATAAATGCAATTGGGAGCTTGTGATCATTAGAATCTTCTTGAGTCAAAACAGCAGCCAGGGTGTTATCTGTGGCATAACAATAGATAATAAAATCTTTACTGAAATCTGGACATGCTAAAACAGGAGTTTTAGCAATAGCCCTTTTAATACCTTCAAAGGCTTCTTTCCCTTCAGGAGACCAACCAAACATCTATTTTCCCTTCATCATTTGGGAGATATTCAAAGTTAGCTCTGTGAAATCAGGGATGAATCTTCTCAGAAAGTTAATCTTACCAAAGAAAGAGTGCACTCCTTCTCTTGCTGGTCGAAGGGGAATTTGTTTGATAGCTTGAACTCACTCAGATCAATTTTTATACCATCTTTGGAAACAACATGCCCCAATAATTTTCCTCTCGTGACACAAAAGATAGATTTCTTAGGATTTAAAGAGATCCCATGTTCTCTACACTTCAAAAGAACTCATTTTCTAGATGCTGAAAATGATCTGCCCTTGTTTTGGAAAATACAATCAAGTCATCAAGGTATACGACAATACACTTCCCTTTCAAACTTCCAAAGGCCAAGTCCATAGCTCTTTGAAAAGTGGCACCGGCATTAATGAGCCCAAAAGGCATCCTTTTGTAGGCAAAGGTACCCCAAGGGGTAGTGAAGGCCATTTTGTGTTGATCTATGGTATTAACTTCTACCTGATTATACCCTGAGAAGCCATCAAGCATAGACAACATTTCAGATCCCGTCACAGCTTGCAAGACTTGATCCATCATGGGCAAAGGATAATTATCTTTTAAGGAAGCTTGATTCAGATTCCTGAAGTCAACACAGATACGAATCTCACCATTTTTCTTTCTAACAGGCACAATATTGGCAATCCATGTTGAATGGTGGATAGGAAAAATGATTTTGGCCTTTAATAACTTTTGTATTTCCTGAAAGATGGTGTCAGCTATCTTAGGATTGTATTGCCTCTAGTTTCTGTCTAAAAGGCTTAATCCTAGGTTTGAGAGGGATAAAATGCTGCATCTCTTTTGGTTGAAAAGCTTTTAAATCCTCATAGGAATAAGCAAGAACATCTTTATACTTCCTTAAAAGATTAATTACTTTCCTCTTTTCTTCTGGTGTGCAACATTTTCCAATGTTCACGAGTTTAGGGTCAGTAGAACTCCCAATATTAATTTTATCATATTCAACTGATTGTTGAGGTCCAGTAGAAGCTTTAAACCTCACATACCTGTCATGTTTGTCAAACAATTCTTCTAAACTCACCAATCCCTTTGGAATCTTGTTCCCTTTGAGTTTGATACATCCATCTTGATCCATCTCTTCTTCTTTGACATCTTCTTTATTGAAGGGCACACTTTCATGAGGCAAATTGTCACTTCCTTCAAAGTACAACTGTTCAAAGTTATCCTTGAGTTCTAAGAAAGAAAGCAAGATGTTGATCATCATTGAAAACTTTCCAGTTACTTGCATTATCAGGTACACTGGGCCTATGGATCATCTCAATGGTAAACTTATCTTGAGAGAAGTCAGGATGAGGTATCAACAATGACCCCGAGACTGCTAGTGAATCAGCCCTAGTGTTCTCCTCCCTAGGCACTGCTTCGATGGAGAAAGCATCAAGAAATTCAATAGAGTCCCAAACCTGATTCCTATAATGTTTCAATCTTCTATTTTTACCTGGAAAAGGTTTCTAACTTGCTTGACAATCAGCTCCGCATCTCCACGAGCTAGAAGATTCTTCACACCCTTTTCTTTTGCCACATGGAGCCCAAGAATGAGAGCTTCATACTTCTATTGTATTATTAGTATTTTCAAATTGCAACTTGAATGAGAAAGGATAGACCTTTCCCTCGGGAGACACCAATATTACACCAGCTCCAGAACCAGCTGAGGAACAACTTCCATCAAACTCTAATATCCAAACACCATTAGAATCCTCAAGTGATCTTTTGGGGAGTTGGATTTCCTCCGAGAGACATAATCATATAGTTGCCATGCCCCATATCCTCATAAAGTATTTGTGCTTTGGGATCATCTGTTTTTTGTACAATATACTCAGATTGCTTCTCGGCAACAACTTCTTCATTTTCCCATTAATAGGTATGAGGGCATGTGACCAATCCATTTGAATTTCTCCACCCACATCCTTACAGAAGTTCCTACTTAGCAACATCCCATATGAAGGAGGAATGTCTGCTACTAGGATAGTAGCTAAAACTTTCTTCTCAGGCAAAGTAGCAAAAGCTACTTGTGCATCTTTAATTCTTCCAACTAGGGGCACTTCTTTACTCTCCATGGAATAACAAGACCCATAAGTGCATGTGAGAGTTAGGCCTAAGGCATGGGCTACTTTAGTGGGCATTACATTGTCTGATGCCCCTGAGTCTATGACGCAATTGCTGAGTCTATGGCCTACTATAAGAAGTGTCACATAGAATGGTTTGATCTTGTCATTGGGTGAGGTAACAACGGCTACTAGATTGGGTTGTGGTGCAGAATATGGAGTGGGTAAAAGGCCTTTAGAGGTAGTTTTGGAATGGGAATTGACAAAGTGGATCATTTTAGCAAAAGCTTTGGGATGGGTTTGATAATATTCAGCCTTTGAGATTTGAACCTTGGTCTTTTCAGGTGATCAATGATATCAAAAGACCCAAAAGTGGATGAGCTATCCTCACTTGGGACCTTAGGTTTATCAATTTTAGGAGTTGAAAAAGAAGTAACTTTAGTAGCAGAATTGACAGGACTCACCTTTGATGTGGATGTAATGGGGATAGGAAATCCTCTTTTTGCAATTACAGGAATAGTCGTTGGATGTTCCTTGGATCTTTTGGCCGGCTACATCACTTTCTCCTTTTTGTTTGTCTTCTCTCGAGTCATGACAACATATGATTCACTATTCATGTCTCACCACTACCTCGTCATAATCATCTTCTTCATCAATGCCTTCAGTAGTGAAGAAATTAACTCGAGATCCCTCAAGTTCTTTTGTTTCTTCATCAACCTCTTCAACAAATTCTTCACAATCTTCACTAACTTCTTCATCCTCCGGCTCTTCAACTTCACAGGTTGCATTAACAGGGACTTTAATAGGAGGTCCTTCAAGTGCTAGCCTTGTTTGAGAAGTAGGTAAATGATTTCTGGGCTGAAAATTCCTCCTTGGAACATCTGCATAAGGGGCATGTTGAGCCAATTGTTTCTTAATGGCGATGAGATCATTTGCAAGTTTTTGTACTAATGGATCAGTATTAGGTCCAGGAGTGGAAGAGGAGGAAGAAGAAGACTTGGATCTAGAAGGGTCTCTCCTCAACTTTCCCGACATGATTAAATCATCTTCGACACTAACAACAAGAGTTTGATCCTCGGCCAATGTCGCAAGATTAGCTCTTCTCAATGCATAACTAACTTCAGGCAATTGGGCATTCAGGAAGAAGCATTTTTGAATTTGATCTACAAGTTGAGTGTCTGGTGGAATTTTATTAATCAACTTGTTGAATCGAGCCACAAATTCTCTCATGGGCTCTTGTGATTCTTTCTTTATTTGAGAAATTTGGGCCAGCAAAGCATGCACGTCTTCCACCGGTTTAAAACGATTCTCAAACCTAGCTCTCATGTTCCAGCTAGTGATAGCTCCGACTGGAAGGTGATAGAACCAATCAGCCACATTATCTTGTAAAGTCTCAACAAAAAGCCTTACGAGACATCTTCATGTTCAACTCCCAGAACTCCACATGCAACTATGAAGGCTGCGATATGTTCATCAGGATGTACCTTGCCATCACCTTTGAACTTGGGAAAGTTCTTCCGGTTACCTCTGGGTAACTCATGCAAAGGCTGAGGAAGGGCAAGAGGCCCAACACGATGACCCCAAGGCAATGGTATCACCATTCTTGGAAAAATGGCTTGAAGGGGAACTAAAACACCAAAGAAGAACCAGAGCTTTGAGATTAGGACTGAGTTTCTCTAAAGGAATACCACCCGTAAGGGTTCTATTTTTGATAGGAGGAGTGCTTGTTGAACGAGCTTTTATATTTCTTCCTACTGAAGGGAAAGGAAAACCTTGCTGCTCCAAAAGTTGAAACTGAGAATCTTCAATACCAAGGGCCCTTCTCCTCGAGTAAAATGTGGAGTCACCAGATCAAGAATGATCGATAAATGGTTATGGAATTGGAAAATGAATTCCCAAAGAGTCACCAAAAACTGTTGGTCATCAAAAGAAGATCCTAATGAGAGCAACAGTCAGGGGACAAGAAGTCCCTCCTCTTTGATGGGAGAGGTTCCCTTATTTAAAGCAAGACTTATTTACAAATGTACAATGCATAACTTTGATGTGGAACTTGGATATCATGAAAGCGTTGTGAAAAATAGATTATCAATCACAAAAGCATAGAGGAATGAAGACGCGGAAATAAGTAGAAAAGCATTCTCCAGAATTATAGATGACAAAATAATTCTTTATGAGTGCCAGGTATACAATGAATTAGAATTGGACCATTTGTATTTGAATTACTGAGATGCAATTTAGAAGGACACACAATTCCATAAATAACATCCACAAGAATACAAAGCTTCTTGGTATAATGTAGACAAATGATCTAATAATATTTAATAGATAGCTGCAAAATAAAGGAATCAGATGAACAAAGAAAGAAGATCCTTTTGTATTGATTGCCATATTATTTCTTACACTTTCAGAAATAAGCCAAGTTCCCCCCTCAAAATGGCGAAGAGAGACCATTATATAGTTTACAAATCAGTTACTCTTGGTAACTACTTCTTTTAATTAATGCTTAGTTAAAGGGCTGCTAATCGCAATACCCCAACTAATTACAATAAATCCGAGATGAAGAAAGGAAGAAAGGAGAAGAATCAAGAGAGAAGACAAGCCATTCATGATTGAGAGGGGCCCACTGATTTTAGAATCCGCTGTCTAAATCTTTTCAACGCCTCTGCTATGTCTCTACCACGTGGGACCGATGTGTTGGTAGTGGACTGGGTCCAAAATCCGAGACACTTCTCCATCTCTTTGTCAAATTCGACGTGTGTATGATAATCTTTATTTGCTTCTTCAATAGCAGACTCGAGAGAGTAGATCTCCTTCATCTTTTCCTTGGAAATAGAATCCTCTTTGAACAAATTATCTTTGACAAAAGCTCTGAATTGAGCTTTGATTTCTTGTAAGGAGAGGGGTACACCAGAGGTCTCATCATGGAGGTGGCAATGTATATCCTTGAAAGCAGATACCACCAAAGTCTTGAAGGCCTCACCCTTCGCGCAGCCTATTTTTCAATTCTCCCAAAGCTTCTTCTAAAGACCTTGATTTTCCATTCCACACTCAGATACCCATGATTTTGACAAGTTATCTTTTCACATCATCAAAGACTTTGCTTGCCATTAAAATATTCTCATCAGCCTGCCCCATAAGGCGAAGGTCTACTATACAACTACTCCAGAGTTTGAGCTCTTTATCTATATTTCCAATAGTGGAGGAGAGCTTCTGTTGCAGATTATTCACCTTCTCATTGAGTTTGAAGGCTTCACTAATGAAATTCAACCCTGCAACGAGCATATCATCCACCATGGCCTCCATAGCCCTTCCATAGATGGAATATCTGTGTATATCTTTGATACTCGACTTCATCTTGGCTGAGGATTACAGGTGGTGGAAGAGTGGTCAATGGGGTGGGGTCTAAAACTTTATCCTTGGACAACAGTGACTTGATGAAACCTGTAAGAACCTGAGCCTGCTCTTCCAGCTACTCTATGGTTTGTTGCCCTTTCTCCACTCTCCCAATGACCCTGGTGACTATTTCTTGGAGATTGTGAATCTCACCTTCAGGGGTGGACTCTCCCATAGGGATCCTCGAGAGCTCAAGATCAGATGCTTGCAAATCATGCTCTGGCTTGTCTACTTTGGGCTTGGCTATCTCTAGGAATTGCTGGCCCTGAGCATCAGATACTATTCTAGAGGTAGTCCTGGCCTTCTTGGTGGGAGTAGGAGGAGTAGTGCCTAATAAGGCCGCCACAACATCAAAATTGGGTCCTGAGATTCGGGAGGAAGACTTTCTCTTCCTACTATCAACAAAAGGCTGCACCCATGCAAAAGAGGAGGAGGAAGAAGAAGGTGGGGCAAGAGGGCCGAGAGAAAGGGAACTCATGGCACTCAAAGTGTGCACTGTCATGCTGCTCTAGTTGAGATATGAGTGGGATGCTCAGGGCTTCTGGTACAGAGGAGTCAATGGCACTTGGAAGCTCAATGCTTTGGACTTCTTTGTCTTTATCCATTGGGGCTTCTGGAGCACTTATGGAGGCTGGCACTCTCACTCTCTTCACTTTCACTGAGAACAATAATGTTCTCTGGGCCTGATGGCAATTCTGAATGCTTCATCATAGGATCTTCTTCAACAGGCTCCTTTTTGACCTCCTTGATTTTCTTCTGATATACTTGAGTGGATGAGGAAGGAGTGGAGGATGTAGGACCTTTAGTTGATGAGGCAGGAGGAGTCTGCACAGGTGCTTCCAAACTAGGTGTCAATGCCTCCTTCCTTGGTGTTGAAGTATCCTTGGAGGAGGACTCTCCTGAATGCCTTCTAAGTTCACAGACTCTCCTATCAAACCAGATTTTGGTTCTTACTAGGACAGGGGCTAAGATTTCAGCCAGATCATCCTTTTCTTTTTTGAACCAATCCAAATCTTCCAAGGGAGTGTGCTTGATCAAGGTGTCATATTCATATGAGAACAGGTCAGAATTATCATCCTGCAACCCTTCCAGAACTTGATACAAGTTAAGCTCTTGAATTAGTTGAAGAGAAAACCTACCATAATGTCTCCTTCTTGCCTCAAAATCATCAACACAGTCAGCCCAATAGTCTTCTGTGTCTGCCCTATGATAGTAATTGATTTTGATGTTCTGTTCAATAAATTTCTTCAAATCAAAACAAGTTCTTGGCTTGAAGAAATGGATAGTGATGGGAGCTAGGGCTCTTTCTATGTTTTGTGCATCTAGAGCCGTCTTGCAGGTGTAGTTTCCCAAAGATATGGGGAAGTGTAGGCCAGTAATTTTCTTATCCCTGCAGTTCTGTGTAACTTGTCTAATTGCCTGCATATCTCTATCAAGGCCATTTTATCATTACAGAACATAGGGAGCTTAAGAGGGGTGCTCTCATAGCCTGCAAGCCTGATATAGGAGAATTTTCTGAATTGGATGAAGTAAGCACCATACTTTGCTATTAGGCTCATGGCTTCATCCGAGAACCTCCTTGCATAGTGTCACTCTCCAGAAGCCTTACAATGTACATGGTGAAAGCATCATTCACCCTCCTGAAGTTGTGATTGCTAGTGTCCAGGGTGAATTGAGGGCAGTAGGCATATACAGGGTCACCCTTATGAGCATCAATGTATGTGAATCCAAACCATTGCCTTGATGCTGCTAGGGTATACATTAGGTATGAAGTCATGTAGAACTTCTTGGTTTGTTGTACATTGACAACTTCTCTGCTAAGTTCATGCTGATGATTTCTACCCAGTTGATGTTCTGAGTTCCTTCACACACCATGTTGATAAGGGGGCACATCCAGAAATGGAACTCATTGGTAGAGGGTAAGCCCATGACCCGAGCTAGTAGGATTATAAAATCTGATAGCTCCTCATTGAAATCAGCATGGAAATAGAACCTTGGATAGATGATGCCCCCCCTTTTTAGGGTTTTTAAGCCAAGACTTTGCCACCCTTGCCTTGTATTTCTCATTTCCCGATCGAAGAGGGCTTGTGCTTGGTTCTGAGAGATTACTATAGAATTTTCCATCTCAGGAATCCTTAGGGCAGTGCCAATGGTGGCAGCATCGAGCTTGGCGATGAGCTCCCATGCACATTCGTTAGTTCACTCGAGTCGGGATTGAAATGAGCACCGTAGGCGAGTACCGTATCTGCACATTGCACCGAGATTGGGAAACCAACGGCGAATGCCAAGCCACTATCATGAATCATTTGTGCCATAGGAGAGGGGTTTGAGTCTGTCATCCTAGTCCAAAAATCCCCAAAGTCAAGGTGGCGAACTTCACTGTCCCCGATATCGGAACGGCAGACTCGAGTGGTGAAACTTGCTCCTGACCTTGAAATTTAATCTTCATGTTGATAGCGGCTTGAAAAACACAGTCACAGACTGAACTCTCAATGGAATTGCAAAGGAATCGGGTATACGCACAGAAAACTCTGATTGCGAGGGTATGAGCAATTGATAACAATAAAGCAGTGTGCAAAAATGCGTAGGAGGTAGTTTATTAAATAGCCATTTTAGGAGAGAGAAAGATAATAAATGCGCATTAAATACACATCTACCAACTTGAAAAGCAAGATATTTGGGAAGAGCGGGAAAAATTATCCCGATGGCCTTTGGTTCATTTGGGACACGCGGACGCGAAAGCGCTATTCACCGATGCGGGACGATGCGGGAAAAGATGCACAAATGCTTTCGGGACATGAGGGATGAAAGTACATGAAGTACGCGATTCGGCCAAATCGGGTGAAAGGTGAACATCGAGCCCGGGTGAACTTTTTTATTTGGGACAAAAAGTTTGACGGGCCCGAAAGAAATGGACTTCGGTAAAACGCCCATCGGCAAGGAGCTCAGGGGACACTTGGGACAAAAATGTCCGAGCCCAATGAACTTAAACGGACAAAATTTTTGACTTTTCTCATTACAGACAAAAAAGTATGATAAAGTCAAAAATTTTGATTTTGAACTTCTCAAAAAATCACATTTTGAGGGGACAAAACTATGTACCTCCTCAAAATATGCCGCTTACACAAATAAGTTTGCAATCATCAAAAAATTAATGGACATCATGGAAATGATTTCTAAGATTTAAAACAACGGATTCAACACCTTGAGCATTAGAGTTTTATATTATTTTCTACACAACATTCCACCACATCTCCAATTTCTAAATCTCATTGGGCTCCCAAAATCAGATCCCTCTATGTCTAGTTAGCATAATTCCATCATCACTACTGTTCCTTCTTCGATTAGTCAAAATCTGCCTATCCATCTGAATGTCATACCACCTCTCCAAATCCATCCTCCATCCTCTACTCCTATCAAGTCTTCTCTTTGTGCTAAAAATTCCAACTAAGCAACCACCTCTCAAAATCCATACCCCATACCCCTTCATATCAAGTCCTCTACAATGTTATCAATCCCATATAAACAACCAACATTCAAATAAAAGAATTCAATTAATTTGAAACAATCCAAGATCAGTCACCTAATTACATTTTCTCCCTTAGACCCACAATCTGATACAATTCATACCCTTGTTCCTACCTACCATTGTGGCAACCATATATTTTCTTATGACACATTTCAAATGCCGCTATATATCTCTTTCACTTGTACACTTGGGGGCATCACACTTTCTCCCTTACATCACTATCATTTGCCTCTAGTGTCCATTATCACACTTCATGCTCCATGCTTCATGTCTAATCTTTCTCAGCACTCCTACACCTTTGGTACACACATTGTACCATCATTACCTGATGAAACACTCTTGTGCTATGGTTCACACTTGACTATTGAGGAGAAATTCATCAATGAACCTCACATCATTCACACTTTATGTTGTGTTTTATGATACATGTTATTCTACACACTCACACATCTCTCGGTAAATTATCTGTCATTACCCGATGAAGCACTCTATTGCTATGGTTCACATTTGAATGTTGATGGCATAATTCATCCTTGAACCTCACATCATACACACTTCATGCTCCACACTTCACAATACATATTTCCTAGCATCTACACACTCCAAACTCGTGCTTCACGACATATCTTTCTAGCATCTATTATCACGCACTATACACATTTTCCGATGACAAAATATTCTTCTATGCTTCATTATTGAATGTTGATGGAGCATTTATAAATGAAAATCATCTCATACTCATCTACTATGGGGAAACACTACTCCTACCATCTACACATATTACCTACCACAATATAACACTTGTATAAAATTTACATATCTTGGTTGCATTTATTCTTGCTAGATTATACTACTTACATCTTGCACTTTGCTTACTATGCTAGACAGATACTCAATATGTCATTATATTTATCATATACACATGCACATTCACTTGGTCTTTGGAAGTGAATGCAAATATCTTACAACTCTTTACATGATGCATGATGCTTGACACTAAATTCCTTTCCAGGTCAGACGAGGCTCCTCGGGGCATATACCTTGACTATTCTCACACACTACAGTTCTATTGTTTCATAATTTCCTACTTCTTCTTACTATAACTTGCTTTTTCTGATACATACATGCTTTGACATACTATTTATCTTTCTAACATGCTAATGGGTTCTTCATGTGTAGCATTTACCTTGTAGTACTATATACAACCATGGTTATTTGACACATTTCTCTTGCTATTGTTTGCTTTGTATATGTTATTATTTGTGGGCTATGTCCTATGTCTTTTTGATCATTGTATGATTTTGGTTTCTTTTGCATTGATTATCTTGTGACATTGTGAGTGATGTACCATGTATGAAACCCACTTTTCACGGTCTATCTTGTCTTCTTACTTGCTTGTCACACTATATTATATTGCATGATAGCTATTTTTACTACTAACACTTGTAATGGCCTCTATTGTTTTCATATGCCTTAGTTTATACCATGCACATCCACTACCCCCTGTAGGTATCTCCATTTCAGATATGCATATCAGAGAAGGGTCCTCTCTTTTGGAATACATTCTCCTATAGTCATCGCATGCACCCCAAATGAGGGGGAATCTATTGGGTGAACAAATCATCCCTACAATAGCCTAGATCTATAGTATAGATTGGCATAATACAAAATAAAAAAGGAAAGTCACATAATGGTCCAGAAACATACTTGGACCTCACACATAGAGAAAACACTAGTGCCCAGTATCGAACAATAGCGCTAAGAGCTTGTGTCCTTCCCTAGGTGATAATTTTATGGGGGAAAAATATTCATTTTCATAGTTCAACACAATCTCTCAAAATTTACAACACATTTCTCCAGTAGCATGCACTTACCTTTAGTCATAAAATGCATTATATATCCTACAATCGGTTAGAATATGAGAGATTCGGTACAAATAAAAACAAATAGGGACATACCATCTGAAGTGGTGCTTATTCAGGAAGTTTAATGGAAGGAGGGAAAAGCTAGACATCTCTCCCCAACACTCTTCTCCCGTGGCATGAGATCACCCAAAAAAATTGCACTTGGCATGAGATCACCCAAAAAAACTCGTTTTCAGCGTGAGATTGCCCAAAAAAACTTACACTTTATGTGAGATCACATACAAAACTTTCACTTGGCATGAGATCACCCAAAAAATAACCCTTCATAGCATTTCAAGACATCTTTCTATCCTTTACACTCTTATACATTAGGTGCACACTTTCCTTTATTACTACCTTTTCACACTTTTACATACTTATACATACTTTACTCATATTTTTCATATATAGGACTTTGACTACTCTCTCACTCTTCTTTTATAGGTTCATCCTTAATACACAACAAGGAGTAACTTACATCATCGATCATAGGTTCTAACAACGCGCATTACACATACGCTTCACCCCTAAGGTCCACTTCCCTCTCCTAGTCTCCACGCTTCACATTGCGATCATTCCATGCTTCACTTGTCCACTCGGCACGCCATCAACTACACACTTATCTACAAGGTTATAAGGTACACATATTCTATCTACTTTATGCTATTGAGTATTCACTCAACAACATAAAGTGGGGAAAAAATGTAGACACAAAATCTATGCACTTGGGTACATTTCTATGTCCTAAAAGCATGCTAGCATTAACATGATTTCCAAGTAAGAAAACTAGTAATTGACAACTCTCTTTAGCCTTTTACTTTGTCTTCTGCACTTTTATTGTCTTCATACATCTTGCACTCTTTCCGGCATTGGATTGTTTTACCTTTCTATGGCTTCAAACACTAGTACCCAATTAGGAAATTAGTGCTAGGCGCTCTTGTCCTTCTAGGCACTCCTGTCCCTATTTATATTTTTATTATCCTTTTGGACCCCTTTCACTTCTTAATTACTTTTTACTATTTTGGGTTAGCCTTTCAGTTTTCAATTACGAAATTCAAACAAGGGAATTATATAAATACACAGTTATGTTTTAAAAATAAGGACTAAGCGCCAAACATTACATACTATCACCTAAGCTTGCATCTAAAGACAAAAAAACACAAAAAGACATCCATATAACACACTCATTCAAGGTACAAGGATTGCATCACTTCGCATACACACCATAGGAGGGAAGTCTATTCTATTTCATCCCACACATTCTATACATCTTCTACATTTTAGATATATCTTGATATCATTGTGCAACTTGCAAAAAGGCATCCTAGCACATCATTACACACACTCTCATGTAGAACTACATGGAGACTGAGATATGTTAGGAAATAGTTACTCTAGTTCTCACATGGTTAGTAATAATTTACTATGTGGTAAATTATTGTTATAGATTATATTTGTAAAGTTGTTTAGTAGTTTAAACAACTTACGTATTATAGGTGCGCGGGTAAAAGTTGTTTCCTATTTTATAGGAAACTAAAAACCTATATAATCATGTAACATCCCGTATGAATTCTATCGAAATATTATTGTTGATATATTGGATTTCATTTGGTATCAAAGTTGGGTTGGTTGCAATGGAAGCATAATAAACCTTGTAGGGGCAGTTGTATTTATAATGCCCTGATACTAGAGAGAAGAAAATGTATACGAGATTGTAGTGTATATTATTTTTTAAAGTAGTTTTGTGATATTTGTTTGCACAAGTCTGTCGTCTGGAAATAGGCGTGATAAGTGGAGAAAAATTGTAGACTTGTCAGTATCTGTACTTTTTAGGGGTGGAATTCTTTCTTGCTATGGGGTGAGAGTGTAGGAACGTGACCGAGGAACATGTTAGTCTGTGAATTATTATATTGATTCATTGATGAGGTGATTCCTATTTTTGCATCAATTTTGCTTTCACAATATATTGGTTTGAGATCTACATGAGCCCAGATCAGATCTCTCCTCCTTTAGTGGCATTTGGAGGACTAGTAATTTCTACAAAAACAAATTTACATTGGATCGCGGTGATCTTGATGAAGCCAAGGACGTGGAAGAGCATTAATATGGAAAGGACACACATTAAATTGTACTCATATTTTCACCGCAGGATAACAACAAGATTACGCGATAATTAAATATTTATGCTCATAGATCTGTTTAGATCTGACCTTCATATCAACGAATTTATTATGTGTTTTGAGTCACATTCAAGTTCCACATATGCTGTGCATACATATTCATGTGATTTATCATTGCACAAGGATCCACGTCATTTTGGGAATAAGAAAGGATAAATTCTAACATTTTGGTCTTCCTTGACTGCAAGAGAAAGCTTTGGCACTTGTTTCCTCCCAACGATGCCACATATGCATGACATTCATGTGTGTTGCAAGAAGCACATGCAGAGTACGTGTTTGACACCATTTGCACTAAGATTGCTGTTCTCTCTCATCTGAAACAAATTATCTCTAGCAGGTCGATACATCTACTCTGTCAGGTTTATGTCTCTGCGTTGGGAATTAGATGTATAATAAGTTTGTATTTCATCTCCCATTCAGTGACATGATTTGTTTTCTCCAAGAAGAACCTGCTACGTATTTGGATCCTCTGCTTGACTTTGCAAACTGTGGCTCCACGACCGATACAAAGACTCCAGACGCTGCTTCCACCTGAAATCATGTATGGTGTAGGTTATTTGTGATAAATTCAAGATTATGAGTCATGTTATTTTGTCTTACATTGTTTCTTTGGTCAATATAAGTAATTCGAGTCATTAGTGGTCATAGTCAAAAGTTACAATTGTCATGATTTAAAAGAAGATTCCAATGTGTATTGTTATAAAGGTTGTCAATAGTATTAGTTTAGTCTATTTAGCGTCAATTGTGAGTTATTAGTATTATGAATGTCAAAAATAAAATGAGTCAAGAGTCTAGAGTCATTTTCTTTTAAAAAGTAATCTCATTATATTACTTTTTAAATTTTTAGTCGAATCTTCTTGTCCGAGTCAAAAGAGTCATCAAATTTGTAATATCGTCAAAAGTATTGTTTTAGGTCTAGGGTGTTCAAAGTCAAGAGTCAAGAGTAAAATTATCAAAATTTCATAGTTTGTGTCATCAAATTTGTGTATTCATAAGTCGTTTATAGTCAAATAGTCAAATTGTCAAAAATTGTAAAAATAAATTTTTTTGCCTCACGGACGCATTTTTGGTGGAATCCAACGTCCAAGTTGTAATTGTGCTTCATGATCACATCCAGGCTGAGTTAAAAGATTATATATTGGAGGATGGAGGCATTAGAGGTTGGAGGTCGATCAACGACCTCTCGTCACCGCCAACGAGTGGCCATACAAAGGTTTGGTGGCGCGTTTTGTGTGTGCTTTCAGATTGCATATGGTGTGCTTTGAATTTAAGTTTTCTTATATGCAGTGTTCATGATTTCTTGGTTTGATAAATAAATGGAAATTTCACATTGAGGGGGAACATGATCCAATGTTCCATTTCTAATTTTTAGTTTGTGTGTATGAGTAGCATAATTCAACATATTTTCCTATGTTATTCCCTGTAGTGAGATATTGATGAGAACTGATAATAGTACTTAACACATCATGATGTGGTTGTAGGTAAACCACTTGAAAACCTTCATTTGTGGTTTGTGGTAAACCAATTGTAAAACCACCATTCTTGGTTGTTGGTAAACCATTTGCAAAACCATCACTTTTGGTTTGTGGTAAACCAATTACAAAACCACCATTCTTAGTTTTTGGTCAACCATTTGCAAAACCATCCTTGAGGTTTGTGATCATCATGTGAAAATCACCAGATCATGAGCAGGTGCAAGTACAAAGGCAAGTTTTCCCCATGTTCACACTAAGGGGGAATGTTAGGAATTATTATTATAGATTATATTTGGAAAGTTGTTTAGTAGTTTAAAAACTTACGTATTATAGGTGCATGGGTAAAAGTTGTTTCCTATTTTATATGAAACTACAAACCTATATAATCATGTAACATCCCATATTAATTCTATCAAAATATTATTGTTGATATATTGGATTTCAGTAGTGTAACAATTGGTCATAAGTTCACTATTCGGGTGATTTCCAAGGTCGGTTAGACTACCCATTCTATATTATCCTTTTTAGGTTTGATGTGGTTTGTGGGTATGTGTAGGTGAAATTATTTCTTAAAGGTTACATGTACATTCACAGATAGGATAGGGACTCTAAAGCGGCAGACAAGAAAAGAAAACAAACATCATCTGTCCTTGAAAGAACCAGATCTGTAGCATTTACCGGACACCAACACCTGGACTAGACATCGGTCGCTAGTCACTCCTTTCCTCTTCCAGTGCTCTGTCTTGTGCGATTTTAGAGTTCGGGACCTCTAGTAAGCCTTTGCGATGCTCTTCTTAGTTTTTGTAGCTATTCACTTACCCATATCACTCCCAAATTCCTCTAAAATCAAGTAAGTATCCTTATCTCCCTCTCTTACTTAGGATTTCACATTTACATGCTTGTTTTCTTGTGCCTTCACTCCATATTAGAAATTGTAGCTAAATAATTTTCTACTACTTAGAAAATTTGCAAATTGGAAATTTGCGGGAAAAAATCTACATCGAGAAAACACACACACACACACACATGGTGAATTTAATCACCTTCCTAAAAAACTCTCGTGGATGTTAGAAAATAAGTCTAAAGGACCAATAAGGTTCCATAGATTTCTTGGCAAAACAAGAATGTTTTAAAATCCTGGCCCATCGATCACGTGGCGAATCAATATTGAAATATACATTGGGATTGGATATACATTGGCTATTCACATGGGACAAATTATTGTTTTTGGAATTTTTGGGTGAAACCCGGGCACTGACATGACTATAAAATTCACCAAAATCGAATTCTAGAAATCCTACTATTTGCCACTAAAATTTTCACTGAATATTTTATTTATGAATATAAGTGCTAGACCTTGCAATATCTAGATAGGGTGTTTGGGGCGGGGGAGGGGGTGGAGTTTGACATGTATACCATGATCCAATCTGTAGACATGTAAAATGTCGACATGGTCATCTAAAAATAATTTTCCAATCATATAATAACCATTCATCCCCACCACTCGACCTTATAATAATTAATTATAAATAATTAATTATTATATTATATACAACCATACTCCAATTATTTCATATTCCATAAATCCCATTTACACCCTTAGAAATATTAATACATTATTAATATTTCACTTATTACACTAACTAATCCTCATTAACTATTTTCCACTAATTTAAAAATACTCACCCACCTACCACCTACCCTATACCTATCCTATGCCTAGCCTTTCCATCTAATCACCCCACTAAGTATAATTAATCTCACCTAACTACATGCTAAATGAACCTCCAAATCTAGAGGCTTCTAATTCTAGAAGCCTCTCCATCTTTCCCTCTTATTTTTAAATAATTCAAAATAAATCCACACTATCCCATTGAATTTTTAATTCAATGGAGAGTTCTTAAGAAATATAGAATTCTCTACATCTAGAAAATTCTCTCCTCTCATCCAATTTCAACCATTGATTCAATCCACCATGGAAAGATCTTAGCCATTTATTTCTACCTCCTCCAACTATAAATAGAGGTGCCACCCTCCATGACAAACACCTTATAAATTTGCAAGTAAATGCTTTGCCCAATCTTCAAGCCATCTAAGCAATCTTCATAGCATTCCATCAAGCTCAATCAAATAATTGATCTAGGGAGGCTCTCCTAAAATTGTCCAAATATCTGAAGCATTATCATATTATCCAATAAGAAAATCAAAGGAGCAAATCAAAATCATCAAAGGAGGAGGATTCCACTTGTAGGTAAGTACAGGTAAATCACTTTCTCCCCCTTTTAATCTCTGGCTCCATCTGAGGTAGATGAACCATTGTGCTAGATATTGTTTTGAATTGGTTTCATAAGTCATTTCATGTTTGCACACTAACACAATTTTTCATCTACACAATCAACACTATAGAAAATTTACATGGACATCTTAGAATAAGACATACACAATCATAACACCTGCCAAGATGGAAGAGTGGAAAATATTATTGCAAATAAAAACTTGCAGAGACTTATACCTCTATTCTTGGTTCTACAACACAACCCATGATTTACTCCATTTGAAAACTAAAGTGATAGAAATAAAACAATAGATAAACAACTAGCTAGATGCTAACCTAACCATGATATATTATGTAAAATATGCTGTCCTAAAAATAATTTATAACTTATGAAATCATCACCAACCAATCCAAAATCACATCATAAACACCTCTATTGAAAACAAATATTCAAAAATGGAACAAAAAAATTCATACTTAATCAGTTGTCTCAAGAAAAAAATTTACACCAACATTACTCGTTGAACCGGTTTTCTCACTCTTGTTTCATGTTAGTGAAATAGTAACAAGAAAACAAGTAAATCCAATATGGTTTAAAGCTACCTCTAGATGAGAAGATGATGTATACAGGAACAAAGAATCCTACTCGCATCGAGCTTGATAACTCCGTACTATAAGGAGAAAGTCAACACAAAAAGGATTAGTAGAATAGAGGGTGGGTTGCTTGAAAATGCTGGTCTTGAGAAGTGAAAACTTCCTAGGATGGATGTCAACCCACTTTTTGATAAAATATAGATAAAATAATGATGGATAAGCGATAACAAAATCTGAACTGGAAGAATCAAATGTGCTAGAAAAGATAAGATGCAGATTTGATTATAGAAAATGCTAATCTAAACCAAACCTAAGTGGGTCGATGATGACTCGAACTATTAGGCACAATGACAAGGTGACCCATGAATATTAGAAAAAGCGATGAAAATTGGGATAGATTAGGCAAAATATAGATGCGAGAAAGATAGATATGGAAGAAGCTACTTTAAAGATGGTTTGAAATTGAATATGATGTTGACATGTTGTAAGAAATCTAGATATGATGAGAACAAGAAGGATGTGAGAAAATTTATGAAAATGAGAACTGGCAGCGACAAGGTTGATAAAGACCCATTCGATTGATAGCAATTGGATGTGATGAAGATGAGATCTGAAGCTACATGTGTGCAAAATGGAAAGATTAAAAGGTCTAGAGGACTATGGAATCAAAAATATATAGTCGGAAGGATAGATGGTAGAAAACCATTAGCTTTGGATTGGGTTGACGATGTGATTGGATAGTTTCAATGATGACCAAGAAATATTTAGGGGTTGAGGATAAATACGAGATGTAATCGATGATCTGTAGAAAGAAATGGAAGATGATTGATGCAAGGGAAGAAATATGAGATGGTTAATGATCCTACAAAACTGATGAAGATTAATGAAGAGATGGAAATGGAGGATCCAAGCATGCAAAAGAGAAAGAGAAATTTAAATCTCCAAAGGAGGCACAAGATCTCTAAAGTAGCTCCAAGGTGGTGATAACAGCTACAAATAAGAGAAAGAAATGAAGGAAAGATCGCAAGAAATCCCAAAGTCTCAAAATTACATCCTCATGAGAGGAGGGGTATGGTCATATTTATAGGGTTGAGAACGATCCGGATGGGTCACCGGTAACTATAGCATCTGTTGATTTTGGAAATATAAGATTGATCATCTCAAGAGTACGAGCCCTTATGAGGTGGGATTAGGGTTTCGGGTGGTAAATATGGGTTAGGGATGTCTAGGGAAGATAAAATGTGGTTGGGAGATAAGAACACATTAAATGAAGGTAGATGGGAACATAGAGATAATAAAAATGAGGTTTAGGGAGGATAAAGGATTAGATGAGGATTTAGGACTAATTAATGGTGATTAGGAATTAATTAAATGGGAATAAAGACACATTACGAGAAATAAAATAAATGATGGGGGAAGATGGGAACTTCAAATAAATGGGATTTATGAGGGAAAGTGGATACTTGAATGGGAAGAGAGAGAGATGTATATGAGGAATGATTATGATGGGGATAGAAGATGGATTAGGAAAGAGGGATACCAAAAATTAGTGTCTACATTTTCCCCTTTTGTTGAGTGGTTTGCGTTGGGCAAGCCATGAGATAAAAATGAGAAGTGATACATAATAATGATGGTGGTTGAGGTGCTCCCCCTCAAACTAAGGATCGATGCTATGAAGAAGAATCAATTACAAGTTTGAAAGAGATAGATGAAGGGATAAAGAGGAAAGAAAAAGAAGATGATGCCTTAAGTGAAGGGGGATGACCATTGATGGGATAAAAATAAAAACAAAGTATGGTGTTGATTTTGGAACCAATTTGGTAGGAAAAAAAGTATGGCCTCAATGGAGATGAAGACAATGTCCTATGGACCGGTGAGTCGGTGAAAAATCATGGTAATATGGAGGGAGTCCAATGGAAATCCACTAGAATGGATGTACAAGATGTTGGACCAACAGTATAAGGAAGACATCAAAAGTATGCACAAACAAATGCAAGGAGTGGTCGAGACAATGGTTTAAAAAAATTGGCGGTCAAAGTGGATGCAATCTTTCATAAATGAGGAATTGAAAATATGCGTTTGAGGGGGACGGAGATAAAGATGGCCACAATGGTGGGATTAGGGTGAAATATGGTGCCCCAAGAGGACACAAGGACTATCACATAGTGGGCCGCTAGATGCAATAAAGGATGCTAAATGAGATTGAAATTATTGAGTAGGGATTACGAACACATAGCCGTGATCAAGATGTCGGGGCTTCCATGGGTGGATGGGGATCTCATAGAGCTATCTCATTAGATTTTTAAGATGGAGAGCTGATCGGGCTCACGGTGATAAATGAGAGAAAGGAGAGGATTGGTATACAGATAGATTGGTAGGATTAGAGGTGGAGTAGATCGATGGATACTATAGCGAGGGTTTCCCATGGTCGTGGAAAACATTAAACTATTTGGTATAAGGAGGATTAGATGGGTGCATGGGCGGAGGCCAAAGATGGTGGAGGGACTATAGTTTCTACGAGTGATGAGATAATTTTGGGTTGTGTAGATAGTTCTAGGAGATCCCATAAGATATAAATGTGATGAGGTGGAGAGGAACTTACCTAGTCCTATGATGGTTGATCCATTAAAGGAGGTAGGATATATGTGGAATAGTGATGCCGATGTAGGAGTAGGGTAAGGATTTGTGGAGTGGATGATAGACGTATGGGAAGCCCGGGAGAAGGAGGAGAGGGAAAAGTTGGAATTAGATGAGAAGGAGGTTGTTCGGCAAGAGGGGAGGATCCGAAACCACCCGAGGATAGGAGGGTGGAGATATAAGGAAAACAATTGAGATAGTCATTTTACGAGTGGAGAGAGATCTTGATTGATAGGAAAGGGATGCGGTATTCCAGGAGGTAGAAATATTGTGCCAGGAGAGAGACCTAGATATTCGGTAGAGAGATAGATACCAACGACAGAGGTAGGCCTATATGGCCAAATTTTGAGATACTATAGCTCTATTGTAGCATCATGGAGTGAGACACCAACAAATTCTCAAGTAGTTGGCCATATGGCTCCGGCGAGTAATCTTGTATCGTTAGAGAAGTATAAGGCCGGGTGGATAGACACACTACTATGAGCACATAGTCACATCGAGACTACCGGATGTGTAGTGATATGCATCATACCTAGTAGGGCAACATGGAGTAGGTGGATCAACACAACTAGCATAATCTAGGAGCATGGATAGCATGGTGCAACCGAGGTGAGACCTAGGTACATATGAAGGAGGGGATGATGGAAAGAGAGATGTGTAGGTGCCATCAATAAGGGGAAAGGTTTGATACTTATATTTTCGATGTTCGGTTCACTTATTAGTTGATGGACATTGTAGGTAGATTTTGATGTACATATTTTTGAGATAGATCCCCATAGAGGCATATCATGGATGTATAGACACTTTTGATGAGGATATATATATATGATTTTTTCATGGTTTATATGATATGTATGATGATCTATATGATAGATGTGAGTTACTTGACTATAATATGGATGTTAGATGTGATGCTTTTGTATTTATATATCGTGGTTTATATGGAGTGATTAATGGATTAATTTGAGTTGATGAGGTTTATGTTAGGTAACATGATAGATGCATTTTTAATGTGATAGATATGAGATGGTGGGTTTAGTTGAGAAATATCTAGAAGAAAATGTGAGATATGATGATAGAATGATGAAATTAGATATGATTAGATGATGATGCAGATGAGGTTAGATGTTAGATATGAGGATGTTTTTGTGAGTTAGGTAAATAGGGATAAAGATAGACATGAGACAGAGATGAGATGATATGTGTCAAATTTAGATAGGGAAATATAACAATGGTTAAGAGAGTGCATACGAGATAAGATGTGACCTTGATAGGATGACCAAGGCTATGAAAGCACACTTCATCATAAAGATGAGCATACATAGAAAATATTCCTTTAAACGTAATTTGAGATAAAACATGAAAAGGAACATCATAAAGAATTACACTTGCAACCATTGACATGTGTTAATACACAACCGACGATAATTAGGTAATATTAAGACCATGAGGGGAAGATGGAATGTGTGCCTATAAACATACATAGACATGAAAAAGGTGTTAATATGGAGCTTGTACGGGGAAAATAGGTTCTCATTATGTGGAAAGATGATCGATACGGGAAGCTTTCTAAGGATGCTTGCTTTTGATATTTTACTTTTTGCTTTTGATATTTGGAAGGTTGATTAATGCGGGAATCCTTCTAATGCCATTTTATAATATAGTAGCCATCGTTTGATGGACTAGTCTACATTTAGAATTTTTTTTTTTGATATCGAGTTTTGAAGTTTTGATGTAGGATTAGATATGCATGATAAATGTCCTTTGAGGGATCAATCTATAATTCTGAATTTATTTTGTTTATGTAAAAATTTTTGTTCAAGGGAGCAGTCTATTTTGGATATAATAGCTTTTATATGAGAATCTAGATTTTTTAGGTGGGATAGGGTTGGGGATAGCCAAGTAAACCAATTGCGAAGGGAATGATTAAATGTACAAGTGACACTAGTAAACCCTTAGCACGGTTCTAATAGGTAGATAAGAGGGTGTGAAATGTAATGATCACAGGGTTCCCACCTAGAAAGGGGGAACTTTTCCATAAGGAATATGCTACGGGAGAGATGTGGTGCCCATATTCAAGGTCACCGATAGGAAAGTGATGGTAGACCACACAATTACAAATCAATATGATGAAAGATGGAGAGGTTATTGAGGGAAGTAACATATTAGAAATGACTAAGACTATGTTGGTAGGTATGTTAATAGTAGAAGGTCCACAAGTTTAATACGTTAAGAGGTTATTTTTCCAATTTTCCTTTGAGAGACACTAAACGATAGTATTCGGACCCATACTTATGTGTGATAATGTATGGTCCAATCCAATTAGGAGAAAACTTTCCATGTTGGCTCCTTTCTAGAGTAGTGACATTCTAATTTTCTTTTAAGACTATGTCACCAATATTAAAATTGCATTCCTAGAGATATTTTTGTAAGCGTGTTTGATGCACGATCTTGATAGACTTTGTGGTGTTGAAGAAAAATTAAGCAACACTCGTCTAACAATTCAAGTTGTGATATACACTCTTGACGGTAGTCCTCGTCCAAAGATAAAGTTACGAAGAGAAACCCATAAAGATGGGGTTTGAAATTCTAGAGGAAAAATGGCCTCGAGCCATAGACAAGGGAGAAAGGATTAGCAATCATAGAGGTGTAGATGATAGTACAATAAGCCCAAAGATAAAATTGGATATGAAGATGCCAATTACAACTTGATCGTAGATGGTCCTAGATAAAATGTTGCGAGAGAGTTTTATTAGTGGCTTCGGATTGGTTGTTGGATTGGTGATAATAAGGAGAGAAGAAGTTGGGCTTAATGTTAAAGGAGTCATAAAGCTTCTTAAGGTCTTTATTTTTGAAGGAATTTTTGTTGTCCGTGATGATTTTATGGGGAAATCTGAAGTGGAAAATGATGTATTGATATATGAAGTCGACAATTTTATTATCTTTAGTGGATGTGAGTGGAATGGATTCCACCCATTTAGTGAAGTATTCAATTGAGGTGATGATAAAATGATGGCATTGAGAAGAGAACATATTGATGAGGACAATGAGGTCGAGCCCCCATTGTGAGAAAGGCCAAAGATCTTGAGCCAACTACAAGGCCTGACTAGAAATGTGGATAAGATTGGAATGATACTTACATTTGACACAATTTTTGACATATTCATAATAGTATTGATTGAGGGTGGCCTAATAAAATATGATCCGAAGAATGTTTTAAGAAATAGCCAAACCACTAAAGTGTCCACCATAGATATCGTTGTGAAATTCTTGGATAAAACGAGTAGACTCTTGAGATTTAAGGAAATGAAGAAAGATGCCATCAAACCCACCTAGCGGTTGGTGCATTGAATAAAAGACCTCCTACTATTTTGGATAATTCAAGGGGATTTTAGATACAGATAGATAGTCAAATATTTGAGAATACTAGATATTTGATGGATTGGTGTCAATACGATTGACACGAGAAAGATCATGGAAATGAGATGGCTAATTGAGATGATGGACAATAATCTAAATCTTGGATTCCTCTGTTGGCCATGGGATGAGAGACACGAGAGATGCCATTTTGTCTGCGAAGTGATTAGATGAATGAGGGAAAAATTAGATGGTATAAAAGTTGAAGGATTCAAGAAGAAAATCAATGATATCTTTATATTTTAAGGACTTAATTTTTACATTGATGAAAAGGTTGGAAGAAGTCGAGAGTTGTGAGATGAAGTGACCAATTGATTGGATCCAAACTTGAAGAATGTGAAGTTGTTTTAGATTATAGGGAGGAGGAATCTTGAAGATGGCTTTGATCTTAGTGGGGTCAACTTTAATACCCCTAATAGAAATTATGAAGCCAAGGATTTTTCTAGTTAGAACTCCAAACACACACTTGGTGGATTGAGATGGAGGAAGAAGTGGATGAGACACTTAAAGAGGATTTCAAGGATGAAGAGATGGTCTCGTCAATGCTTGGATTTACCTAATAGGTCATCGACATAGTCCTCTATGGTTTTATGGATAAGGTCATGGAAGATGTAGGTCATAACATGTTGATAGGTGGCCCCTTCATTTTTAAAGCTCAAGGTCATGACATGATAACAGAAGGTCCCCTAAGGAGTGATAAAATAAGTCTTATGTTGGTCTTTGAGTGCAATGAGAATTTGATTCTAGCTAGAAAAACCATCCAAAACAGAAATCATCTCATGACTAGTGGTGAGATCAATGATTTGATCGATGTTGGGAAGGGGAAAGTCATCTTTAAAGCAACCGATATTTAAATCCCAAAATTCAGTACATATATAGAGATTTTTAGAGGCTTTGGAAATGGGTACAATGTTGAAACCCACTATAGATAATCAATGATGAAATTGAATACGAAAATGTGTTGTAACTCTTCTTTGACAAGGAGGGAAATGTGGGGATGCATGCAATAAAGATTATACTTAACATGATTAAAATTAGGGATGGTAATGATGTTGTGAATGACGATAGAAGGATTGAGGCCTGGCATGTCAGCGTATGACCATGCAAAGGCTTGACTATATTTAGAGATGAATGTGGTGAAAGAATCAAGCTATTGAGGATCAAGGGATTAGCCCACTTAAAGGATACATGGCTCTTATGGAGTGTTGATGTTAATGTTGATGGTGGATTCACCGAGAAGAGTATATGTGTTCGATGGTAAGGACTTATGAAGATAGGAATCCTCTACCCCCATATAAGAAAGAATGGAATCATTGTTAGTACATTAAAGAATGTCAATGGTAGGGGAATATTCCTCCACCATATTGGTAAATTGAAGTGGATGGGACCTAGATTCACCTCCAAAATAATAAGTGAGCGGTTCTAAAGTGATTATGGAGATTAAAAAAATATAGAAGAAATGGAAACGGTATCATCTGTATCCATGGGTTTGTTGGATGGGGAAGAATTAGATGAGGGGTCGATGTTCATAGGAGATGAAGATGGAGAAGGTGTGAGAGATTCGATGGATTTCTCCTTAAACCCTAACCCAAAATTATCACAAGCCTTACGAGATTGATTGATGATAAGATCATGCATTCCTTTCTTGTAGTTCCATATACCGAATCCTTTCCATGTGTAGCGATGGAGGTAAGTTTAGGAAAATGATTTATTATAGAGGCAATCAAATCCATTAGTGGAAGGATTGGCATGAGGTTGAGCATTGATTTGAGAAGAAGGGCATTCAATACCACCATAATGAGATTGGTTCGAAGACAATGTGGTCCAAAAGAAATGATGTCCTTAACATTAGGCTAGTACATTGGTGCTTTATTGGGTCTTTTAAGTTGATTAGGCATATGAAGAGCATTGAGGGAGAGGAGACATTACTCCCATAAAGAAATTAGCTTCATTACATTGTCAATAGATTCATTATTAGGTAGCTTAGATGCAGGGACATTGACCCAGGGACATTAGGCATAGTTGACGGTGATTGGGACAAAGTAGGCCAAAAATAGATGCAAAAAGAAAGATCTAGATGAAGCAACTCAAAGCTGGTATAGAAATAAATATGATGCTAAGATGTTGTAAGAAATTTGGATTTGATGTGAACAAAAATATGCAAAAATTTATGAAAATGAGAATTGCTGATAGGGTTGACAACAACTAGATGTGATGAAGATGAGATCGAAGCTACAATTGTGCACAATGGAAAGATTAAAAGGTCTAGAGGACTGTAGAATCAGAAATAAGATAGCTAACATGATTGATGGTAGAAAACCAAAATATGTGGAATGGGTCAATGATGATTGGATAGGGTCGATAGAGACTAAGAGAGATCTAGGGTTTGATGGATAAAGATGGATGGAAATGACGATCTGTAGAAAGAGATGGAAGATGATTGATGCAAGGGTATAACTATGAGATGGCTAATGATCCTAAAAAACTAATGAATACTAATGAAGAGATGGAAATGGAGGATCCAAGTATGCAAAAGAGAAAGATAACTTTAAATCTCTAAAGGTGAGGCACAAGATCTCCAAGGTAGCTCCAAGGTGGTGATAGAAGCTACAAAGAAGAGAAAGAAACAAAGGAAAGATCACAAGAAGGCCCAAAGTCTCAAAATTACATCCTCATGAGAGGATGAGTATGGTTATATTTATAGGGAAACATAATCTAACTCCCATATCCCATAATATCATCCATATGATTTTAATCTTCCCACATCTAATGACCGTCTTCATGCTTTACTAAGTAGAATAGCCAATCTTAAATCCACTACTTTAGGGTCTAAAGCCACCTTCTCTATGAACAAATTTGTAACGAAACCATCAATCCATCAATTTTCATATAACCCTATCCTCCACATTGGGAGCTCCCAAAATTTTCCAAGTTTAACAAAGAATGAAGAACCGCAACAACATCTCCATGCCTTTAGGAACACATGTTACCTTATTTCTCATGACAAAGATCTTATGCTTCATACCTTCCCTATGCCGTTGGATGACCCACTTTGGATTGGTAGAATGGCATTCCTCAACATTCTCTATTCTCCTTCACTCAACTTGCACAACTATTCCTAGAGCACTTTTCTATTAACATTGCACATAAAATCACCATTTCAAATCTCTACACTATTAGACAATTTGATGACAAATCTATCACAGATTTCATCACTAGATGATGTGGAATAATCAATCAATTGTATTTCTCCCTTCCACAGACCAAACTAATCAAACTCTTTTCATAGTATTGTACAAATCATATTTCCTCCACTCTTTAGATCCAATTTTTCCAAACTTTTGAAGAGGCATTCACCGTGACTCATAAAATTGAAATTTGTGCCCTTGAGAAAGGCCATGTTAAACTCTGCAATCTAATAAACCAAAACCTGAATTCACTAAGTCATCTACCCATGGTGACAAATCTAAAACTACAGCTAATGCTATCATAGTCAAATATTCTTCCACGTTTACATCCCACACCAACCCTCTGCAAAGGGATCCTAGACCCACCCCACTTATACTTCTTTTCAGGGAATATTACATCTCTAATTTTGAAAAATTAATGGCTTTACATCTCATTTAACTTCCTCCTATCTGACCTCTTGATCAATCGTGACCCAAACCTGCATGGTATCGTGAGGATCACTATTGAAAATATCACTAGGTCCGTGGTCACGACATTGAGAAGTGCTGAAAATTTAAATATCTTTTACAAAAACTCATAGAAACGTGACGAACTTTAACTAGATAATCCCAACACACCTCCCAATCAACCTCTCTATGTCTTAAAACATCATTTCCGCAACCATCCACCAAACAATTAGAATCCTCCTACATCTTAAGCACCCAATGCCCATAAAATCAACACTCTAAGCCAAGAGTTGACATCATCACCTCCACCCGATATTCCTTCATCTACCACACCCATTTATACCCCATCTACGATATCAACTACTACATCTGTGTTTGTTTCAGACTCCTTTATGACCTTATCTACATCCATACCCATCTCTACATACCTTATATCTATAAGCACTTCCCATGACCATTCCACCTAATTCTTCTCTTACCATGTCTACTTCTTCATCCATGTCTACACCTACCACACCAACATCCATTACATCTAGCCCCCACTCATACCTATCCCAATATCTATCACAACATCCTCCTCACATAGCCCTTTATCTATGTCCCCTTCCATTCCTTTACCCATCACCACATCTATGCCTATAACCACTCCCATATCAACATCTAAACTTATTAAGCATACTTCTTCCCCTCATGTAACCACTAACAAAATTCCCATGTCATCTACACTCTCCACCTTGACAACAACTCCCACATCAACACATAAGAAATCTACACAACCCGCTACTCCTCCCCATCTTGATAAGCCTCTTATCCAAACATCACCTTCACCTTCAACCCCACATCTACAAGATCTACATCCAAATCATCCAATCCTATTTCTAAGGACCATCCCCCTGTAGAGATCATTTTTATCCTCCTAAGGGTAAACCTTCAGAGGAAAAACCTAAAAACCTTGGTGATCTTCCTCAGAAATCTCTCACACATCTTCATAAAAAGTTAGAGTTATCTCCTTCCAAACCTCATCAACCTAAGCCATCCAATTCCTTATCATCAATCCTAGGAGTACCTCCATCCATTTTGGGACTTGCCCCTTCATCCAAGATCCCTATCATCACTAAGTATGAATCAAATCCACTTATTCTTCCTCCAAAATCTAAAACAACATCACGACTAGCCATCTCCCCTTATCCAAATACCAAATCAGAATCAAGGAAATATAACACCTCAATAAGCAAAACACCACTCTTACTTTCATCTATTTCCTCCAAATACAATTCATCCACAACCCACACAACCCCTTTATAAAAAAACTCATATAGGATATTATTAAAACATTATTTAATGACTCATTTAAGCATCTTCCATCACTCTTCCTCCCATCAAATATTTTAATTCACGTGGAAGAAACCCACATGGTTTGATTCTAATGTCATTTGCGCTTATCATCGTACCCCTAGACATGATACTAACATTATAGGGCTCTTTAAACTATCATCCATAATATTATAGAAGAGGATGATATTCTCATTGAATAAGATCATCTCCTCCCTTATCTTAGTGTACCCAAATCCAATCAACATCCTTCAAACAAATCTCCATCATCCAATGCTTCAAAATCATCATTGTCATCTAAAACCTTTGTCGTGATCCCCCATCCAAGCAATACTTATCCCAAATAGTGTCCCCATCTATTTATCGACACCGTTTGTATTGCGAAACATTCTTGTATCCATGATTCTTAATGCCTACTCAATCTAGGACCAAAACCATCATCACCACTTCATCTAATGCGACCCCGCTTCATCATCTTCTTCAAAAACCAAGGTATCCATATTAGCTTCCCCACATACCCAAAAAACCGATGTCATTGAGAAAATTA
The DNA here is from genome assembly GCA_018340775.1 of Taxus wallichiana var. yunnanensis. Classification (NCBI taxonomy): domain Eukaryota; kingdom Viridiplantae; phylum Streptophyta; class Pinopsida; order Cupressales; family Taxaceae; genus Taxus; species Taxus wallichiana. The sequence continues at coordinate 747,483,090 of CM031237.1, read as the reverse complement.
TTGTGAAGTAACTCCACCAAGCCCATCAAAGATATAACTTTATGATCTCATCTAGAGCTCCCATAATCATAGACAATTTCTCATTGATGCTTTGAACACATCCTTATCACTACAGATGAGACCCAACCTTTCACATCCCTCATCTGAGCACTCATAGGCTCAACCACCATTTCTTTCGATGACTCTAAGATTCCTGATATCTCACCTGAAGATCATGATCTCACCATTTTTATCACTATTCGCATCAATGATACATTCATCCAAAGTTCAATAATAGACAATGGAACCAACATCAAAATCATATCATCCCATACCTTTGATCAACTCAATATCCCCAAATCCGTTGTTTCTCAACCACTTGTGGTCCTTCACGCTTTCAATGGTGTTGTTGAACCTACTTTGGGAACTATTATCCTTCCCATCCGCATTGGTGAAAGACTTCTTCATGACATTTTATACATCGTTAGGGGAGTTTGAGTATAACATCTTATTCAAATAACCATGGATCTGCACCATGCATTGTGTTCCTTCTAATCTCCATCATTTCATCAAATATGAGCATAAAGGAAAAATCCTAACACTCCCCACAAACATTATTCCCTTCAAAGCATGTCACATGACTTATCGACCAAATGATGTGCTTGTCCCTAAACAAGATTCATCTAAAGCATCTACTAGCTCATCTGTCCTTGCATCTAAGCTACCTAATAATGAATCTATCGACAATGTGATGCAATACCTTTCATTGGGGGAATATCATCTCCTCTCCCTCAATGATCTTCCTATGCCTAATCGACTTGGTAGACCTGATAAAACACCAATGTACCAACCTAATTTTGGGGATATCATTTATTTTGGACCACCTCATCTTTAAACCAATCTCATCTATGGTGGTATCAACCGCCCTTCTTCTCACATCGATGCTCAACCTCACACCAAGCCTTACAATAACGGATTTATTTTCCTTTATAAAAATCATTTTCCTACATTACCTCCATCTCTAGGCATGGAAAGGATCTAGTATGGGGTGCTATAAGTAAGGAGTGCACAATCTTATCATCGATCAATCCCATAAACCTCATGAGAAGTTTGAGTTAGGGTTTGAATACCAATCCATTGAATCTCTCACACCTTTTCCATATTCATCTCCTATGAACATAGAAACCTCATCCAATTATTCCCCATGAAACAAACCTATGGATGTGGATGATACCATGTCCATTTCTTCTATATTTTTTTAAGTCTCCACGATCACTTTAGAAGCTGCTCACTTATCAATCAAATATGGTAGAGGAAGATTCCCCTACCATTAACATTATTCAATGTACCAATGATGATTCCATCCTTTCCTATATGGGGGAAGAGGATTCCTATCTTCATAAGTCCTTACCTCTAGACACATCCACTCTTCTCAATGAATCCACCATCAACATTAACATTGGGACTCCACAAGAGCCCCGCATCCTCAAAGTGGGTCAATCCCTTGATCCTCAAGAGCTTGAGTCTTTCACCACATTCCTCTCTAAATACAGTCAAGCCTTTGCATGGTCCTATGCCAATATTCCAGGCCTTGATCCTCTTATCATCAATCACAACATCGTTACCATCCTAATTCTAGGCCGATTAAGCATAAGCTTAACCACATGCATCCTCGCATTTCCCTCCTTGTCAAAGAAGAGTTACAATGCCTTCTCTCAACCAATTTCATCATACCTATTGAATATATGTAGTGGGTTTATAACATTTTACCCATTACCACAACCTCCAAAAATCTCTATATATGTACTTGAGTTTCGATTTAAATCTCGCTTTCCCTAAAGATGACATTCCCCTTCCCAACATCGATCAACTCATTGAACTTGCACGCTGGTCAAGAGATGATTTATCTTATGGATGTTTTTTCTAAATACAATCAAATTATCATTACACCTGAAGACCAACATAAGACTTATTTTATCACTCCTTAGGGGACCTTCATTGTTATCGTGTCATGCCCTTTGGTTTAAAAATGCAAGGGCCACCTATTGGTGTGCTTTATGACCTACATCTTCCATGACCTTATCCATAAAACCTTAGAGGAGTTTTTGATGATATATTGGGTAAATACAAGCATCAATGCGACCATCTCTTCATCCTTGAAATCCTCTTTGAGTGTCTTATCCACTTCGTCCGTCCATCTCAATCATGCAAAGAGCATGTTTTGAGTTCTAACTTGGAAAGATTATCATTTCTATTAGGGGTATTGAAGTTGACCCCACCAAGACCAAATCCATCCTCAAGATGCATCCTCCATCTAATAAAAATCAAATTCATAGTCTTCATGGTCGGCTCTAATCAGACCAACGCTTCATCTCGCAATTCTTTGATTGTTGCTAACCTTTTCACCATCTCCTTCACAAAGACGCCAAATTTTTTTGGGAAAAAAATTTCAAAAGGAATTTGATGATCTTAAACAATATATTCTATCCATGCCTATGCTCACACCTCCACACAAGGGGGATCCTTTCTACCTCTATATCTCTACCAAAAATTATTCTTTAAATGCCATGTTAGAACATCACGATGAGAAAGGTAGGGAAACAATCTATTTATTACATTATTCACACCCTTCATGATTATGAGACTCCTTACACTGAAGCTGAAAAGATGTGTTGTGATATTTTATTTCCACCTCCAAGCTCCATCATTATCTACTTCATTACAAAACCTATGTCGTCACCAAATTTCATCCTCTTAAAACCATGCATTCAAAACCTTATCATAACGACCGAATCACTCGATGGATCATGCTCATGACCAAGTTTGACCTTTATTTCATCTCTCAAAAATATATCAAGGGCCATGATATCATTGGTTAATTAGATAAAGCCCTTATTCCTGACAACTATCTTCCTCATGGACAATTTTTAGATGATTCCATCTTCACTATCTATCATGAATATTTCCCTCTTAGGATGATGCTTTTCTTTGAAGGATCTAAGTTTTGAAAAGGGGGAGGTGATGGTGTTATCATCATTCCTCCTTGGGATAATCCTATCCCCATCACTTACAAGATTAATTTTGAATGCACTAATAATATGACTGAGTATGAAGCCCTTATCTTGAGCCTTGAAACCATTGTCATGCTTGGCATCCAAATCCTCGATATCTATGGTGACTCTTAGCTCATCATTAACCAAGTCAAAGGAACCTATCAATGTAAAAATAAAGTCCTTCAAAAATATAAATATAACATTGATTTTATTCTTGGAGCCTTTGACTTCTATACTATCCAAGCTATCCCTTAATCATCTAATTGCTTCAAGGACACAATGACATCTCTCGCATCTCTCATCCCATGGAAAACAAAGGAATCCCTTATTTTTTTTGTTATTCTTTGTCTTGATCAACCATCTCATTTCCACAAGCTTATTCGTGTCAATCATGTTGAAAAAAATCCATCATATCTCTGGTATTATCAAATATTTGAATCTCTATCCATATCCAAACTTCCCTCCAACTTATCCAAAAATGGTTGGAGGTATTTTCTTAAATGTGCCAACCGCTATGTCATCCTTGGCGACATCATTTACAAATGGGGGTTTGATGGCATCTTATTTCGTTGCCTTAAATCTCATGAATCTACCGTAGTACTATTTGATAAGTCCACAAAAATATACGTCATGGTGGAAAATTTAGTGGTTTAGCTAGTGCCAAATGTGTTCTTCACATGGGATATTATTTTCCCACCTTCAATCAAGATTGATATGCATATTTCAAAAAGTGTGTCAAATTCTAGCATCATTCCAATGTTATCTGCATTCCTAGTCAAGCCTTACATCCGAATCTTGATCTTTGGCATTTCTCACAATGGGGGCTTGATCTCATTGACCTCATCAATCCCCTCTCTTCTCAGTTCCATCATTATATAATCACCACAACTGAATATTTCACCAAATGGGTGGAAGCCATTCTATTGACATCTACTAAAGCTAATTTTTTTTTGTCGATGTTGTCTATCAAAACATCATCTGTCACTTCATAGTCCCTCATAAAATAATCAAGGAAAATGGAAAGTCCTTTAAAAAAATTACCTTAAGAATCTTTGTGACTCCTTCAACATCAAGCTCAAATTCTCCTCTCCTTATTATCCTCAAGATAATGACCAATAAGAATCCACTAATAAAATTCTCTACAAAATTATTTACAAGAATATCTGCGCAGATCGGGTTGTAATTCACATCTTCATATCCCATTTTCTCTTTAGGATTATCATAATAACATCCCTCTCTATGGTCTTGTAGGACTCCCTCTATCTTCAGATATCTATCTCTCTACTAGATAGTTAGGTCTCTCTCCCCAGGCGTAACCTTGTCACCTCCCAATGCATTGTATCTCTCTCATATCAAGTAATATCTCACTCTGCCTATAGACATGCTATCTTTGGTATTGCCCCTCCATCTCCACCCTCCTCTCCTCCGGTGCCAAATCCTCCCCTCATTCAGCACAACCTCCTCCTCATATAATCCCAACTCTACCCCCTCCTCTTCCACTTGGGCTGGCCATGTCTCCATCATCCACTCCAAAATCCTACCCTTACTCCTACATCATCATCACTATCCCATAGATCTATTGCATCATTGAATGGATCAGCCATCATAGGACTAGGTAAGTACCTCTCCACCTCATCACGTATGCATTTGATGGGATCCCCGGGAACTATCTACAAAACCACGAACTGTCTCATCACGTGTGGAAACTGTACTTACCTTCAACATGTCTAGCCTCCGTCCTTGCACCCATATAATCCTCCTTATACCAAATAGCTCAATGTCTTCCCTTTTCTATGTGGGAAACCCTTGATATGGCCTCCATATGATATGATCCACCTCTAATCCTCCTAGTATGTCTCGTGTACCAATCCTATCCTCTCACTCCTCTGCCATCATGAACTTGGTTGACGATCTATCTCAAAAATCCAACATATAAATATATGTGATCCCCATCCACCCATGGAAGTTCGACATCCTGATCATGGCTATGTGCTCATAAGCCCAAAAATGAAGTAAAAATCCTACATCCAATCCACGATCTCCTCTCCATTGTATACATCCATAACTCATGATATACCGATCCAATAATGGTGTTACAAAGGAAAAAAAAATCCCGTGCTCTACTATGTCTACAAGCATGCTTGACAATGTCCACGTAAATCTCACTCCACCAAAATCTAGTAGCGCATAGCATGAGATAGCCATCATCACTAAACATATCAATATGTTCCTTGTTGTCCTTAGCTCATACCGTGCCTCTATATGGAAATACCCGTATATAAATGTGATTTGTGGAGAATCATATCCAAATATCCATGTCAATATACCCAATATCCTCTCATATGGGATCAACTCTTGTTCTCATGTAAATGTGCAATGGGAAATTGATAGTTTTCTACCATGACAACAATACCCCTTCGTGTTGAAAATTCTAAGTTTTCTCTTCCGAGGAACCCCGGTATACCCGGTCAGTCCATGAACTCTGAGATAATGTTAAATCAGTCCCTAGGTGATTTAGGAAAGTCAATTCAACCCCCTAGGTGATTTTAGGAGTTCTTGAGAAATTCAAATTTTGGGCGGTGACGGGAAGGGTTGCCACTTGGCCTTCTCGGAATGAAGCAACACCTTGGAGTGGAAAAAGGATAAAAATATGACATGGAGGTGAATTGAAGGTATAGAAACATCATGGAAGTGATTTTGGAATATTCAGGAAGGATTTGGAGAAGTTGGGGCAGTTTGATAAAAAACAAGGTTCACAGGCCTAGGTAGTGCACAAGATCAAAAGAGCTACTGAAATTTGGGAGGTGATTCTTGGAGCTCTGGATGGAATTAGGAGATAAAAATAAATCTCCGAAAAGGGAATTAAAATACATAAAATATGGTGAAATCATATTTTCACAACACCTTAGTGCAATAGGTTTACAGGTAGTTTTTCTCATGCATAGGTAAGGACCCAATCAACAATCATATCTTTTATGGTGTAAATGGAGGAATAAATATTTGAGACCCCAACCATTGGATTAAGAAGACCATTTTCAGTCAATTTAATATAAAATTTCACCAAAAAATTCCATTGGGAGCTCAAGATATCGCCGTTTCAAGTTGCCCTCTAGGTGAGTTCTCGCAGTTAGACAAATTTGGATGAGGACACATGTCAGCTCCAAGAGCTTGAAACAATTTTATTTCCCTTTATGCCTTAGGATGAGGGACATAAAAATTCTCCCAGCCCCAATAATCCCTCTGGTCACACATGGAACCTCTCGGATCGCTAGTTCGGCCCCGGGTGTGTGTCGTTGCTCATTCCCTCAATTGTCCAGATCGTGACAAGTGGTGGCTTATGGTGCATCATGTAAATTGATGACCTCATGTCCATTTTTGCTGAGGTACATGAGGGACATAAAAATGTTCCCATCCCCAATAAGCCTTCAGGTCATCCATGTGACCCCCTCTAGTGTAATTTCTCAACCCCCAGGAGCTAGTGGAGCCAAATGCTCGATCACTAAATTTTTGCCAAGTGTTATCGCGAGGCATGCCATGAAAATTTATGACCCTCATGTCCCTTAATTATTGAGGGACATAGGGGACATGAAAATGCACCCAACCCAAGGAATTCCTCCTAGTTCCTCATGTGACCATTTTCAGCCCCTAGGTGCTTCCAACAAGCTTTTTGGCCAAAATGCTTGATTGTCGATTTTCACCAAGTGTCATTGTGAGGTATGCTATGAAAATTGATGTCCCTCATGTAAATTAATGATTAAGGGACATAAAGTTGATAAAATTGTGCCCCACCCTTGGCATGCAATTTTTAAAGAATATTTGAATTTTGTTTTAAAGCTAACTTTCCCACTTCTAACTTTACACAACCATCCTTGCCATTGCTTTGCAACTTACTCATACTGCACTATTAACCATTGCTGTTCCAAACTAGATCCACCCTAGAAAAAAACAATTGAATCCATGATGACACACATGTTTCATATAGAATGTTGATTAAAATACTCAAAGGATGAAGAACAAAAGGAAGAACAAAGAAATTCTTCAGAAGACTCCATTTCCGTAGAACAAAGATCTAGGACGTATCTTGCAAAACCGATGCACGAAAAGAAGAACAATTTTCTTTGTGCTCTTCAATCTAAAAATCCATTAGAACCTCACCTTAAAATCCTCCTTCTGTAGCACAAACCACTCGTAGCGAAAAAATTTTCCTCTCGGACCAATGAAGGAAAAAATATGATTTCATGTTAAACTGGCGATCAAGGTGATTGAAGGAAAATTTCACCGGTTGAATAAGAAACAAAAACCCACAAAAAATATTTTTTCATGAACAAAGAAGGAAAAAGACCTGCAACTTTCAAGATCCGTTAATGGTTTTTGTGTCGAAGTGCCACTAGGTCAAATTTTTACTTTAAAATATCCCAAACCGTTGATCGGGTAAGTCCAAAATTTTAGAGGGTGATATTGGGAAAAAAACCATATCAAAATACTTTGTTTCATAGAAATCGACCACTAAATCTCACTTTCTAAAAATAGCAGGGTCTTCTATATGAGGGACTTTGTTATTTTAGGAAAGTCATCAACTGAAGAACCTATGAAGGAGATGGTGAACACAAAAGAGGTATTGCAGTTGAAAATTCATCGAAATATCATCTTAGTCCAAAATTGACACTTACTAAAAATAGTAAGTGGTCTCATGAGCACCTGCTAAAAATAGCAAATTGATCCAGAAGGTGAGAGGAACATAGGGAGAAAGGGAATTTGAGTTTACATATCAATTGAGGTTCAAAGGAGCTGATTTTTCATACTTACTAAAAATAGTAAGTTGTTTTTTCTGAGAAACCATGAAGTACAAATGGATAGGATAGAATCCAACACATCCTTTTTCTTTTGAGTATGAGATAGAAGACAATGATGTCTCATATATGGACCTCAATGATCTAAGGGCTCACATGAAAGCCAAGGAAAGAGGGAAGATTGAGGATCAGGTATTCACAAGTGGATTGTTTGTAGCGTAGGACACCCCGTGTCTGTACAAATCCTTGAGTTGGTCTTGGCTTTCTCACACCACTATGAGCCCAAAACATGAATGATCCAAGCTGATAAAGTGACAAAAATGGTCGGTCATTAGTCCTAGGACCATCTCTATTGCTTTGCAAATCCCGACATCACCTAGCATGGTTGTCATATCAAATGACAGGGCCTTGCACAACTGAAAAACAATGGATGTATATGTACAAGGGTTGCACTTGGATCATGGATGAAGATAGGGAGAAATCCCTCAAGGATTCCCAAGACCCTTCGAGGTGTGATTTTCATGAGGGATATTTAGATGCAATCACCCTCCTCAACAGGTGATGGGAGAAGCGAACACAAGAGACTTCTAGGAGTGGATGGGCCTTTTCATTTTGATAGTGATTGAAGGAAAGAAAAGAATTGATTGGGGACAGATAATCAGTGATAATTTGCATCTACAATTGCTTCAGTGCCCATGAAAAAGAAGTTCCACATGACTTCTTACTTGGTCTATCTTCTCACTAGCTCAAGATCATTCAAAGGATTGGCTCTCACGTAAAACATTGCTACCAAGGTGCCTACATTTGAGAAACTTCCGTAGTTGGTGATGGAGGAAAGCCACAAGAACTTCACTCATGTGAATTATGCATTCACAATGTACGTGGTCTGAAACTTGGAGGGTGATTTAGAGGCCAAGATGTCACCATAAGTGACGTGCTTACTCAAAAAAATATGTCTCTTACTTCATCCAATTCTCAACCTTCTCCTACCTATGAGTTGTCGGCTTCGACCAAGCTCCACTAAGGTTTCCCAAGTACCTTAGCAACCAAATTATACTATTTGAGCTCTGCAGGAAGATCATATAGGTAAACAATAGGCTTAGGATCGGAAGAAGAAGTTGATCTCATTTCCCATCTCTCTCGGGTTATTCACATGTAAGAATGCAAATGATGCATCTCATCAGAGGCCGCCTTCACTCATTTGACTTTGCATTCCTACATTGCTAGGCCTAATTTTGACATCTGAGATAATCCCAAATATTTACACATTCTAGACTTGTAGTATGAGCCAAAATTGAGGACTATTGGGCCAATTGCGTTGATGAATTTGAAGTATGAGAAAATGATCATATGAGGATGAAATTTGATGAAATGAATAAATTTAAGTTCTCTTGGTATGAAGATATTTGTAGGATGATGGGACAAAGATGTATGATCTTGAATACACAAAAGTCAAGGTTTCTCCATTACCTCAAGTCAACTGGTACATTCATGAATCAGGGGATATAAAGGAGTGAACTAGAGGGTGGTTAGGAGAATGAGGTATTAGTTTTAGAGGAAGAGAATCATGATCATCCAATCATGAGGTATGCCCACATGTTAGAAATAAGCCTCTCATCAGTCATCATCAAGATTCATGGAATTTGCCTCAAGTTCAAGGCATTTTGGAGAAATTTCTAAATGAAGATCCATAGAATTGGAAAATTCTTCTCACGGAAGGTCACCAAAAATTTTTGGATGGAAGAAGGCTCAGTTACAAAAATGCAAGAAGAAGATCAAGTGGCTGAAACAAAAGAAGAGTGAGACCATGTAGTTCAAGACCCGGTCTTCGAACTACCACAAGAGGCCTCACCTCTTGTTAACACAAATGTCTCCCACATATAATATGTGCCTATTATTCAAGAGTAGGGAATGGTTGATGCACCCCATTGCAAAACCGAGTTTGATGAGATGCTCCCTTAGATGCAGGAAACAATTTCCCCTGACACCCATACTATTCAACAAGTGGCAGCCCCTGACCTATCAAAAATTGTCTCATTGGCTAAAGGAAAGAAACTAAATTTCACACACTAGGTTTTATGGTTATACAATGGGGAAACATGTAATTAATATATTGAGATAGCCCAACCAAAGGTGATCAAGCCAGTGGATGAGATGACACTAGCTGATTATGAGATGAGAACGATCCAACTAGGGATCGGAAACTCATGAAGGTGATTTGCACATGTACTAGGAATCTTATGCTCGCACATGGTGGCAAGGAATAAGGAACATAATAATAATATTGATGAACTAAAAGAATAGGTGCAAACTCTATCATCCTATGTTCAACATCTAGTTGATCTAAATGCCATGACAATCCCCATTGAAGAAGTTGCACCCATCAACATCTTCAATCAAAATATATCAAGAGGACACATGAGTTCACAATGCAGGGGTGAGCTAATAATGAATGTATCAATTCAATTTATGAAAAAGGGAAGTCAGTGCTCCAAGAAGTCATCAAACTCTTCACTTACATGTGTGCGAAAGAAAACAAGATGTAAGACTCAAAGAAGACTTGGAGAAATAAACGGACTACTGGGATCCTCTGGGTTTAGTGGTGACTGAATGAGAAACAATCACCCTCAAGAGTTGATAAAAAATAAGATGTTTGGGACTCCTTTTGAAGACTTATCACAAGTATGGGCCAAGGCCTTGGCAATTAGGTTTGAAGCAGTCAATCAGGTCATCACTGAATTGGAGGAAAAAGAGGAATGAGTGTACAAGTTGCAAGATAGTATAAATCATCAAATTCAAAAACTTGGAGTACCTACAATGGGAGAAGACACAACTATTGATGAAATGATTGGCCCATTTGAGGAATATGTCAAGAAAGAGGTAGGAAATCCATTGTCCTTCACTAAGGATACCCTAGAGTTCCTCTCAAAGATTTGGGATGCCATTGCACTTATCACAGAGAAACATCCATCATGGTTCGAAAAGTGCAAAGATATCAATAGTGTGTTTGATGGATGGACAGAGACCTTGAGATGTGTTCACATTCCTCATGCTGAAAAAGTGGAACCTGCAACAACTTGTTTTAGTAAGGAATTTAGAGGGACAAAGATATTCTCGGAGCGTGAGATGGAAACTAGTCAGGAAGTGAGATCAAATCCACCACAACAACTCATTATTTTGCATAATTCTTCTTCCTTATTCCTTCTTCTTCTTCCCCTTCTTTCTCTCTCTTCTCTTCTCACCCAACACTCTCTCTCTTCAATGTTATAATTTTGCATTGGGGTTTGCACTTTTTGATATATCTTTAAGTGACTTTAGAAACATAATGTAAACTTTAAGTCACCTTGTTTTTATAAAAGGGACTTAAATATTTAATTGGAATACAAACAATCTAAAGTCAAAATATGGTATTTGAAAAGTCACTTTGGGAAGATGAAGAGTTTCCTTCTCTTCTATAAATTTTAGCAAGCTCCTCATTTGAGGGTCTTCTTAGATCTTCTTAGACTTTTGAGCTGTTTTTGTGAATTCATGAGAGAGATATCCTTGTGAAGAGAAAAAGAGATAGAAAATTTCTTCCATTTCCTTATTCTAAAATGTCTTCCATTCTTATGTTATGTACAATTTCTTCTTGAGCATCAATACAAGGAGTTTCCAACCTTTTTTGACTAAGGGGTTTATTGATACTTTGTGCTCATTAAATTCTATTTGGTCTTTTTGTTGTTATGTATTTGTTTCTTCTCAATTTTAGTGCATGTGATGAAGCTTCTAACTAGTGTATGCAAGTATCTGATTTTATACTTGCAACATTAGTTTCATTGTCTAACATTCTCACTCCCTTTCTCGCCTCCTAGAAAATTTATCCCTTGCACGCATCTGCAAGATTTTTGCAGGGTTAGTGGAGTGCCCCTCTTTGGATCCCCGAATGAAGGGCCACTAGAAAAATTCACCTTTTTACTCACACATGCATATACATTAAGCGCATCGGTTAAGTAGAGGGACTTATATTTCAATAGAGTTGGCAATAAATCCACCAATTTGTCCTGAAAATGTTTCTCACCAACTCTATAGGATCCCCTGCATCGTTAGCCTTAAGATATGATACACATCCTCCATCACCTTTCCTAAACCAAAATGTGCTCATCCTCACATCCCACCTCTTAATTAAAGTGATCATTAATCCTACGTCCCTTAGTATCCTTTGATAATGAAGGAATCCACCTAGTCTTACTAGCTCTAGGTGGTCCCACTTTTGCACTGATCACGTCTCCTCCAATGGGATCATACATAGATGACACTCTGTCTTTGAGGTAAAATTTGTCCATGGCCTATAAATTCCATCAATCAAGTAATAATTAACATCCCAACACATGTAAATCATCATCAAAAATAAAAATATTCCATCTTAGCTTGATCAACACCGACCTGACCGATTGGTCAACGCCGCCAACTTGGGTCACCGCCATAAGGCCCTAGTCAAAGGTGATCATGTTTGATCACCACCGAATTCCCTTGCATCAACCTCAAAACCTAAAAGAATGCAAAAATAATTAAAAACACTAAATAACTTAAAAACTAAGCTAGGGATTAGGCACTCACCATCTTTCAAGTCCTCCCGCACTTCCTCGCTGCTCCACCAACCTCCATCTCACTCCAAATATCAATCTCTATTTCACTTAGATCCCTTGATCGATAAGTTCACATAGTGAAAATGAGCTTAGTCATCCATCCCAGAAATTTATATAGCCCACTTACCCTAGTTTCCATCGACTGCTCTAACCACCATCGACCCGACCATGGTCGCTAAATGCGACCAACGTAGTTGTTGTTGACCCAACCCTAAATTTTCATTCCCCATTCTCTTTCACCTAATATCTCTTCCAAATTATATTTTCTTACACTTTTTCCTTGTGTGTTGTAACACACCTTTATTTGTCTCATTAGAATCCCCTCGATACTTTGAATCTCATTCTGCATCCTTAATTACATCCAAAAGTCTGCTATGTGATCATCTTTGTGTCCCTCTTGGGGCACCATATTTCATCCTAATCCCACCATTGTGGCCATATTTTATCTTCATCCCCCGACGCATATTTTTAATTCCTCATATATGAAGGATATCACATCCACTTTTTCGCCACATTTTTGTCAAACCATTGTCTTGACCATCCTCACATTTGTTTGCGCATACTTTTGATGTATGCTTTCAACTCGTTAGACCCATGGCTTGTACATCCATCATAGTGGATTACCATGAGACTACCTCCATATTTTTGTGATTTTATGATGACTCACAGTGTCATAGAACATTTCCATCACCTCCATTAAATCCATACTTTATTTCCTACCAAAGTGGTTCCAAAATCACCACCATACTTTGTTTTAGTTTTTGTTTTTATCCCATTAATGGTCACCCCCTTCACTTGCGGAATCATCTTCTTTTTCTTTCCTCTTTATGCCTTCATCTATATCTTTCAAACTCACAATCGATTCCTCTTCATATCATTGATCCCTAGTTTGAGGGGGAGAACCTCAACTACCATCATTATCTTTTATCACTTCTTGTTTTTGTCTCATGGATTTCCCAACACAAAGCACTCAACAAAAGGGGAAATAAAGACACAAATTTTGGTATCCATCATTCCTTATCCCTCATCTTTTCCCTTTGTAATCATTCCTCACATACATATCTCTCTTCCCATTCAAATTTCCCCTTTCCCTCCTAAATCCCATTTATTCAAATTTCCCATCTTCCCCAAGGAAAGTGCATAGAGATAGGGGACCAAAAAGTGGACACATTTTTATTTTAAGTGAAACGTAAGCATGTTTATGGAAAACGTGATCACGTTATGAATTATTAGGACCGGTAATTACCAATCCTAAAATGCGAGTGCATTATAACGCACTCACATTCTGTTTGCTATATGGTATATGTGGTTGTGGGAGGAATATATTTACTAAATATAAGTATATTTATTTTAGTAAATATAAGAAATTAGGTTCACCTAGCACCTTATGGAAATAGTCTCACGCTTCTATCATTCACGGTTTAGAAGATGGTTTTCATATTCTAACACAGTCGATCGTAGGTATTTATCAAGATTTTACCATTCACCTAAAGCTTTTAGGGTTTAAATTCTAAAATAGATGTCTATTTTGGGAAGAATATAGTCATTGTTTAGGTTTTGGGGCATTTTAGAAGTGTTGGAGGCAATTTAGGAATATTTAGGAAAGGTTTTCTCATTCAAGGATAATCTGCTCAACAACAAGTTTTCTAGGTGCAAGGGAACCAACACTCTAATGGTGAAATCTGAATTCTCCGGATGATTTTGGGAGCTCCATAAGGAGTTAGGAGGGAAAAATAGGAAATGGAAAGATATGTGAATCCTATACATGTTGGTAACATATATTTTTCTCTAATACTTGAAGGTTTCATGAATAATTTCAAAATAGTACAGCTGCCCCTTTCGGTTCCAGACAAAAATGGCCCTAAATTTGTAAGATCTAGAGAGATGGTCACCACATGGTGATAGGTGAATATTTTTAAATGTTGATAAGTACATCTCGGAATGGGTAATTTCATAAATAGACTATTTTTTACCATGGGTGAGGATCTCATGAGGATGGGGCCAAATTTTGTGAGTTGAAAACACCTTCCTAACACCCCAGGTTGTGTTTTTGAGTGATGAAACTTCTAACATGAAAAAGTGGTAAAAATGAGTTACCATGAGTTGAAAGCATGTTTCTATAATCTCAAGTGATGACTTAAATGTTTAGAAACATTGTTATGAGATCTACATTGTGATGGGAAAGGATGTTCTCTTCTAATTACCAAGAAAGAGCGAGGATCACTCTCTTACTTTTCAAGGCCTCCACAATTAACCCTAGTGATCACAAATAAACTCCATGATGCTCAAACCATTTTTTTGATTATTTATCACTTATTGAAATAGGTATTCACCATGTAGATGAAATGATCTATCATTGAATGAGATTCTTGTCAAGTGGTCATCTGTTACATTGAAATGAGGTTGTTGTAATGTCCTTACTCCTTTGAAGTTTGATCATACTACAAGGTTTGAATGAGTGTTTAAGAACACTACCAAGTGAGTGACATCAAGTGAAACTTGGATAATTTCTCATTCTTGCATACATGGTTCTCTATATGAAGATCATCCTCTTACCCATCCCGGCTCTACAATTATCCTAGGATGGAATCAACTTGAGGATACTCATACACCTCTTTTCTCATATTCCTCTCATGGCGGTAGATGATGACTTGATCCTTTACATATGATGGTCATGAATGCCTAGATAGGTTGACTATCTCATCATGTATTTTTCCTTGAAGAGGTTTGAACATGATGGTAGATTCAAGATATGATGATCACAAACTTACTCTATAAGCTTTCCATTTCGCATTTGAACATAATGACACCCTTTTAAACTTCACAATTCACTTCCCTAACCAAGATATCACATGAGTGGAAACATGCTTATAGTATCTAGACATATCTTCATTGATTACTCCTCATGGAAATAGGTTTCCTCCTCTATGTGGAAGGATTGATCCTGAATGATATTTTAAGGAATGTTTGAGGGTGATATCCATATTCTTGAACTCCAACTACATTGAAGAAATGTAAAAGCCACTCCCTAAATTGTAAGATGTGAACGCATCACCAATTATTGATTAAGTGTTTAGCAAAAATCTCAAGAGATATGCACCATTTGTGAGCTCGAGATGACTACCATCACCACTCATGGTGATTCTTTCTCATCATGCTCATGATTATAATTCCCTTGATGACTTGAATTTCAATGAGGTTTTAGATATTTGGATCCTTCATAGACCTCATGATTCTCTTGATTACACCCATTTTCCAAGTGAATTTATATTACATATTTTGATGCATATTTGTTTTCCTCTAAACTCATTTGGGAACTCCTGAATCTTCCATAGAAGACAACATTCACCATTAAAGCTCTCATTCCCTACACCTTGAATACCCAATGTTGAATAGATGGATCTGAATGATATTTTCTTTCCTAAAATTTCCTAAATTACTTCATACACCTTCAATTCTCTTCAAAATCACCCTCAAATGCTTTAGAATTTCCCTAAACATTCCTAAAGTGTGTTTACCAGCTACAAAATGGCCAAAATTTCCTTTTTAGGCCTCCGAAGGAAAATATATATTTAATTTGAATCTCACTTGAATTAATTTATCACCTTGGGTAATCATCCTTTCACACTGAAAAAAATTTAAAACCTTGTTAGGAATTTCCTTTGAGCCAGGTGAAGGTTGAATTGAATGCGGTCTTGGTCGGAGGAAGCATGCACAATGACTGAAAAGATACATATATTGATGTCTATAAAGAGAGATTGGATTGAATATTGCTATGCTCTTAGTCACTATAGATTATAATTGCATATTGGGATCATTTATCTACATTTTGGTGTTCATGGTGTTTTATTACTATTGATATTCAAATATATCTAAGTAATTTCATTACAAATATATAGTGGTATTTCATGACATCTATCATTTACTTCTAACCTTGACTATGTTTTGTTAACTATCAAGGTTTTAATCACCTAAATCTTAATGTTGGGAGCATATCAGGCATCCACATTTGGATTATAAAATAATAAACTCAAATTCAACCCTCCTAACACTTATTTAATAGGTAAATGAGTCAAGAAGGGTTTGTATGATAAGAAATCTGAATTTTATCCCTACCGGGTTATCTAAAACCTTATTTTGGTGTTTCACAAGAAAATATTAATATCTCATAATAAGGATTCTTAGAAGATAAATCTACTTATAATTGGGTTATAAAATTTAGGAGTCTTCTTTAGTCACACCATTACGAGAGAAGACTCAAATACTATTATGAGAACAACCTTTTGATAAATTTATCCACATGGAATTATAACTTGAAGGGAATCACATGTTCTGACCTCCACAATGTATTGAGATCATTACAAGCACTAATTAAGTGTTTAGAAACACTCTTGGGAGGTATGTATTAATTGAGAGTATGAAATGATTACTAGCATCACCTTTGGTGGAATTGGATCAAAATGGATGCTCCCAAAATGTAAAGGATTATTCAATATTTTTGTGCCTACTTGTTTTCCTCATAACTCCTTATGGATCTCTTGGAATCAGCCATAGAAGTCAATGTTCATAATTTGACTGCTCATTCCTTTCACCGAAATCCCATTGTTGAAAAACTTATCCGAATGATAAAAATTTCCTAAATATTCCTAAAATAATTCCAAAACCTTCAAGGATTTCAAATACCACCTTTAGATACTTAAGACCTTTTCATAACCCTCCCAAAGGATGCACACGAGGCTCAAAATGCCAAAATTATCCTTTTTAGGTTTGTCAATGAGAATTAGTCTTTTACTGCACTTCAATGAATGGAATAATGGACCTTTTAAAACCCTTTTAAATACTTATACATGTTCACTCAATGCATTATGAATACCTTCAGGATAAGGTGATCATGACACAAGAGGTAGATGGGCACGGAGAGGGATTCGGGAAGATTTGGGAGTGACATTTCACATTGTGGTTTGGTTTTCATGGTTTAAGTTTTGCATTTTTGGGTTATTCAATTCACACATGACAACATCTCCATATAAAGATCATCCTCTTACCTTTCCAGTCTTCAAAATATCCTTGAATGGAATCATATTTAGGATGCTCATACACTTCTTTCTCATATCCCTCTTATGACAATATGTGACTTCTTGATCCTTCACACATGATGGTATTGGATGTCTTACTATCCTAACTAGCTCATTTTGATTTGTTTCTCAAAGATATTTGGACACAATGGTAGAGTCAGGATATAATGATCATAAATTCACTCATCGAGCCTCAATTTTCACCTTTGAACATGATGGTCACTTCTTAATCTCATAATTAACCTCTTTTCCCAAGATTTCACCTTAGTGGAAACCATCTTATGATGTCTGAACATCCTCTTTCTTTATTTCTCCTCATGGAGATGGGTTTCCTCCTCCTGATAAAAGTATTAATACCTGAATGAAAATTGGAGTAATGTCTAAGAATGAGTTCCATTTTCTTGACCTCCACACTATACTGAAACATTGCATATTCCACCTCCATGACTTGTAAGATGTGTGTTCATTACCAAGCATTGATTAAGTGTTTAGAAAAACTCTCATAAAATATGCATTATTTGTGAGCTTTGAGATGATTTCCACCATCACTCATGGTGAGACTTCTCTTATCATGCTCTTGATGACCATTCCCTTCATGATTTGAATCTCGATGAAGCTCTTGATGTTTTAGATCTTTCATAGACCTCATGATTTTTATGATTGCACCCATTTTCCTCATGATGTTTCAAATCCTTCACATACCTCATGATGACCATTCCCTTGATTATTTGAATCGATAAAAACTTACATATGTGTTTTGATTTATTATGTGTTATAAGAAATTGCATGAGTCCATATATTTGAGAAATTGTTGCTACTTTTAGGAGTTGTGAGGTTTATAAAATATAGTTTTGACACATCTAACACTCCTAAAAATGTTAGTAAACAATCTAAAAGGCCCAAAAACCTAAACAATGACTATATTATTTCCCAAAATAGACATCGATTTTAGAATTTAAACCCTAAAATATTTAAGATGAATGCTGAAATCTTGAAAAATACCTATGTATTGACCCAGAGTGACCCTAATTTCATAAATTTACTAAAATAAATTTAAAGTATAAGAAATAATAAAGTATAAGTCGGGATAATTTTAGTGCGAATATTTAAATATGGCAAAAATTTTATTTTAGGAAAATTTGAAAAGGCAATTTTTTCGGAGTGGGTCGGTGTCCTATGCCTAAAATTTACAGTATATATTTTTTTGGGTCAAATGATGGCCTTCATTTGAAAACATATCCTATAAAAACCTAGGTGATTTTTCGGGTAGTCTACTATGGTACTACCTTAAGTAGCTTACAAAATTACCAATACCGTGAAGTTTGAACTTGCATACTCTTAAGCACCGAGATTGCTATTATTTAGGGTTAGTTGTTGATGTGTGACAAGGATATAGTTAACGCGCAACAAACAAGGTATTGCGGATGTGCGATAAGGATATATTACGACGCATGGCAGGGTAAGCGATTGACACGTGAGAGGAATAGATTTAGCGCGTGTTAGAGACATGATGCCTTGTTGATGTATGACGAGAGAGAATTGGCATGTGACAAGGCCATAAGCGATTGGCCAACGCACATGGACATAGTTGATGTATGACATAGCTAGTTGACACCTTGGTGATGTGTGTGAGAGCGATTTGATGCCTTGTTGACTTGTGATAGGGATTACCATGGTTGATGCGTGAAGAGTAATTTTGACTCTGACTCATTGAGTCACTAATTGGTTCTTTTGCTAACGTAGGACTCTATTGCCGAGAATAATTAAAGGTGCTAGTCTTAAGAATGTAAAGACCTAAAAGTAACTAAGAAATATCGGAAGTCATTGTTCAAGTATTTTGGAAACTCTTTATATAGATATTGAAACTATGAACAACCATATAGTTTCCACCAAAGAATCGATAATAGACTATGTGGAAGGTATTATTGAGGTGGACATGTATTCTACAAACGTATCAAACAAATGACACCTATGATAATATGCCGAGATCATGAAGATATTCTTCCTATTGGATGTGCAACCAAAAGTGCATCAAGATATCACACATACAAATACTCAATGCAAAAATGGAACACATAAATCAAATTCAAATTCTGGTTCACGAAAGAGGAAACTTTGATTGTGATATTGCTCAAAATTCTACTAAAAAAGTAAAACATTGAAAACAAACAAGAATATGTGGACCATTGGCAGGTCATAAAAGTTTGATTTGGCAGCTAAATTTCCATTTATTGAACCTATACAATCATCTAATTATGAAGAGATCACATATGAAGAGATCCCATCTAAAGAGAGGAGTCATTGAAAATGTGTCGACAAGGGCCATTGACACACGTCAACAAGGATCTTTGGCGTGCGTCAATAGCCCTTGTTGATATGCGTCAATGGCCCTTATTGACGTGTGTCAACATGACATCAATGAGCTCTTGTTGATGCGCATCAAAAACGTGTCGGTGTTTGAAAACACCTTGAGTATCTCTGATTAAAAAACTAGCAAAAATTTGGTTCTAGAAAACTGTCAAATTCACCTTTCGCTGAAACCGGTTTTGGGGATATTCGCTAGGTATTTTCCACCTCCAATTTTCTAAAGGTGTCTTAAAATGAACCTGGTATAAATATTAATAAATAATAAACTTATCTTGATATACCATTGAACCATTTATTTTAGTAAATATATCCCTCCTACAACCACATATAAAACATAACAAATAAGAACGTGAGCACGTTATAACACGCTCACATTATAATGCGCTCGCATTATAACGCACTCGTATTTCATCTTCTTGGGGTTTGAAATACCCAATCCATAGGCTTGGATTTTCCTTGGATATCCAAACCTAAGGTTTAGATTGTGTAATCTGTGAATAAATCCATGTTTGACCAAAAACATCGAATTCTTGTGTGTGCACCCCAATATCTCATGCATTATAACATAATATTAAAAAAATTATACTACAATGTCAAGCTTGGTTTTACCTTGGTGACGATATAATTCTTTCTAAAATCTAATTAGTTTAAGGCTTTCATCCATAATTTCTTTTACTAGTGCCTTCTTTTCTTGCGAAAACCTATGCATATATTTTGGTGCACAATTTATGATTTTTCATCCAATTTATTTTAAAAAAAAAGTGGTTTTTCTAAATTCCATTATACACACAATAAAAAACAAAAAAATGACTTTTTCTCAAAGTTATGGGGTGCACACACAAATATTTCTTTTCAATGGATATGTGCACTTTGAAAATTAATAAAAATTATATATTCATTCAAAATTTATGAAAAATTAGTGGGACCTCTCACATGGTCATAGCTAACTTTCTACCAAACTAATTTGAAAAATAATTATAGATATCAAAAAATGGTGGTGGGGGCGAGGTGGGCGCACACACACATAGGTTCTTATCTTTTTGAATAAAATATTTTTTTTTTTGTGTGCACACATTTGACCCTCTTAATCTCTACCATTTTCAAAAAAAATAGTAGTTTAGAAACTAGATTCTGAGCTCTACCATACTTATTCTTATCACTTTGTCAAATTTTGAGCATATGCATGCCAAATTATTAGATGAATTTTACGTTTTGAATATTTTAGGAAAAATATGTCCCTTTTTGACCCCCTTTTGGTCCCCCATTTCATGCACTTACCGCTCATCATTTATTTTATTTCCCCGATAAGATCTCTATTCCCATTTAATTAATTCCTAATCACCATTAATTATTCCTAAATAATCACTAATCCTTTTATCCTAGGTTAAACCTCATTTTATCGTCTCCATGAAGTACCATCTACCTTTATTTAAAGATTTATTATCTCTAAAGGCATCCACTAACCCATATTTACCATTGAAACCCTAATCCCTTGATGGTGGTAAGAAATCATTGTCTTGAGCTTAAATCTTCCATTTGTAAAATCAATGGAGACATTGTAGTCTTGATTACAATCCATGGTATTGTCAAACCTAAAAATATGACCATATACCCATCCTCTCATGAGCATGTAATTTTGAGACTTGAGGGATTTCTTGCATCTGCCTTCATTTCTTGCTCTTCTTTGTTTCATTATACCAAATTAGAGGAGCTACCTTGGATATCTTCTTCCTCACCTTTGTATATTTAAAGTTATATTTCTATTTTGCATTCATGGATCCTCCATTGTCATCTCTTCATTATTCTTCATTAGTTTTGCGGGGTCATTAGCCATCTCAAAGTTATGCCCTATGGATTGGTATCTTCCAAAAATTCTTTATGCAAAGATTTCATTTCCATCCTCTTTATCCATCATTAGTAGATCTCTCTCGATCACACAATCGAAAAGTATCTAGTCAAATGTGAATCGTATATATTTTTTTTTTTCTACATCCATCCTACCAAAAATCTAGTAGGATTTATGATTCCACGTCCTCTAATATGATCTTTTAATGCATCCATTCTACATGACATATAGCTTCGAGATGCTCATCTTCATCACATAAAATCGACCGTATCTTTGGATTCTCATTTCATTAATTTTATTTCATCCTTTTTTTTTGATTCTCATAGATAATCTAGATTTCTTACAACATCTCAAATCATCATATTTAGTTCCATACCATCTCCATGGTTCAAAAAAGCTTCCTACATATATGTCTTTTTACATCTATTTTGGCCTACTATGTCCAAGTAATTAACCTAGATAAGCATGACTAATGCCTAATAGTCATGGGAGAGGGTACCCACTCAAGTTTGGTGTAATTAAAATTTTATATAATTAGATATGTATCTTATATTTTATAGCACATTTTAGATTCTCTATTTTAGTTCATAGTCTCTTAAACTCTTATCCATCATTATTTTATCTATCTTTTATTAAAAAGTGGGTTGACTTCCATCTAGGAAGTTTTCACTTCTTTAGGACCAATAATGTTGGAAAAATTCCTCCTTTGTCTAATAATTTTAAAATTTAGTTTCTCCTTTTTTCCAGGGTAATCCAATCTTGCTATGAGGAGGATATTTTGTGCCTATATCCACCATCATCTCATATTGGAGTTGCTTGTTTTCTTGTTAATTTTCACTAACCTAAAACATGAGCGATAAAATTAGTTCAACATTATTTCTCATGTTTTAGGTTAGTGAAATGGTAATAAGAAAACAAATAACTCCAATATGAGAGGGTTTTAAGCTACCTATAGATAAGATGATGATGGATACGGGTTAAATATCCTTAATTTTTCACCATTTTTCTTTCGATAACCTACATATTGACAAGAAAAAATGAAATAACATGAAAATGATTAAAATAAATTCCATTGGGTAAAAAATTCATCAAGTCCAGAAATGAAAACTTCAGTGGATGTGAAGAGACTTTTTGATAAAAGATAGATAAATAATGATTGATAAGTGTAAACAAGGTGAAATGTGATAGAAATTATAAGATGCCATATCTGATTGATAGAAAATTTAATTAATCTAAACTTGAGTGGGTCCTTAAGTGACCCAATAATATTAAAGATGATTTCATGGTGAAAAGATGACACGATAGGAAAAAAATAGATGAGATAAGAGAGATATGGAGGAAGGACTTGCCTTTGAAGCTGAAACCTAAGCAAATGAATTATGATGTTGAGATTTTGATTGACTCGATGTGTCCCTCCATTTTCAAGAAATCAAATTTGATGTGAACATAAAGGATAAGAAAATTGATGAAAATGAAGCATTGTAATGAATGGTAATTGATGTAAGTGATCTTGATCAGACGATTGACATAGATGAAGATGAGATTTCTAAGCTTTTAAAAAGTGTAAAATGCAAAGATTAAAATCAGAAGATTATGGAATCATGAAGTAGATAAGTGGCATAATGGATGAAACAATAGATGTGGACTAGTTTAGAATATGTGTGTTGTATAGGGTAGATAGAAAATGAGAGATATATAGGGTTTGATGGATAAAGACGGATGGAAAAAATGATCTATATAAATAAATCAAGATGAATGATGAAGGAAGATATCAAATGGATAATGATCTATAAAACCGATGAAGACTAATGAAGAGATGTCAATGAAGGATCAAAGCATGCAAAAGAAAAGAGAACTTTAAATCTCCTAAGGTGGAGGTAAAATATCTCCAAGAATAGTAGCTCCAAGGCGGTGGTGATAACAATTTGATTTTAAAAATCTCTAATGAAAGCAGATAAATGAAGGCAAGATCACATCAAATCCTGAAGTCTCAAAAATTACATCCTCATGAGACATAGGGGTATATCATATTTATAGGGTTATGATGACTTGGATGGGTTTGATGTAGGGCTGATTTGTTGGTTTTGGTGGTGGAAGATTGATTTTCAGATAATGATCCCTTGTGAGGTAAATATCCATATAATTTTGGGTGGTAAATAATAGTTAAAGATGTCTTAGGAAGATAAAATGTGGTTAAGAATAAGAATTCGCATTAAATGAAGGTAATGGGAACATAAAAACAACTTGTGAACTGAAAAGGAGGATAAAAGGATTAGATGATGATTTAGAACTAATTAATGGTGATTAGGAATTAATTAAATGGAAATAAAGATAAATTAGTTTCAAATAAAATGCTCTAATGGGGGAAGATAGGAAATTCAAATAAATGGGATCTAGGATAAAAAAGGGGAAATTTGAATAAGAGAGATATGTATGTGAGGAATGATTAAAATTTGGGGACAAACGAGGGAATGAAGGAGTGAGGGATATAAAATTTGATCTACATTACCCAACCATGAGTCCATTACTTTTACTTGCACCTAAAGGCATAACAACATTCAACATTAATGTTGATAACTATACACAAGGCTTTAAGACCATCTAAATAAACAACATGCATGAATTATTTCATATGATGCTCTTTCTAATCTCTATAAATATTGAAACACATTTAAAATATACTTCTAATTAATGAAATAAAATTCATTTCATTGTTAGAATTATTTATGTAAAAATAAGCTCCAAATTATGTCAAAGGATTTCCCATCACAAATAAGAAGGATGAAATATGATGCCGTATGTAAAAAACCATTCATTATAGTAATACAAAATTCTCTCAATATATTTTGTTGAGTTGTGGATCTCAATTACTTCAGATTAGCATGCAATATAAACTTTTTCTAGGAAAACAATAACCGGAATTGGTTAAGGTTTTAGTATTAAAGTATATCTATTGATTGTAATTGCATGGCTAAGTTCCCTAAGTTTGTATACACCTATATAAGCATGAAAGCTAGGGTTTAGAAGTAAGAATTAAGAAGAACTTACAAAATTTGATGATGATTATTGTGAGAATAATTGTGAGAGAGAGAATTCTTGGAGAAGAAGCAAAAGCTTGAGAGAAAGAAAGTATTGTACATCTGAGAGGTGTGGAAGATTGTAAATCTTCATTGTATATCTTGTCAAAGCTTTGGATAATAGATTGGCTTGTTTCTTGGTGGATGTAGCCCACACTGGGTGAACCACGTTAAATCTAGTGTTGATTTATATCTCTTGTTTTGTATATTTCTTCTTGGTAGAATATCCACTTTTATTTGCATGTATGCTTAGATCTGATATATTATCTGTACAACCTTGTGTGCTAACCCCAACAAATGGTATCGAGATTTGTTTGAGGGTTTTGTGTGTTGACATATTTACTCACAGAGGGTTTTCTGATTGAGTGGGAGCTACAACAATGGCAGAAGAAAAAAAATACAAGGTAGAGAAGTTTGATGGCCAAAATTATCAATTATGGAAGATGCAGATTGAGGATTATCTATATCAAAGAGATTTGTATTTACCGTTGGATGAGAAGTCTAGACCTACAAAGATGACTGATGAAGAATGGAATATTCTTGACAGAAAGGCTTTGGGATCTATAAGATTGAGCCTGGAAGCATCCGTGGCTTCCAATATTATAGAAGTGACTTCTACGGTAGAGTTAATGAAATCTCTTGCTAATTTATATGAAAAACCTAGTGCTTCAAATAAAGTTTATTTGATGAAGAAACTATTTAGTTCTAAGATGCATGAAGGTGGATCTGCATCTAGTCATTTGAATGATTTCAGATCTATTGTAAATCAGTTAAAATCAGGTTGATATACCATTTGATGATGAAGTGAAAGAACTTTTATTCTTATGTTCTTTGCCTGATAGTTGGGATAACTTGGTAATGGTTGTTAGTAATACAACATCTGCTAATAATATTTTGAAGTTTGATGATGTGGTTAGTATAATCTTGAATGAAGAAATTCACAGGAAGAGTACAAAGGAATCATCATCTGGGAATGCTTTGAATGTAGAAAGTAGGGGTAGAGAAAGGAGAGATCCAAGAGTAAGAGTAATGGGAAATCAAAGTCAAGGGATAACAGATCTAAATCCAGAGGTAAGGGAATTACTTGTTGGAAATGTGGAAAGAAAGGACATGCAAAGAAAGATTGTTGGTCAAAGGATAAAGAGAACCAACAACTAGAAAAAGGTAAAGAAAGAAAATCTTGCTACATCAGAGGTAATGCAAGATGCTCTTATTATTTCTTTAGATAATAGAATTGAATCATGGGTTTTAGATTCAGAGCTTCTTTCCATGCAACCCCTAATAAGGGTTATTTCAGAAATTATGTCTAGGGAATTTTGGGCATGTTTATTTGGGTGATGATGAACCTTGCAGTATTATTAGGTAAAGGGAAGTTCATCTAAAATTGTAGAATGGAAATACATGGGTATTGAAAGATGTGAGGCATGTGCCAAGCCTCGGAGAGAATCTTATTTCTAGGGAAACTAGGTGAATTTGGTTGCATGGTTACTTTTACAGGAGACTCTTGGAAAGTCACCAAGGGTGCTTTTGTTGTGGAAAGAGGTAAGAAGGTAGGAACGTTATATTTATCTACCTATGTTACTTGATTCCTTTTTACATTATCTACTTCAGATTCAGATGCATGCATGTGGCATAATCGGTTGGGCCATATGAGTCAAAAAAAAGGAATGTAGATCTTAAAGGCTAAGGGTAAGTTATCATATTTGAAAGATTTAGATCTTGATTTACTGAGCATTGTGTCTTTGGAAAGAAAAAGAGAGTGAGATTTCTCAAAGTTGGGGCAACTAAGAAGGAGAAAAAATTGGAGCTTGTACACTCAGATGTGTGGGGACCAACTCAGGTAGCTTCTCATGGAGGATCCCAATATTATGTTACTTTCATTGATGATGCTACAAGAAAGGTATGGGTTTATTGTATTAAACATAAATATGATGTTTTTGAGACTTTTAAAAGATGGAAAGCCCTTGTTGAGAATGAATCAAATTCAAAGTTAAAGTGCCTTAGATCTGACAATGGTGGTGAATATTGTAGTAAGGATTTCAATGATTATTGTTCAATGAATGGAATACGTAGAGAAATAATGGTTCCAAGAACACCACAGAGAGAATGGTGTTGCAGAGAGAATGAACATGAAAAATCATGGAACATGCTAGAAGTATGAGGATACATTTTGGATTGCCCTTGCAGTTTTTGGGTAAAGTAGTTGATACAATGGTTTATTTGATTAATCATGGGCCTTCAAGTTCACTAGATGGAGGAATACTAGAGGAAGCTTGGACTGAAAAGAGGTAGATCTTTCTTTTCTTAAATTTTTTGGTTCAGAAGCTTTTGTGCATATTGATAAGGAAAATAGGAAAAAGTTGGATGCAAAATCCAAGAGATGCACTTTCATTGGTTATGGATCTGGTGATTTCAGATTCCATTTTTGGGATTTAGAGAATTCTAAAATTATTAGGAGTCATGATGTTGAATGGAATGAAAAGAGAATGTACATGGATCAAATTTTGGTACCCAAGGATGAACCGGTTGAGAAGTTTGTGAATGAAAATGAACTCTTGGATTTAAAAGTAATACCTATAGGGTTACACAAAGAACTAAAGTGTCATTTGACCCTTGATGACATCGGTCATTAGAAACTAGTATCGGTTACAGAAGATCCAAACTAAATCGGCATTGGTTAAGAAACCGATGTCGGTTATAGGTGACCGATGCATCGGTCACTGACATATTGGATACAAATGTCCAGGAGGTCTAGAATGAGCCTCTCGGTACCCCAAACTCCTGTGAGAAGGTCACAAAGGGTAAGTAAACCTCTAAAAATATTTACACCTTCTCTATTTTATTTATTATTGACTGATAATGGTGAACCAAGAGTTTTGAAGAAGCAATGCAGGATAAGACCCACGTCCAGTGGGAGCATGGCATGGATGAGGAGATGGACTCCTTGGAACAAAACCAGACTTGGGATTTGGTTAAGTTTCCAACAGGTAAGAGACATTGTAGAACAAGTGGGTTTATAGGATCAAGGAAGAAGAGGGTGGATAGAAAAGGTACAAGGCAAGAGCTTGTAGTAAAGGGATTTACACAAAAAGTAGGTATTGACTTTGGTGAAATATTTTCTCTGTTGTTAAGATGACTTCTATTCATATTATATTGAGTTTAGTTGTAGAGAGATTTGCATTTAGAGAAACTAGATGTGAAGATGACTTTCCTTCATGGTGATTTGGATGAAGAGATTTATATGCAAATTTTTGGGTATGAAGTCAAGGGTAAGGAGAAATTAGTGTGCAGGTTGAAAAAGAGCCTATATGGGCTCAAGCAAAGCTCCAAGGAAATGGTACATGAGGTTTGATAGTTTTATGCATGAGCATGGTTACTTGAGATGTGAATCTGACCATTGTGTTTATTTCAAGAAGCTTGAAAATGGGAGCTATATTATTTTGTTACTGTATGTGGATGATATGCTTATTGTAGGATCTAGTATGCAGGACATTGGTGAGCTTAAGGAAAGCTAGCTCACACATTTTCTATGAAGGATTTAGGAGCTGCAAAAAATAATCCTTGGCATGCAAATACATAGAGACAGAAAAAAAAGAAATTGTATTTGTCTCAGGAGGATTATATCTACAGGTGTTAGAAAGGTTCAAGATGCAGAATGCAAAACCTATTAGTACACCTATGGCTGGACACTTCAAATTGAGAAAAGATCAGTGTCCTTCATCATCATAGGAGGTCAAATACATGACATGAGTGCCATATGCTTCAGCAGTTGGGAGTCTCATGTATGTTATGGTTTTTACTAGACCAGACATTGCACATGAAGTGGGAGTTGTGAGTAGATATATGGCCAATCTAGGTAAAGAGCATTGAAAGTAGTCCAATGGATACTCAAGTATTTGAAAGGGACATCTAGCATGCAGTTATGCTATGGAGGTTTGGATATTTCATTATGTGGCTATGTTGATTCGGATATGGCTAGAGATCTGGATGGTAGGAGGAGCACTACTAGATATATTTTCATAGTAGGTGGGATGATAGTTAGCTAGATTTCAAGATTACAGAAGGTTGTGGCTTTGTCTACTACAGAGGCAAGAGTATGTTGCAGCTACAGAGGCTAGCAAGAGATGATATGGATGAGTAGGTTCATGGAAGAGTTGGGAAAGGAGCAAGATGATTGTAAATTGTTTAGTGATAGTCAGAGTGTAATTCATTTGGCAAAAGAACTCAATGTTTCATTCAAGAACAAACACATTCAGTTGAGGTATCACTTCATATGGCAGGTATTGGAGGATGGGATAGTTGAATCTAGGAAAAGATTCATATGAGTGAAAACCCTACGGATATGCTAACAAAGCCATTAGCAAAGGAGAAGTTGGAGCTACACTCCACTTCTATTGGTCTTCAGTTTGAGACTTGAAGAGGAAGAAACAAAGCTAAGGAAGGATCCAAGAATGATGTTGTATAGTATGGTGTAGTAATTAATCTCCAAGTGGGAGATTGTTGAGTTGTGGAGCTCAATTACTTCAATTAGCATGTAATATGAAACTTGCTGGAAAACATAGTAACCAACATCGGTTATGGAGGGACCGACATTGGTCACCTATGACTGAGCATCAGTCAGAAAGGAGGAACCGACATCGGTTAGGGCTAACCGACATCGGTTACTTGTGTGTGGATGTTTTAATTAACTCTCGAGAATTAGATCTATTTTAGTATTAAAGTATATATATTGATTGTAATTGCATGGCTAAGTTCCCTAAGTTTGTATATGCTATATAAGCATGAAAGCTAGGGTTTAGAAGTAAGAATTAAGAAGAACTTAAAAGATGATTATTGTGAGAATAATTGTGAGAGAGAGAATTCTTGGTGAAGAAGCAAAAGCTTGAGAGAAAGAAAGTATTGTACATCTGAGAGGTGTGGAAGATTGTAAATCTTCATTGTATATCTTGTCAAAGCTTTGGATAATAGATTGACTTGTTTCTTGGTGGACGTAGCCCACACTGGGTGAACCACATTAAATCTGGTGTTGATTTATATCTCTTGTTTTGTATATTTCTTCTAGTAGAATATCCACTTTTATTTGCATGTATGCTTAGATCTGATATATTATTTGTACAACCGGTGTGCTAACCCCAACATAAATTGGTGAATATTAGGATTTTGGAAGTTTGAAATTGGTGATTTTTTTACTTCACGTATGGTAGTAGGTTCACTAAAATTTTGACTCTAATTTCATCTTATGTTTCAAGGTAAGGGTCGACCAATGTTGGTATATTTGCCATTATATTATAATATACTATTATATATATGATTAATTTTCCATAATGTAGTAATAGAAAATAATTCTAAAATTTGTTAATTTAGAGATCTGAAGTTGAAGTTGAAGGTAAAAGTGAGTAAGCATGTTTTGAAAAATATAAAGTACAAGCTAAAATCCAAATGCATAAGTGGTGCATATAAGGCGTAAATAGTAGTGTGTGCTTCTACGGAGGAACATCCATGAGGGTATCTTATGCTAATTTATGATACCATCACCTAGAATGGTAATAATAGTTCCAATTACCTGAAGATGCACTAGTAGGTCTGCAAGTCACATTCATGTAGCATTTTCCATGC
This sequence comes from Taxus wallichiana var. yunnanensis, assembly GCA_018340775.1. Classification (NCBI taxonomy): domain Eukaryota; kingdom Viridiplantae; phylum Streptophyta; class Pinopsida; order Cupressales; family Taxaceae; genus Taxus; species Taxus wallichiana. The sequence continues at coordinate 747,452,662 of CM031237.1, read as the reverse complement.
TACTATCATCGGAGGTATTACTTATCGGTAGTAGTTTCCATGATACTGTGTGGTAATGTCTTTAGATGGTAACATGTAAAATACTACTAGTTTGTGATGACATGAAAAATGCTATTTTATTATTACATTATTTACATGTTGGAATAACTGTTAATGGCATTTTCCATATACAACATTACCTAACCATAAAATTTCCATGCTACCATGTGGTAATGTCAATACTGAATGACATGAAAAATGTACCATCCAAAAATTTTCCATGTTACTAGTAGGTAATTTTCTATGTTATGGTCGATGAAATTACTTGCATGGTAAAATTCAAAATGCTACCATGCGAATAATGTCATTAGACATTAAAAAGAAAGAGTATGGGGAATTCATGTTTTTTTCTAACCAATTATTTTGGAAATGTGGAAATTTCTCATTGAGATGATCATTTTAACTGCTAACATCATAAAATTTCAAAACATTTTTTTTCCAAAAAAAATTAGTGAAATCTACATTTTTTCACAATTTTTTGAATATAATTGAATCACCATTTTTTTTTCAAGGATGAATTTCTCATCAAGCCAATAATTTTTACTGTTATTTTCAAAAAATGATTTTTCAAAAATTTTATACATGGTTATTTTCTGTGATGAATTACAGGATTTTTCACTTACTTACTTGATATATTCTAACATATATTGTTATAAAAATGCTACCAATGGATGACACCATTCAAAACCCATTTTCTATAGATTTACCATCATTTTTAGAAACTAGTCATTTTCATAGATTTGGACAAGAAATCTATAATTTTTTTTTTTGGGGCTCACAAATGGGGTAACCTGGTGAACCCTTCCAACCCCTTAAGTAGAGCACCAACCATACAGTGAATGCACCAACCCCTAGATGACTTAACAACAACTCGGTCACCTACTTTTCTTTCACCTCTGAATTGTTGCACTAAAAAAACTCGATGAGTGACACCAATTTAGCTCACCTTCTCTCTATATTCCACAAAATTTCCTTAAGCCTTCCTTGCTAAATAAATTCTTCCTCTAAGATGATTAGGTCATTTGACCTATCTCACCAATATATGATCACTCTCTAGAACATCATATCATATTCTTTGCCCTCTCTTTATGGTCACAAAGAACTCTTACACCTTCAAAAGGTTCCCTCTAGCTCACACTTTCTCTTACCCTCTCAACAACTCAAATGAGCTACTAACACATGCTTATATACATGACTCATGATGACACATCACTCCTAGGTAAGTCATCATTTAGAATATTCACTTAAAATAACTTAAGAAAATCCTAGAAACATCATTTAAAAGATGGAAATATAGTTGTAAATATTATATTCATATCTAAATCCTTCATTAGGACACAAGAAGCTCTAAAGTTTCAAAAATCATCCCACTCGCAAAACCAAGTAACTTGAGAGAAACCAGACCTTCACCAAACAACAAGGACCACTTATACATGTTTTATAAGCCTTGAGAAACCTCCAAAAGATTCTACACATTTGCACTATCATCTCATGTAATGAAGCCACCTTTTGGAGCTCTTCTTCTCACTAGGTCTATGACCTACAAACTGATCCTCAAAGAATCAAGAAAAATCAAGAAAATCCAAATCAAATACCACAAACCCATCTCACCAAATGACACATGGATGGAAATATCATGACATCATGGTCATGCCAAATTTTCTTAGGACACCACCACTTGGGCTGAAATACCATAAAATCACCTCTACAACCAGGAAATAACAAAATTGTCATTCAAAATCCCCCAAAAGCAGTCTTACAAAATGGACTCCAAATATTTCTCTCGTCTATAACCTAGCTAGTTTATTTGGTAATAAGTAATATTAAAATTTCTTAATTGTACAAAATTGAAATTTAAAAATAATGCTACCACTACCACTACATAGGAAAAAGAAAATCGATGACCATTGGGATTTATATGGTCTCTCATGTTTTTTATGGAAATACCTTCTTTCGTCAATCTAGATAGTGCAACAAAATATCAGCTATGAAGAATTCCTATTGGCATAAAAATGTCAACATCTCCTTGCTAAAGAAGATAATTAAGTGCCACCATAAATTCTTAGAGAATATAAGGAAAAAATGCCTTGTAAATTTTTTCAAAACTTGTGAGAAGGTACAAAGGGTAAGTTAGTAAAAATGAGTTGGTAAAGCTCAAAATAAAACAACGGGAACAAACATACTAATTCCCAACACATAGGAACAATAAAAAATAAAACGCATCACAAGTGAGACATCAAAATTAAGTATGAAGGTGAGGAGAGAGAGGGATAAATAAAATATCAATTGTTTATTCTACACGTTTTTCTTCTTGGGCTTCCCACTTCCAAATCTTGCTAGATATAAATTTTATATTATATGTAGTATACGAATTGAAAAATACTCAAAATCCATAAGTAGTGTATGTAATAAAAAAATTAATTCCATAATAAATGCTTATAACAATTGTTTGATTCTGTATAATAATTTTAAGCTCTAGTATAGTCGATGGTAAAAATAACAAACTAGGTTATGTTTTATTCTCTAAATGTTTTTACATACCTAAATGACATGTGATAATTATTTAAACAATTTTAATTTACAATCATATTGGTACACATCTGAAAAAATTAGTCACATAAAGCAAAAAAAGGACAATTAAAGGATCAAATGGTTGTTTTAGAAGAAATTGAAATTCTAATTTAGGATCTTACCCATGCACAATACCAATATCATCAATTTGTGAACTCTAAAAACTAAAAGAAGATGGAAAAGGTTTATACCAACAATATATATATAAATTGTTCAAATTTATATTAAGATCTATTAATATTACACAACACAATAGTCTCACCAATAAATGAAAGAAGCTAATTGTAGTCACAAAATCACACACTTACTATTACATTTATACCGCCAAATATGTTATTTTATATATGGATCTCGTGTAAGAAAAGTATTCACTAATGACCTATCCCCTAGTCTTGTCATCAGTTAGTTGGTCATCATCGTCATCATTTGTCTTACACAATCATCAATTGTTTACACAATTTGGTCATCTTTCAGGGAGTCTCAAGTGTCATTATTTGGTCATTTTTATCTCTCTTAGTCTTTGACTAGGGCACCTAGGGTAGAATTAGGGCACCCATGGGTGCCCATCCTTAATTTTAGGTGCCCTGGTCCCCATAAGCACTTAGATCTAATTTAGAGTTTTGAGGTCGGTCTTTTTAATTTTCCCTCTCATTCCCCTAGGTACTAGTCGGCATGTCGGGTCATTAGTGTCAAAATTTGAGCAAGATATCCCTATATAAACATAACATACTTACTATCTTATGGGTGGACTATCTACTATCAAGGGCTAGCTATCTACTAAGGTAAAGGGACTACATTTGGGCATCATTACATCACACACACTTACATAGGAAGGGTTGTATTCATTCTATTCCATCCACCATTTGCATTTTACATCTAGTTATTGCCCCTATCTCTGTCATCATTGGCACTAGGGCACCCTAGGCACACAATTGCACACACAAAGCACACAAAAACTACATTGGGTCTGGAATGTAGTGCAACACTTAGTTATAAGTCCACCATTGTGGTAACTAAGGTCAGTCCGACCCCTTCATATGCATCTTTATTTTTTAGGGATTTGATGCTTTGTATGGGGTTTTACGTAGTAAATATTCATTACAGGTTTACGATGTCATAAGTGAAAGTTACTTGATGATCACTCACATGTGACAATTATCAAGACATTACAAAGATATAAGACACTTCTAAGATTCAATCTTGAGCTTTTTGTAGACCAGAGCACCCATACTACAAACTAGGGCACCCACAGCACCCTGATCCTCTCTCAGTGCCCCAATCTTGGTCAAATCCTCATCTTGCTGCAATTTCTAGGTTGTACCATCATACTTTGCTTCATTCACACATCATCCTGTTCAGTCCCGAATCACAACAAGGTAAGTCATTTTCAGGTTAGTACCTTATCCCTCCTATTTCAATTATTTCATTTCATTTAAATATCAAATAAAATTAGTTAGCATTTATATTTCATTTCATATCATTATTCATTTTATACTAGTTTAGATTAACTTAGAATATATAATATTTTCATATTTTTTTAATCATTTTGGTGAACCCATACTTTAGAATATTTTCCCTAGGATCCATTTCAAACCCTAATGGCTAAGGATAGTTCATCTTCTTCCCATCATGTCTCATTTTAGTGTTAACCCTATCTATGATGAGGCTTGCCATTGTTGAGCTCACGACTCTCTATGGTAATCCTACTCCTATGCCAAATCATATCAAACAACAACTTCTAGATGGTCAACAATATGTGCCTACTCATTTTGAAGATTCTCCCATTGGCATTAGTATTGTTGAGGATCCATAGCCTTCACTCATTGTACACCATGTTATATGAACTACTTGTGATCCTCCTTCTAATCTTTCTAAGGAAATTTTAGATGATTCTCTTATCGATTACTTGTTTGGTATTGATCATCATCACATGTGCATATTGATTCTTCTCTAGTCAGACCACTACTATAGTTCCATCTCATGATTCTCCTACTTCTGATATTTCTTCTCATGATACATCTCATACTATTTCATATCTTTCGATTATGTCTATGATGATCCTATTGATAGTATCTTAGTGACATTCTCATTTCTGAGTCTTTATCTGATGTTGATGAGGTGGTTGATAGCCATGGTTCTCCTTCTTTTCATACTTTTCCAGTGTGAATCTCCTATTCCATCATTACCTTCTCTTGAGATTGCATCTAGCACTATGCATGAGTCACCTCCATCTATCACTTCTTCTTCTCCTATTTCATCTCCTCTTATTACATCATCTACACCCATTTGTTCATCTTCTCATATAGATGTATCTCCATCGTCACCTCACCTATTAGGGATGTTTCGATGCTATCCTACCACTACTATGGATATTCCATCTATATCATCTACTATAGCTTCTTCGACACCTACTCCTAGTGTTCCCTTAGCATCGAATCTCCTTTATCATCTCTTGATATTCCTATGATCACTCACAATGGAAAATTACAACCTCTTAATACATTATTGCCATCTTCCACTATTCCTTCATAGATATCATCTCTCTCATGCATGTTATAGGTCAATTACAATCTCAGGTTTCAGTCTCTTACTTTAGAAAGTAGGGCTTACTATGCTTCTATTGATAACAACTCATTACATGGTAACCCTATTCCAAAGAAGATTCATAATTCTACATTTCCTAAGGACTTTATCATGCCTACATTCACATGTTTTGATGGTATTGGTGACCCTCATGCTCATCTTCTACACTACCACATGGCTATGACCTCTTATTCTAATGATAGATTATTACTTAAGGCCTTTCGATACAATCTTATTGATGAGGCATTACAATGGTACACTCATCTTCCCTTTGGGTCCATTAGTACTTACTATGACATGGAGGATGCTTTCCTCCATCGGTTTATCATCAAAATGGCCCTAAGGTTACTTATGACCACTTTACCTACTTTACATCAGGGCTCATCAAAATCTATTAAGGATTATATCTTACGATTTAATGCTTGTATACATCAACTAGTATTCCAACCTATAGATCTTGAGAAGTAATTCATTTTTATCATGGTTTGATTCCTGTACTCAAAAAATATTATAATATGATACATGTGAGTCATTCATTCTTCTATGCTATACAAAGTCCTAGATCTAGAGCAAGATCTTCTTTCAAAAAATGTCATTGACCCTCCACATACATCTACTTCTATTATATCATCTAGTCCTCCTCCATCAAAATTGGTTGAGTGTCCTACACATAGTCTCCACCTTTTCCTCACAAGAAAAGAAAAAAGCTCAACCTACTCCACCACCACAACATACTTCTTCTCCTCCTCCATGTAGGATTACTTCTCCTTCCACTCCATCTATGTCATGAGCCATTGCATTTCTCCCATCATGATAGACCTCATGATGTGTTTTTTTACTTACTTGAAAAATGCACATTTTCTTACCATCCAACCAACATCATCCACAACATAGGCTACAATGTCATCAACATGATCAACCTTATTGTAATTATCATCACATAAATGGCCATAGGGACAATGATTGTCTTTCCCTTCATGATAGATTGCAAAAATTAGAGGATAAGGGCATCATCTCCTTTGGCTCTCACTCACGTGAGTGATCCATCTCTCCTCTACCTCATCAAAGAGTTTATACTATAGTTGAGTCATCTCCTCCATCTGGTGCTCAGGCATGGTACATCCATCACCACCATATTTTTACTCATGCACGCTCTCCACCACATGTCCATACATCCATCCATCACATCATCATCATCATTCATCATCATCATCCATCATCATTATTCACATTATCCACCACATCACGTTGCTCCTTCACATTGGCTTCATAGCCCACCTCCTTTGCGTATACCACCACACTCCATATGACATTCAGTTTGGCACATATTTTCATGCTTCTTCCATCCCACATGCTTCCACCACTTCACACTACCTTGGTCTTGGTAGGTGATTATTATCACCTTACCCCCGATGACACACTTGTGTTCTTATGGTTCTTACATGACTGTTTGAGGGTTTTCTAAGAACCTTTCATCACATGCTTCATCATTCATCTCTAGCACATCTAATCATTTCCCATGATGACACTTTCTTATTTACATTGTCATTCTTGATTATTGAGGGTCTTAATTAAATGAACCTAATTCATCTATACATTGGGGGGCATCATTTTTTTCCCCCCTCTTTTATCATACTAACATATTACGATTACATTATTATCATTATCATCACACACACATTATCACAACATTATACATTTTTATTTTTATATTATAATCATACATCATTTCATTTATTATCATTCACTATTACATATACTTATTATTCAATTTCACTTACACATTATGCATTACAAAATTTCCATTTATCATCATTAAACATTAACAATATACAAACACATCACATACATCCCAACACTAATCACCCAATCATACACATCAATACATTACAATAAAATATCATAAAAATATAATATATAAATCATATATATATCACATGTCCATATATATATAGAAAATATAATCATCACTAGGGGAAACTCCCCTACATCATATAAAATAATACTAATCACACCTCATCATCACTATCACTCTCGGTACTATGAGAGCCCTAGAAACTAGATGCCTTGTCACTAACTAACTCTTTTCCATCGTTCATTCATGGCCTCGATACCTCTCTCCACTTGCCTACGTAATAAGGTGTTCTCCATAGACTACTCTGAAAAAAATGCTGTGATATCCATGTATCATGTGAAAATACATCTTGTGCTAAGGGACCACCACCCACCCTCTCGGCTCATCGAGTCTCCTCGCATGTGCCTTGTCCCTCTCACCTAGCAAATATACATGCACGTCATCATGCTGCTTTATGGGCCACTAGCTCAAATAAATGGGCATGCTCACCCACTATATCATCCACTCACTCAAGTATCCCTCCACCAAGTACATGTGGATAGCACATTCTACATTAATGTGTGGATGGATGTGTCTACTATCAAGGACCAATACACATCACCTACAAAATAAATAACACAACGTGTTAAAAATAATACATAAGCAATAAAAAAAAAAAATACATGACATAACTATATATAGATATTTACATTTGCACATCTTATTAAAATGCTACCACATCATCATCGGGGGCATGTTTCACCCTCTCCTCCTCCTTTTCATCATATGGTAATCCCACTACATGACCAAAAAATAATGGGAATAACAATACCCATCGATGTGTCACCCACCATGCAGGTAATACTTTGTGCAACCTACATCATTTTGATTCTATCAAATTATCGCTGATCACATAGGGATCTAGAAAAAACACACATAGATTCATCATTCCCATAGCACCAAGAATATACTTGAAGAAAATCAAGAAAAATGAATCATATAAATGAAAATTCTGGATATGAACCCATCCACTACCTTTGTGAGTAGCATCTCAAAATATACCCTCGTAGGGCAGCAAATATAACCATGTTGTATACTAACATCAGGGTGGTGGTCCTAAAACCACTATTTTATCATTCAATGGTGATCGGTCTCCAAATTTCAATAGAAAAGAGAAATGGAGCATCAATGGTCATGGATTTGAAGCACCTAATAACATGTCTCTTCCTCCCATTAACCTTTTCCCATTCTCCATTCATTCCCAGGACAATGGGAGAAGGCTATAAATACAAGGAGGAGCAAGATAATTGATCATTTAAGATCTAAAAGATCAAAGAGAAAATTTTTAAGTTTAATGAGAGCATTGAGAAAGATCTTCAAAAATCTTTGGAGTGGAAAAAATTATAGGAGCCTCATCCCTCAAAAATAGAGAAATCAGCATATTTGAGAGAGGTTTACATTGTTAAATGTGTCCATTTTCTACTTCTTGTAATATCAAATTGTCTATAATTGACCAATAAAAGTGGGATCGAAAACAGTCAATTTTTTCCCTTCCCATGGTTTGTCCTCCATTAGGAGTTATATCATAAAATTGTTGTTAATTTGGAGTTTGAATTCTTTCATATTATCTTTAATTCCTTTTCTATAGCACTAGATAATCTTAACACTCACTAAAGCTCTAATCTTCAATCAATAATCAATTTCCAAAGTTGAAAGTGACCATTAATGTGTGATACTCCTCGTAGAACCCAAAGTATAAGTTTACTATAGGATCAATTCTATCATCTACCTCACCTCATCTAGACCAGAGGTACTAGTTGTTCTCATGTGGGCCCTGGTCTAGCTCTTTCCCCTTAGGTGTTTTGATAGCTCTCAACCATATATATGGCTCTGGGGCACATCTTGAGCCATGCCAAACTATTGTGATACCTCTCCACTTAAAAATATCTGCTGTCACACATGGGAATCAATCCTCTAACCAAATACTCCTCTAAATACACCACAACTCTACAGCATCCTCGGGCCATCCTCCATAGTCATGGTATGGCCTCCATGTAATTACTTTGGGCCCCATCCTATCTATCAATTCCTTGTAGGTATATTATGTCCATCCTATGCCCATGAATATTAATCCACCTCCTCATATATATATATCTTTGCCTAGCCCACTCTCCTCATGGACCTCCAACTAGTCTCAACATGGCTATATGCTCATAAGCCCATACATGCAATAGTGTAGTGGCTCCTATCCCACCACCATGCTCATCGTGAGTAAATTAGTATAGATATCTATATAGGTGGGCCAACACACACCGTGCCCACATATATCTAGTACTCTCCTCCTCTATCCACCAACATATATCATGCATCTTATACAAGATGCCTACACCTCCTCCCTCCACTGCTATAGATGAAGCAATCACAACCACTATGAACTTCCATAAGTGCATGGAACCCCGGACCTAAAATAACATCTAAATGATATGGGCCTCAGGTACTTGAGTCCCCACAAAATATAGTCTCAAGCTTGCATTTGTCTCTCCATATCCTCTAATGGCATCACCTATACTCTCTCTCTAATAATCGGAAATCACAATATGTGATATACATCCTCTAACGTAACAATCATCTCCCCATAGGCAAAAAAATGTACATATCTGCACACCACCTCTCGCATAGTGTAGTCAACATGGGCATATTATGGGGCACATCCCCCATCCATGTTATGTGTCGCAGACCGACACAATCCATGACATCCCAATCCTCATCTAACATGCCCATCCAAGAAAATACTCAAATGACGACCATTGGGAACTCCTCGAATGAATATCCTTCTACACATCACAAAAACAACAACACAAATAGTTAGAACACCTTACAAATACAAACATACTCACTTATCACATTCATTCACATTATAAATATGATTTTTCATCCTTATACACCAAATATACACATTTGGACTAGGGCACCTATAAAGATGAAAGTGCCTGGGGACCTAGGACACTAGCCCATGATCTCTAGGTGCTCTCTTGTCCCGGGGTCACTAATGCCCTCACCATCTTATCCAGTCTCAAATGCTTTGAGAAAATTAAAAATATCCAATTTTAAAAATTCAATAAAATGACTACTACACCATACATTTTTTGAAAAACAATGCACTTACCAACTCCACAGTCATGTGTGATGCTACAACATTAGTCACCACCATCTCAAACCGACTAGGACGTGCTGCTCTCACTTGTGGCATTTTCACTCACTTCATGCTCAATCTCACAATTGTGTAAACAAAAAATGAAGTGACTAAACACTTTTTCACTTCACTACTTATAGTTACTTTTTCATCACCTACTTTACTATAGTCATTATTTCACTTATTTCTCACAACTAATAATACACCACACCATTTTTGTCATATCTTGAGTGTTTTACTCTATTTACACCCCATTTGGAATTATTTTTAGAATTCTTCCTACCACCATAACATACACATTACATGTGAATATTATCTCTCCTTAAATTTTTCTTCCATCCAATTCATACACATTTTTGTGATTTTTATCACTTTCTATCTATTTCGTGCTTACTTTCAGCTTAGCATTTATTCTTATCATCACTTCCCCTTTCTTGAAAAGGGGGGCATATCATTGGGGTCATCCTATAATTCCCCTTACATTACCATGTGATTAATCAACACTACCAACTCATCATTTTCAAACATTTACTAATTCACATGTGACATCTCACCATTAATTCCCCTAATGACCTAATTTGGGGGAAAAAAATGTACAATTTTCTATGTGACACATTTCATCACTTCCCCCTAATGACCTAACATGGGGGAAACAAGTGATTAAAAACCTTTTCCATGTGATCATTCACCAATTTCTATCGATTCCCCTAATGACCTAACTGGGGGCAACTAGCGTAAAATCTCTCTACAGTAACTAATAAATCAATCAATCAATCAACGTATTCAAATTCCTAATAATAGAAATCATATCATTCAATCAATACAAATTCAACACAATTGGCCTCCCAGATGACCTAACTTGGGAGTTATTCACACCTTCCCCAGGATGACCTAACTTTGGGAGTTATTCATCCATTGCTTTCCCGATGACCTAACTTGGGAAACTATTCTACATTTTTGTTTTATTCCAGATGACCTAACTTGGAAGCCATCATTTTGTGCTTACTTCTAAGATGACCTAACTTAGAAGCCATCATATTGCGGTGACACCCATGGAGTGGGGTCAAGAGTGCCTTTCCTATACCACTCTATATGGGTCAACTGTTTGATCAAAATTATTTGATCCAAAACCACAAAAATATTTGATCTGAGTCCGTCTGTAATGGCTAGATCTTGAGGATGTAGTTAGAGATTGGAGAATAACACACTTTTCTCCCTACACTCTTCCTCTGGTGGTAGGATGCCCAAATCCTCTATCGATTATTTATGTACATGCGTTTGGGTCAGAACTCGATCACTCCCTTCCCCATCTTATCATCATCATACACATTTGAAATCATCATACATGGAAATCATCACTCTCATTTAGTGCACTTCATCATACTAGTATGATTTTTCGTACATTACATGGATCAACCATTGATCCATGGTTCAACACACTTATATGGTTCTTTTGGCACTACTACACCACATGTGCGTTCTACTACAACATGGGATTCTCTGACTTTCTCTCAGGTACACATCTCTATCTACTTTATGTTACCCCATCTTTCTTCTCACCAACATAAAGTGGGGGAAAATGTAGTCACAAAATCACACACTTTCTATTACATTTATAGTTCCAAAGATGTTATTTTATATATGGATCTCATGTAAGAAAATTATTCACTAATGACCTATCCCCTAGTTTACCTATCATCATTTTGGTAGTTGGTCATTTTCATTTATTTCTTTCACAATATCAGTTATTTACATAGTTATGGTCATCTTTATAGAGTCTCGATGTCATTATTTTGTCATTTGTCATCTCTAATCTCTTTGACTAGGGTGCCTAGGGCACCCGATAGGTGCCCCAACTAGGGCGCACCATGGGCACCCTCTCATTCCCTAGGTACTAGTGGTCCATTAATTTTAGGTGCCTATAACATCTTACTATCTTAACTATCTACTTAGGGCTATCTAATTTATATGTTCATACACACTACATATGAGGGTTGTATTCATTCTAATTTTCCTAGCTCTCATTCCCTAGGTTGCACTAGAACATAGAACTAAATTGGGTCTGATGTTGGGTCATTAGTGTTGAAATTTGAATCAAGAGACAACAAGTTATTAAGGTTTCATCATCCATCGTCACACTACATGAAGTGCTGTATTCATTCTATTCCATCAACCATTCGTATTTTACATCTACTCATTACCCCCTATCTCTCAAGGCTACTGCAGGACTCTTGATACTTTGAAATGTTTTATGCCAATAAATATTATCAATACATAGAAATAGAAGAACAAGAAAACTGAAAGGGAAGAACACAACAATACTTTTAGGTAATATAGATAGCAAAATATAACCTTATGTGTACTTTAGCAAAAGAGATACAAAATAGAATCATTCATATTGGCAATATCTGATATTATTCCATAGACACAAAGTTCTAGAAATCATATCACAAGAATGCAAAGTTTCTTAATATGAAAGATTGATGATTCATGAATTTCAGATAGGAGAAGAAAGGATAGCAGATGGAAATAAGAGACAAGGAAAAATTTCTGTATTGATTACTTTCAAATCTATTACATTTCAAGAGTATCAGGGTCCAACCCTTAACAATGGCATGAAGAGCCCATTAAATAGCTTACAAAAATAGTTACATTCAGTTCCAACTTATTTTAAACTAAAGATTAAAGACTACTTAACAAATACATTAATAGAATGTATTTAATCAAGTATTACATCATGGGTTGTAAAACCCAAAATAAAAGAAGTGACTTAGGACTCAAGAGCATAAACATTTGAAGAAGATTTAGAGGGACAAACTATCTTAAGAATCTGATGTCTAAATTTATTTAATGCCTCAGCTATCTCCATGCACTTGGGTATGGTGGTGTTAGAAGTGGCATGAGTCCACATTCCAAGACACTTCTCCATATCCTTCTCAAACTCTGTGTTTTCCAAAACTCTTTGTTTGCCTCGGTGATAGCTGACTGAAGAGAGAATACATTTCATTTTCTCCTTAGACATTGAATCTTTCTTGAAAAGATCCTCTTTGATGACGGTGTTAAACTGGGCCTTGATATCTTATAAGGAAAACTGATTACACTCGAGGCTTCATTTTGGATTCGAAAATGAATATCTTGGAAGGCAGATTGGAAAAAATTCTTGAAAGATTCTCCTTTCTACCACATATTTTTAGTTCTCCCACTACTTTCTCCAAAACCTTGATCTTACAATCAATACTCGAAAACCAAGGATCTTGATAGGTTGTTCTTGGCTTCATCAAATACTTTGTTTGCCAATAAAATAATCTCATCTATCTTGCTCATCAAATGAAGATCTTGGATGCATTCACACCATAGATTTAGTTATTTCTCCAAGCCACTGAGTGTTGTGCTAAATTTCAACTATAATTTAGATACCTTCTCATGTGACTTGAAGGCCTCCTCAATGAAGTTCAATCCAAAACTTGTCATGTCATCAAATAGTGATTCAATGGCCTTTCCATAAGTGACATGTTTGTGAATATCCTTGATGGTCCGAATTTCATCCTTGCTGAGAACTATGGGAGGAGGAATTGTGGTCAATGGAGTTGGGTCCAACACCTTATCTTTTGCCAACATGGATTTTATGAAATCTGAGATAACTTGATTATGTTCTTCCAATTATTCCATAGTTTTCTTTCCCTTCTCTACTCATTCAATGACCCCAGGTTACGCTTTCTATGGTTATGAACCTCACTTTCAGGCGTAAACTCCCAAATGGAATCCTCGTGAGTTACAAATCAGATATTAAAAGATATTTCTCTTCTCTATCCACTTTAGGCCTTGTAATCTCCACAAATTGTCAAACCTTTGAATCTGATACTAACCTTGAGGTCATCTTTTGTTTCTTTATTAGAGGAGGGGGAGTAGTACCGAGCAAGGCTGCCACAACATCAAACTTAGGAACCATAATTTGAGAGGTGGAATTCCTTTTCCTACTATCAACAAAAGGATGGGCCCAAGAAAAGGGGAGGAAGAGGCAGAAGGAACAATGGGTCTGATTGCAAGTGTACTCATTGCACTCAATGTCTATACAACAAATGTTTCTAATGGAGAGTTTGGCATATCCTCAAGAATATCCTTGGAAGAAGAGTCCACCAATCCTAGAGATTCAAACATTTGGCCCTTATTCTCCATTTCACTAGTGTTGACAGGGATTTCTTCCTCTTCCTTCAGCTTCTTCACTATTATCTTCACTCAAAACAATGATATCCTCCGACTCTACAAGAACCTATGACTCGCTATAAAGAAAACTCCTCCCTTTCCTCAATCATTTGCTCTTGCTTGATGGAATTTCCTTTCCTCATGTATACCTTGGTCAAAGAGGAAGGGGTGGATTGCTCAGACATATCACCATCAAGTGAAATTTATTCTTTCCAAGGAGAGGAAGTTTCTTGCAAAGAAGACCTAGCTCTGCTCATCCCGAAGTTCGCATCTTCTTATCAAACCAGAGCTTGGTTCTCACTAAAACTAGGTTGATCACTTCTTTCAAATTATCTTGCTCTTTTTACAAACCAATCAATGGTTTCAATAGAGAGAGTGTTTGATGGTATTCTCATATTCAATATATTGCAGGTCTTCATCATCATCCCGGAGTTTTCTAGGTACATTGTAGAGATTGAAATCTATAATTTGTTGAAGAGAAAGCTTGCAAAAATACCTTCTCATGGCCTCAAAGTCATCTACACAACCAGCCTAATAATCTTCAGATCATAAAGTGAATGAAATCTAATATGATATTTTTAGCAATATATCCCTTGATATCAAAGCAAGTTTGAGACTTGAAATTATGGAGAGTAAGAGGAATAATGATTCTATCAATGTTTTGAGCATCGAGGGTTGTTCTGCATGTATAATTTCCCAAGGTGATATGGAAATGAATGCCAACAATATTTTTATCTTTGCAATCCGATGCGCTTTTCCAATTGCTTATAAATTTGAACTAGGGCCATTTTATCATTGCAAAACATAGGAAGCTTTAGAGAGGAACCATCAAAACCAAATAGCTTTGAGATATGAAATTTCTTTGAATTGAGTGAAGAAACTCCCATATTAAGAGATCAAGATCTTTGCTTCCTCGAAAATCTCCGAGTAGTATTTCCTTCCAAAAAGCCTCACAATGTACATGGTGAAGGCATCATTGACTTTCCCAAAATGATGATTGCGACTTTGATAGTGAATTGAGGAAAATACTCATATATAGGAGAATCTTTTTATCCTTAACGAAAGAGAAGCCGAGCCATTCCTAGATGCTACAATATTTTACATGATGTAAGAGGACATGTGGAAGGTCTTTTTCTCTCGACATTAACTGTGCTCTGTTAGGTTTTCATGCATTATCTCACCCCAATTCATATTCTCGCTTCCCTTCACAAATGATGTTGATATAAGGACACATCCAAAAATGAAATTCATTTGTAGAAGGCATTCCCATGATCCTATCCGTAAGAGTAATGATGTCTTAAAATTCTTCTTGAAATCAACCCCGAACAATGATTTAGAAAGTCTGGATGCTTCCTTTTTAGGGTTCTTCAACCATGATTTAGCTACCTTAGCCTTATATCTCTCATGATCCTGGTCAAATAGTGCTTGCACTTGAGCAAGGGTCGAGTATTGGCCCCTTAAACCATTGGGATGCACAAGGCAACATAGATAGCTTTAGAATTTAGTCACAAACTACTTCACACCATGTACGTCAATGATCTCTTTGGATTCCGGATTGAAACAAGCCCCGTAAAACAAGCACGGTGTCAACAAACTCGAATAAAGATAGGAAAATCATTGCAATGCAATTCCACTATTTTTGATCATTTGAGCGATGGGAGTTGGGTTATCACATCCAAGTCTTCTCCAAAATCATTAAGGTCTAGATGTCAAGCTTTACTGTCACCGATGTCGGGTATAGAGGTTTCCAACGAAGATAGATGTTTGTGCCCTTGATAGTACATATTCATCATGACAAAGGTAGAGATAAGATAACCTTCAATGGAGTATTACCAAGATCTCAAATAATCCTGCAAGAGAAAATACGATAAGTACAAACATGGGCAACAACTTTCTTTGTATGAATGGAAGCGAGGGGAAAAATGAGAAGGCAAGTGTGAAAAGAAAGAATACTTATAATCCTTTATATAGACATGAATTTGCATGAAGGAGAGAGAAATTAACAAATGTGCAATAAGTAACCTACACCGACTAGAAAAAGGTGATATGTGGGAAAGTTGGAAAAATTTTTCTCGATAATCCATGGGACTTAGGGACATGAGGGACACGCAGAGACGATATACCCATTCAAGAAGAATGTAGAAAAATAGGTTTGGGAGCACAAACAGTCCATAGGACATGTGGGACGTGTGGAGCCGATTTATCCAATATACAATCTAGTGCGGAAAAGTCGGTGAAGCGGTGAAAAAGGGCCCAAAATCATTTGGGACATGCGGGATGTGTGGAGCCGATTTAGCCGGCAAGTAAGCGGTGTGGGTAAAGTGGTGAATCGGCAAATGGGAGGCCCAACAATACTTGGGACATGCGGGACAAGAATTTCTGACTTAGCCAATGTGAGAGGAGTGTGGGTAAATCAACTAATTGGTGAATAAGAGGCCCGACGCACTTGGGACATATGGGACAAGAATGTCTGATTTAGCCGCAAAACACTAAAAATGACCCCAAAGAGTGAAATTTTCTAACTTTTTAAATTTATCTCTTTACCAAAACACTTCCAAAGGACACTAACTCAAAATTTTGGAAATTTGTCTTTGAAAAAAGGGGGAATTTTGAGGGTGTCAACAATATGCATCTTTATTTTTTTAGGAATTTGATGCTTTGTATGGGGTTTTACAGGTAGATAGTTGTTGCATGTTTATGATGACATAAGAGAAGTTACTTATGAAAATCATGTGACAAGGATTGAAAGATTGAGAATATATAGTGACACTCCAAGATTCGATCCCAAGATTTTTTGTAGACTAGAGTGCCCATACTATAGACTAGGGACCCACATGCGTCCTAGTCCTCTTCTAGAACCCTTGTCCAGTTGGATCTTCATCTATTAAAATTTCCTATGTAGTACCTGTTATCCAATTTGGCTCCTTGGGAGAAATTAGACAAACAAGACCCCATAAAGAAAAAATGAGGATCAATTCATCCAGGGAGATCAAATTTCAGGATTGGCCTAACAAGTTGAAGAGGATCTCGGGAGTTTGAGCTATTTCGGAAATGAAGAATCTCCAAAGTCCAAAATTTGGACTACGAAGGTGAGGGAATTCGGAGGTAGGTCAAGGTGAATTTAGGGACTTGGAGGAAAGAAGTGCAAAAAAGGAGCAGAAGCTTGAAACCTAAAGTTTGAAATTCGATTTCGGGGTTTCAGAGTTTTGTAGGTTTCATGAGCTCACAGTGAACAATTCCATGAGGGGAGAAGAAAAGTCTGAAACTTGAAGTTTGAAATTTAGAATTTGGGCTTTTGGAGGTTTCATGTGCCAAATAGATAATCTAACCTCAAAACCACGAAACTTGAAAAACCCGTAACTTGAAATCTCAAAACCCCAAAGTTCCGAAGTGCCGAAGTCCCAAATCCTTGAATCCTGAAGTCCCAAAACCATGAAATCAAGTTCCAAATCCCCGAATTCCTGAAACCCCAAAACACTAAAAATCAAAGTCCTGAAACCCCAAAACCCAAAGTCACGAAGACTCGAAGCATGAAAAACAGAAAATGCAAAGGCCCAAAACCTAAAGTCTGAATTTTAGACTTCGGGGTTTCAGAATTTTGGAAATTTTGGCTTGAAGGATGAACAAAGTGTCACAGTACATGATTTCGAGTACGAACTCGGAAGTCTAAATTTCAAATTTTAGAGGTTCGGCATTTCAAAACTCTCAAGCCAACTTGAGCGACGAACAATACAACGATCTTTGAATTGGAAAATCCCGAAGTTCCGAATCCCAAAAGTCCAAAATTTTTTATTTCGAGAGTGCGATGCAATTTTGGAGTCCGAAAAGGGTAGATTAACCACTAGTATTTATTACGAATGACACCCTCATCTTCGATGACCACAACTTTGATTGGGAGCTCAAATTTGTACAAAATCATATTTTTTTGGAAAGCTCTTAGTGTCCTCTATATAGGTGGTCCAACACACACTATTCCCATGCGTATCTAGTACCCTCCTCCTCTATCCGCTGACATATATCATGCATCTTATACAAGATGCCTACACCTCCTCCCTCTAATTCTATAGATGAAGCAATCACAACTCATGCTTGAACTTCCACAAGTACGAACCCTAGACCGTAAGATAACATTTAGATGATATGGGCCTCGAATGTACCCGAGTCCCCTCAAAATATAGTCTACCAACTTGTATTTGTCTCTCCATATCCTCTAATGGCATCACCTATACTCTCTCTCTAACAACCAAAAATCACAATCCTCTAACGTAACATTAATTTCTCTAACCTATAACCTATAATATCTCTCTAACCTATAATCCTCTAACCTATAATATCTCTCTAACATTAATTTCCCCGTAGACAGCCAAAACATGCACATATCTACACACCACCTCTCGCATAGTGCAATAGACATGGGCATATTATGGGAACATCCCCATCCACTATATTTTCTACAGGATGACATGGTCCATGAAATCCTAATCCTTATCCGACAGGCCATATCTAAGAAACATACTCAAATGACGACCACCGCGGAACTCCTCGAATGAATGTCCCTCTACACATCGGTAAAAAAACAAAACACGCCATGTTAGAATTACTTATAAGTACACATACCCTCACTTATCACATTTATTCACATTATAAATCTGATTTTTCATACTTATACACCAAATATACACATTCGGACTAGGGCACCAAGATGAATGATTGGGGCACCTAGGAGCAGACACTAGCGTATAGATCTAGGTGCTCCTATCCCAATGGTCACTAGTGCCCCGAATGCTCTTATCCGTGTCTCAAACGTTGTGAAAATTAAAAATCTCCAATTTGTAAAAATTCAACAGAAAATACTACTACACCATACATTTTTCAAAAACAACACACTTACCAACTCCACTGTCGTATGTGATGCTACGACAATCGCCCCCATCTCAAACCGGTTAGGACATGTTGCTCTCACTTGCGATATTTTCATTCATTTCATGTTCAATCTCACAATTGCGTAAACAAAAATGAAGTGACAAAATAGTTTTTCGCTTCACTACTTATAGTTACTTTTTAACCTACTTTACTATAGTCATTCTTTAGAGCTTATTCTCACAATTAATACACACCACACCATTTTTGTCATATCTTGAGCGTTTATACTCTAATTTACACCATGTTTGCATAATTATTTTTAGAATTCTACCTACCACCATAACATACACATTACATGCACATTATATCTCCTTAAATTTGTCATCCATTCAATTCATACACATTTTTGGGGATTACCATCACTTTCTATCTATTTCATGCTTACTTTTGGCTTAACGTTCAGCCTTATCATCATTGTACCTTTCTTCAAAGGCGGGACATATCATTGGGCTCATTCTGTGATTCCCCTTACATTGCCATGTGATTAACCAACACTACCAACTCATCATTTTCAAACATTTACTAATTCACCGTGTGACATCTCACTATTAATTCCCCCTAATGACCTATTTTGAGGGAAACAAATGTACAATTATTCTATGTGACATTCCATCACTCCCCCGATGACCTAACATGGGGAAACAAACGCCGAACCTTTTCCATGCGATCATTCACTAATTTCTCGCCGATTCCCCTAATGACCTAACATGGGGGCAACTAGTGTAAAATATCTCTATGAGTAATAAATCAAATCAATCAATCAACCTATTCAAATTCCTAACAATAGAAATCATATTATTCAATCAATAAAAATGCAACAAAATTGGCCTCCCGTGATGACCTAACTTGGGAAATTTCAGCCATTGGTTTCCTAGATAACCTAGCTTGGGAAACTATTCAACATTTTACGTTGCTTCCAAATGACATAACTTGGAATCCATCATTTTAAGCTTGCTTCCGATGACCTATCTTAGAAGACATCATATTACGGTGAAAACCATGGACCGGGAAAAGAGTGCCTTTTTATACCACTCCTATATGGGTCACCGGGTTGATCAAAATATTTTGAATCCAAAAACTACAAATATTTGAGTTGAGTCCATCTATAATGGCTATATCTAAAGGATGTAGTTAGAGATTGGAGAATAACACAATTTTCTCCCTATAATCTTCCTTTGCGTAAGGATGCCCAAATCCTCAAGTCAATTAGTCGTGTACACACATTTGGGTTGGGAAATGATCACTCCCTTCCCCATATTATCATCATCATACACATTCAAAATCATCATACATGGCAATCATCACTCTCGTTTAGTGCACTTCATCATACTAGTATGCTTTTTGTTACGTTGCATGGATCAACCCACTGATCCATGGTTTGACACACTTTTACTATCACATCTATGCATTTTGCTACAATATGGACTTCTCTAACTTTTCTCTCAGGTACACATCTCTATCTACTTTATGTTACCGAGCTTTCTGCTCACCAACATAAAGTGGGGGAAAATGTAGTCACAAAATCATGCACTTGCTATTACATTTATACCACCAAATATGTTATTTTATATATGGATATCACATAAGAAAAGTATTCACTAATGACCTATCCCCTAGTCCTATCATTAGTTAGTTTTTCGTTGTCATCATTTGTCTTGCATACAGTCATTAGTTATTTGCACATTTCTCGGTCCTTTTTCAGGAGTCTCGGGTGTCATTATTTGGTCATTTGTCATATCTATTCCTTGACTAGGGTGCCTAGGGTAGTACTAGGGTGCCCATGGGCACCCCAGTCCTTAATTTTAGGTGCCCTAGTCCTGGTAGAACTTAGATCTAATTTATCTGTTTGAGGCTAGTCTTTTTCATTTTCACTGATTCCCCTAGTACTAGTCGACATGTTGGGTCATTAGTGTCAAAATTTGAACAAGAGATCCCTATATAAACATAACATACTTACTATCTTATGGGAGGAATATCTACTATTAAGGGATAACTATCTAATAAGGAAAGGGACTACATTTGGGCATCATTGCATCACACACATTGCATAGGAAGGGTTGTATTCATTCTATTCCATCCACCATTTGCATTTACATCTATTTATTACCCCTATCTTTGCATCATTGGCACTAGGGAACCCTAGGAACATAATTGCACACATAAGCACACAAAACTACACTAGGT
Organism: Taxus wallichiana var. yunnanensis; assembly: GCA_018340775.1. NCBI lineage: Eukaryota > Viridiplantae > Streptophyta > Pinopsida > Cupressales > Taxaceae > Taxus > Taxus wallichiana. The sequence goes on along the minus strand of CM031237.1, from coordinate 747,431,132 downwards.
ATGAAATATAGTGCAACACTTTGTTGTAAGTCCACCATTGTAGCAACTAAGGTCAGTCTTGCCCCTTCATATGCATATTTATTTTTAGGAATTTGATGCTTTGTATGGGGTTTTGCAGTATATTTTTGTTGCAACTTTATGATGACATAAGAAAACTTACTACAAAAATCACGTGACAAGGATTGACACATTGAAAAGATATAGTGATGCTCCAAGATTTAGATCCTAAGATTTTCTATAGACCAGAGCACCCATACTATAGACCAGTGGACCCACAGTGCCCCGGTCCTCTTCCGAGATGCCCAAGTCCATTTGGATATTTATCTCGCTGCAATTTCTAGGTAGTAATTGTTATCCAATTTAGCCTCTTGGGAAAAATTAGACAAAAATACCATATAGAGGAAATGAGGGATCGATTTGGTAAGGGAGATCACATTTCGGGATTGGTCAAGCAAGTTAAAGATGACCAAAAACATTGTAGAGGAGCTCAGAAGTTTGAGCTAGTTTGGGAAATGAAGAAGCTCCAAAGTCTAAAATTCGGACTTCGGAGGTGAGGAGTTCGGAGGTAGGATGAAGGTGAATTCGGGAATCGGAGGAAAGAGGCACAAAAAAGGAGAGGGAAGTTTGAAACCCAAAGTTTGAAATTCAGACTTTAGGGTTTCGAGTCTCGAGGTTTCATGAGATCGCAATGAACAATGCCACATGGGGAGAAGAAAATTACGAAACTTGAAGTCTGAAATTTAGACTTTAGGCTTTTGGGATTTTAGAGGTTTTATGTGCAAAGTGGATAATATAACCCTGAAACCATGAAACTAGAAACCCCAAACTCCGAAATCTCAAACCACGAAACTAGAAACCCCAAACCTAAAATCCCAAAACCTCAAAGTCCCAAATCCCCGAAACCTAAAGTCTCAAAACCCTAAAACCCTAAGTCGTGAATCCCAAAAGTCTTGAAAATTCAAAACCTGAAGTCTTGAAACCCCAAAACCTGAAGTCCCAAAACCCCGAAACCCGAAGTATTAAAGTCCTCAAGTCCCAAATTCCTAAATTAAAACTCGAAAATGTAAAGGTTTGAATCCCAAAGTCTGAATTTCAGACTTCAGGGTTTCAGAATTTTGGAAATTTTGGTTCGAAAGATAAACAATGTCACATGACATGATTTCGAGTCTCGAACTCGATGTTCGAACTTCCGACTTTGAGGTTCGACATTTCAGAACTCTCAAGCCAACTTGAGCGATGAACAATGACAATGATCTCCAAAGTGGAAAACTGAAGTTATGAATCCTGAAAGTTTGAAATTTTTGATTTCGAGAGGGTAGGATGTAATTTTGGAGTTTGAATAGATCAGATTAACCATTGGCATTTATTTTAGAATGGCACCCTCATCTTTTGATGGTCATAACTTTTGACTGACAACTTTAATTTGCACAAAATCGACTTTTACAAAGCTCTTAGTGTCCTCTATATAGGTGGTCCAATACACACCATTTCCACCCTCCTCCTCTATCCACCAGAATATATCATGCATCTTATAAAAGATGCCTACATCTCCTCCCTCCACTACTATAGATGAAGCAATCACAACGACTATGAAATTTTGAATGGGATCTCAGATTTGCACAAAATTAGACTTTTTGGAAAGCTCTTAGTGTCCTCTACACAACTACAACTGGTTTTCTTATTTTTAGTAAGGCTAAGTATTTAAAAATGAAGAAATATAGTATGCCATTTTAGAGGGTGTTTTCAAATTTCTCACCTACCAAAATGATGAGGTACAGCTTCCTTTCTTCAATAACAAGGAAAAGTACATAGAGGCATGGTTTTTTCAAAGTGGCATCCATCATTGTTGCAAGTGATTTTAATGCATTTTTGGGTGGTTGAATCAAGATTTTGAAATTCTTCTCTCTCCCTTCTCTCATTCTTCCTATATATTGTAAGGAGGGGCTCATTTCAAAAGGTTGGATAATCTTGCTTTGCACCCTCCCTTCTTCTCTTGTTTGTAAGTTCAAACCTCCCATTCAAGATGTAATGCAAATTAGTTCCTCTTGGCCATTGTAATGCACTATATCAAATCTGTGGAGAAATAATATAAGTATGTGGATGAAGTTCAACCCTCTCTTGTGTTCATTGCATTCTCCTAATCTCTCATTGCAATTTTGGTTAACTATGCATGTTAAATTGTGTTGCATATTTAATGGTTTGTGTTTAATGGTGAATTAATTCATAACAATCAATTGACTCATGGTGTGTATTCATCCCCTTCAAACTTATTGGTTTTCATCTCCATGTAAAGTAGGTGTTCAAAATTCCTTTTGGTGCATCACCTCCTATAAATTAATTTATTTTTCTTGCATCTTCTTAACCCCGTCTCCTTGACAAGTTACAATAGAATTTAGGATAGATCATCTATAATTTGAGTGTGTATATCGGAATAGAGGACTAGGAACCACACTTCATCCGGAGAGCTTTCCTAATTGCAAAGTCCCACACTTTGGGAAAATCTCCATGTTATGCAATCACACTGACAATTTCAATCTATCAAGTTACAAACATCAGGGGTGCTATGATTACAAGTCAATAGTACCTTCATACTTTACTTTGTCCGCACACCACCCTGTTTAGTCCAAAATCACAAAGAGGTATGTCATCTTTAGGTTAGTAACTTATACCTCTTATTTAAATTATTTCATTTCATTTAAATATCAATTAAAATTAATTAGCATTTATATTTCATATCATATCAGTTATTCCATTACTATTACTAGTTTAGATTAACTTAGAATACAAAATATTTTCATATTTTTAGTTAATTAGGCCAAATTTCATACAAAACAAATTTTCCTCTTATATAGTAATTTCTCCGATACAAAAATATGCCTTTGATAAAAAAATTCCTTCCAAAAATATAAAAATTAATTCCCCTTTTATTCTTAAAACAAAATATACTTAAAAACTAATTTTCCCAAAGTTTTGAAAACCTTTACAAAAGAATTTTGTGAAATTTTTGATATTTTCACTTTGTCGTAAATTTGAGAAATTATATTTAGGGTATATGTAGACACCGATTTTGGTATCATTTCTCCTCTTCTCCCCGTGTTTGCTCTCATTCATTAGGATTACCTATTCAAATCCAATTTCCCACCAAAACTACATATTCAATTAATCAATTTTAATTGGTTAATTGATCCCCTTTAAAAAATCTAAACCTCGTTATGTGCTAATATCCAAATATTCCAAATTAAGTCATATCACCCCACCTAATAATTAAATACTCCAAAACCATTCAAATCATGAACCCCACTCATCCACATCAAATCCATTATTACACCTAATCACTCAAATCATGTCCCCCACTCACTTAATCAGGGTTACTTTTTCAAACCCAGGTTACCTGATAACCCCTAAACTAACCCCATCTCCAGGATATAAATACAAGCCTTCCCCGTCTTTTCAAGTTAAGTCAAGAGTGATAGGAAACCATTGAAATTATAGCCCTCGCTTATCATAATAACATCAAAGTGCCCTTGTAATGCCACTTGTATCACCATGATACCATCCAAGTACTTTGTGGTTCTCTTAGCAAGTCCATCTCTTGGCAAGTCCAGCCCCAAAATTTCTGTTTGTTTGTGCAAACTTCAGTTTGCTTTGATTAGATCAGTAGCTTCTATATACATCAACATTTTAAGGTTTTGTTATTCATCAAATTTTGCATGCTATATCTCCATCTTTCAATTATATTATTTTCTCTTATCTAACGGGGGTTGACATCCATGAAAGGAAGGTAACACTTCTGGAACTGACTTCATCGGGAAGCCCCCACATATACCATCTAATCCATTTTCTCTTAGTTTCCTCTATTTCATAGGTCTATCCAACTCGCAGCAGAGATCAATCACCTTTAACACCAGTATCCACCATATCGCATCCGAGGTACCTTAAAACCTCCATCATTCGAGGTTTTTTGATATTTGTTATCTAGCTCACTAATCTCAACATGGATGAAGAAATTTTGATCAACATTCTAGCATGCCTAGTGAGACCAATCTCGAGATATGGTTATTCATTTTTACTTTACTTGTCTTGTGCATATGTCATATGCATAACAACTATCCTTATTCATAGTTGTGATCCTTTTAGATATCTTGTGAATATTTCAATTTTAGGCTTACTTATTTGCAGGGTTTAGTGTTGTCTCCGTCAGTTCGGTATGTTACTTTCAGTAGTCTATATCTACTTTGAGGTAAGAGGATTTGCTTATTTTGTTTCTTGTTTTCTAGTTCCACATTACTACATTTTTTCGTTGTTGTTAAGTAGATTTTATATAAACCTATAAAAACAAAACAACAAAAATCATTGTTATTAAAAATAAATAAAGAAAATAAAAATAAAAAAAAAATTCATACTTTGAGTTCTATTGGCATGGGAAATCCATTCGGAAAATAATCTTATTGTTTGGCTTCTATTCTCGATCTTAGTTTTACAATCGATATATATAAATTGCTTTTTCAACATATCATGATTTTTGACCTTTGTTTATAATAAACAACACACACACACACACACACATACACACACACACATGTATATGTGTGTGTGTGTGTGCGTGTGCATGTGCCTTAGTATTTTATTGGTGTTTTATTTTGATCTTGTATATCTAAGATCTTAGTTTACATCTATATCTATTTATTTAAATAAGTAAAAAATAATATATATATATAACCAAATCCTAAACTACCTAACCCATCCCGGCCATAACTCGATCAAGCCACATCCCTAACTATCCTCAACACTCACCACCCATCTCCCATCAACCTATCCACTCATCCCAATTCTCTTGACCCAATTATCATACCACTTTGCACCAACCCATCCCACCCAAGCTCTCCGCCCGAGCTCTTCCATCCGAACCACCTACCTCGACACCTCTCCAACACTCTCTCTCCAACTCCCATCGCATTGCACTTTCCATCTCCCCACATCAATCCCCGAGATCGGTGAAAATAATCACATCCACATCGCTTCCATCCACACACCGATCCATGTAAACCCCTTACAGGATCCCTCACCCCACAACCGCTTGTCTCTCGGGCCACTCAACCACCTTCAACCTCAACTCCCATCCCGTGGGATCCCCTCCTTTATGTAACATTTTATCCCACTTCTCTCCACATCCAACCCCTCCCTATTTCCTTCCACATCGACACCCAACTCTCTCCACACTCCCGCAGACACACCCAACCCTCCAACTCGCCATGTCCCTAGCTTACACCTCACCCAACCACTTAGACACCTCAACCACTTGCTTCTCAACATCGAATCCTTTTCTTGTGTCCTACAACCCATCCCCACACCTTTGTCCTCCTTCTAAGATTTATCGAGCAACTACCCATCCATTCATAAATCCCCAAGAAAGCTACAAGAAACCAACAAATAATAAATGTCAAGTTTTAAGTGTGAAACACTGTGCCACCAATTTTGAATATTTTAGGTTTGATATGAAGAATTTATGTAATTTCTAAAGGCATTAATTATGAAGTAGACAACATCCACACATCTCTAAGGTCGATGATGTGTTTAGATTTATAAAATACAACACTTAGTTTCTATGTCATTTCCTCAAAGATGTGACAACATTTCCTCAAAGATGTGACATTTAAACCTGAAGTTCTATGTCAACATTGGCCTCCATCCCTGAGCCAGAAGTCAATGTTGTTATCTTCAAACTCAATCCACTGTAAAATTACAATTTATGGAAATTGTGAGAATTGAATTGCAAAAAAAACAAATCACATCACTTGATGAGAACCTTTCTAAGATATGCCCAATGTTAAATGGTATTTTCATGTTTTTAAATCACCATTCATTTGTGCATATTCGCCCTTCATTGGACTAATAAAACCTCCTCAGTTCTCTTTTGATATTTGTGGATTAATTTGAATCAATGCTTTCCTTTGAGATCCATTCAATCTTGGTATCCTCGTGGAAGTTTTTATTAACATTTATTTTCATCCATTTGTCTCTAATCTTATTTGATATTCATGGTGGTTCATATTACACCTTTCCGCAAGAGGTCTCCCTTCTTCATGTGCTAGGCATAGTCTACAATTAGATTGACATCTTCTCAATTACAGGTGGATCCTTTTCCACTTGGCCTTGCATGCTCTCGGTGACATTTGTCACCTAATCCTCCATTAATGTTCATTAATTCCATTGTTGCAATGATGCCATACACGATAGACATCAAGTATAGTTAAGTCATATTTTCTTTCACTTCACCTTGGATTTTTCCTCCTTATTGTCAACACTTACAATCATCATCATATATGGGTTAAACTTTCTTATTTTTAGTTTTTCATCTTCCTTAAAGTCATCTACTTTAGTCACCCTCACATTTCTCATTTCAATTCAAATAGGCCCCATTTTTTTGGTCAGTACAACTCTACTTTTTTCTTAAACATCTACACTTTCCAATAACGTTTTGTCTTGTCCTCTTAAAGTCCACATTCCCGTCCTTAGATTCTACTCTCCCCACCCACTTTTTGTCTTGACCTCTTAAAGTCCACATTCGATCATTTTATAGTTTATTTTGTTTATAGTTATTCTTATTTATAGTTCACGTAAAAAAATAAACAAAACACACACATTAATATTTTTGTGGTTATCCTATTACAACTTAGTTCATTTAATGATTTTGTATCACCTTTAATAATTTTTATCATATGTTATCATAATTTTATTTAATAGTTTATCTCATACGTTTATTTCGTAGTTTATAGTTATAGTCTATCGATTCATTTTTGCATCACAATTACTCTAATTGAATAGGAACGTTGGACTATAATTTTTTTAATTATTTAATTAGATTACTTATTTTTATTTTTCTACAATGGTGCTCTTTAGACATCTGCATCATTTTCCTTGACCACGTCAACTAATCATTTATTTTCTTTTCAGTGAAATCTACACATTCGCAAAACCAAACTACATCGTCAAAGATCAATTGTTGAAATATAAACACGTCTCAAATATCTTTCACCGGCCCTTTCGCATCATGAATGGTGCAAATTTAAGGTCACCGGACGTTCTAGTCATTGATTAGCACCTCTAAACATCAGCATGAACTAGATATAAAGGAAAAGATCTCTCCGTATTCCTTGTTTTCTCTATTTTCTCCATTCTGCATTGTGATTTCCCTTTCTTGGGTGATTTTCTGCATCGAACTTCACATTTGGGATTTTGTCTAAAAAGAACTCCATGCATCCTGCGCTTGCTCGCATAGTTTAAATAGGGGTTTAAATGTTTCCATCACACATCACCACGAGATAACCTAAAAACCACGCATCTAAATAACACATCAAAACATATCCTTACCAGGTTCACTTTGGGGATTTCATCACCCAACATTAAGTCGCCCGAGACTCTCGTCGAATAATGCTTAGTGTTCCAAACTAGCAAAAACTACCAAAACTAGCCTTAGACTTTCATGCCTTAGGTGCCTTCGTTTATCCACTTTTATTTTCACATCTTTTAATTAATCATGATGATAAGAAAATTGTTTCTTGATTAGTTTGTTAATAAATTACATAAAAAAATGTTCATCTATTTCATGCCTATTTTCACTCTTCCTTAGATCGAAACAACACAACAATATGCTCCATCTAGTGACATCCCATTCAGTTCATTCACATTTGGAGATTTCATCACCCAACAAGAAGTTGCCCGAGACTCTCCCTAGCCAAAACTACCAAAAACCAGCCTTAGACTTTCATGCCTTAGGTGCCTTCGTTATTCACTTTTATTTTCACATCTTTTAATTAATCATGATGATAATAAAATTTTTGCTTGATTAGTTTGTTAATAAATGATATAAACAAATGTTCATCTATTTGATGCCTATTTTCACTCTTCCTCGATCAAAACAACACAACAATCCGCTCCATCTAGTGACATCCCTTCCTCTAATGATTTCTCCCAATAAGATTCTAAATTTTATACAATACCCTTGGTTATCTAACCCTATATCTCCATGGTTTCACTTCATGAGGACCACGTCATCGAAAATCATCCCCATCTTGAAACCAATCCTCATGTCTATTATCAATCTAACCTTTCTAGACCAACTAAACTCCCATCTCTCGCCCCTTAGAAACTCTTGGACCTCCTCCTAACCCCATATATGATTTCTTATTTCGTAAATCCCTAAAATCCTCCAATCCTATCAATATACTCAATCGTGGATCCTATTCCCCCACGTCGCTTATTTATGTCAATTATATTCCATCTACTACTAGTATGCCTATCCACCCATCTCAACCTCTTAACACTTACATTCCTACCAGCATATGCTTCAACAATATCAATATGTTAACACTCATATCCCCACTTATCACTCATCACTTACCACAACAACCTACCCAATATCAATAATCACATCACACCCCTATTTCTCAACATCAACCTATGCAACAACTTACCCAATTTAAACCCATGACATTTATCAATCCTTATCAAATGATTCAAAAACATCCTACCCAAAAGATTATAAATTTCCTTATCATGCTACATTCTACATTCCATGCCACAAAATCAATCCAATCCCCACCTAACGTTACGTCAAACGATCCTATTCATGCTCTTATAAATAAACTGGCTAGTTTAAAAGCCACTACCTTGACACCCAAGGTTACTTTATCCAATAATTTTTTTGTAATGGACGGATTCATCCATCAATTCCTACCAAACCTAACCCTCCTCATTGGGAGCTTCCCAAGTTCATTAAGTTCAACAGCAAGGAAGATCCCCAACAACATATTTGTGCATTCAAACACGTATGTTATCTTATTGCACATGATCAAGACCTAATGTTGCGTACTTTCCCCATGTCCTTGGCTGGTACCACGTTAAATTGGTATAATAGTATACCTCAATACTCGATATTTTCATTCACCTAACTTGCGAGCTTATTTTAGAACACTTTTCGATCAACACCGCATAAAATCACTATGATTGACCTATACGCATTCTCGACAGTTTGAAGATGAGTCCATCATGAACTTTGTCACATGATGGCGCAGTGTTACAAACCAACTATCCTTCTCTTTCCATAAACTCAACTCATCAAAATCTTTTCAAGTTTATGTGCAAAGCATATATCATCTACCTTGTAAATCCAATCGTTCTCAACATTTGACGAAACCTTCACCATGGCTCACAAACTTGAAACCCATGCCATTGAGCAATGTCATATTCAACTCAGATTGAACAACGCTAAAATTTAATTTACTAAACCATCTACACATAAAAACACATTTAAGAGTACGGCCAACGCCGTGGTTATTAAGTCCTCATCTCGCACCTATATCTAGCACGTGGCCTCATCAATAAGCCCCTAGACCATCTCCTAACTATACCCCCTTGGGGGAATCCTATAGTTCTATATTTGAAAAGTTGATGGAAGTACACTCCATCCAAATTCTTCCCATATGACCCATGGAAAACTCGCGACCCAATCCTATTTGGTATCACGAAGCCCACTATTGTAAATATCATCAAGTCAAAGGTCACGACATTGAGAAATTTCATTACTTTAAATATCATATCCAACAACTTATAAATCAAGGGGATATCCAAATGGATAGCTCCACCATTTCACCTAGCTAACCCTCAACAAAATTACACAACCTTTTCCTAATCAACCACCAAAAATCAAGCCACCCCTTTTACATCTCAACTATCAAATGCTTACACCATTAACACCATCAATCAAGATCTCACTTCATTACCAACTCTGCATGTTCCTACCTTAGACATTATTCCCACTCCTTATTCGGAACCTATCGTATCCATAACTATCACACCTATATCAAATTTTACTACTTGTCCTATACCTATACCTGCTCCTACCCTTACCACATCCACATCAACTTTGACTATACTACCCACTTCATCCACTTCGATCATGCCCCAATCTATCACATCAGATTCATCCTTAGCACCTATTTTGGCCCCATTGATATACACACATATCCCTACATCTCTCACATATGTTCCTTCACCCACATCTACATTAAAAACCTATCCATACATCCACACCTACAACATCAACCCCATTCACAAAAATATCATTATTACCCTCAAACATTTATGAAACAACCATTTACACCTACTTCTACACCATATATTACTCTTGTATTTACTGCATTACCTCTCATATCTAATCCATTAGCTACCACATCCCCTTCATTAGATTTGAATACCTTACATAAATTTGTCCTTTACCCATTATATCATCATTAGAGTCAATCCCAGTTCCTCCTTCCACACTTTTTCCATACCAACCATACCAACTACCTTTACCAAATCTACATCAAACATACATACTCATCCCACATAACTTACATCTCCAAATATCCCCAATTATGCCCACCTCCCTATCAATCCCAACTACCCCTATATCTATCATATCAACAAATCCACTTACCCCTACCTTGACATCTTCATCACCTATACCTATATCCTTTCCCATGACCACATCACCCATTTTATCCCAATATTATTTACTTAATCCTTCTATCACACTGACCAAATCCTCTCAATTTGCAACTCTATCAAAGATACCCCTTGAAACATTTATGAAAAACACCTCCACCTAAGATAAACACAAGGGGGATCTATTCTCCCTCTACAAAATCAACTATTTCCACATTGACCAAACCAAAACCTACACAATCCAAATCTCACATAGACCTTATTAATCACATCATACAAACACCTCTTTATCCATCAATATCTACCCCTACACCGCAATATTTAGATCCTCCAGTTGAGGTTATTATCATCCCCGCCAAGGGTAAATCTTCTCGATCAAAATCTAAGGCTCATGGTAAACATCCCCAAAATCTCCTACACATCCTCGTAAGAAGTTGGGTCTTCCTATTTTCAGAAATAAAATGTTACAAAATCTCTTTTAAGGTCAGTACCTTCATCTAATACACCTCGTAACAATAAATCTAAATCCAAACAATGTAACCCTCCTCTAAAAATTGATTCATCTTTTATATATCTAATTCACCAATCTGATTTACGTCCACTTCTTCATCTAACTATAAGCCAAAATATTATATCAAAACCCACAAGAGTTACCTTCCCCATGAAACTTAGATTGGGTCCTATGTAGACATCCTTTGACATTTAATTCAAATATCTACCATCACGCTTCCTCCTATTAAATATTTTAATCCCCATAGTCCAAATCCATCATGGTTCAATCCCAATTGCATTTGTGCTTATCATTGTACCCGAGCCATGACATTGAACATTGTAAGGCATTTTAAACAATCATCCACAACCTTATTAAGAAATATGATTTCCTCATTCGAGGGTACATTCTTCTCCATCTACATATAATCCGATTCGTATCCCATCCGAAAAGTTTCCCATGATTCCTCCATCCACATCATCCCTTAACATCTCTCCTACACATGACATTCCTCCTATGGAAGGTCCTTCATTATTCATCGATACTATTTATCTTTCCAATCACCCTTGTGGTCTTTGACCGTTTATCCAATCCAAATCCAAAACAATCCTATCTAAACTCCTTCGACATCCACTAACTCATCTGCATATAATATAATCTCCCTTGCTAGGGGGACATCCTCCCCTGTCCTTAGGATCCCTTCCACATAATTTCATCTCTTATCCATCCATACAACTTCCTTGATGTTGGGGAATTCACTTTTGATATTGCCTTATTTAATCTCATCCAATATTAAATTCAAATTAATCTTGTCCAAATATTCATCTCTTTTTAAAGCCCACCTTTGTGGCCATATTCATCTCTCCCTTGAGGGACCATATTTTTCATTTTAAGTCCACCATTGTGGCCATATATGCATATGTGTCCCTTCCTTTGGGATGCCATATTTTATTTTGCTTCCTCAATGATAGCACATAGTTTTTATCTTCACTCATATATATCATTGTATCTTATCTTCCTTCTTTAAGACTTTATCCTATCTTTTGATCACACTCTAGAAAGGAGCCAAAGTGGAAAGTTTTCTCCCAATTGGATTGGACCTTACATTATCACACATGTGGTCTATTGTTTGGATTATCTTGATGGTAAACCAAAGAAAAAATCTCTTAATGCATTGCACTTGCCACCATTCTATTGTTGGCATACCTACAAATGAGAACTTAGTTATATCCTTAGATCATTCCTCTATCATTAGCCCCTTCCATCTATCATTGTAATGATATGGAACTATGTGGTCTACTAGCACTTCCTAGTCATGACCTTAAATATGGGCACCACAACTCTTCCCATAGCATTTTTCTTATGGATAGGTTTTCCCTTTTTGGTGAGAAATCCATGATCAATACATGCATCACCCGCCTATCTACCTATAGAAACCAAACAAAAGGTCCATGGGTGTAACTTTTATGATCATTTTCACCTCCTAAGTGGTATACCTAGATATAACTATCTCTTCCCATCAAATAGAAAATCAACAAAAATAGAAAAGAAAGTACAAATTATGGATGTTACTATCTCACGTTATCTTATCCAAAAAAAGATAGATCCATTAAAGGAAAATTGTTTTTTTATTATTGGAAAATAGTTTTTTGAAAGGGACTATACCTCAGATGCGTGAAGGCTCGGCTGGCTTTAATAGGAAAATAAAGCTCGAAAAAAAGGATCAACATCCTGATATAACAATAAGGACCAAGTGCGAACGCAGTCTGCAAAGAAACAATCAACAAAGAACACAACAAAGAAATAAACACTGCACTTTGATAAAGCTGATCAAACAGCAAACACGCAGTGGTCCGGCCACAAAAATGATAACAATGTACTCCGGCCGACCACTAACGGAGAAAACAACCAGACGATCATCACAAAAGAGCCCAACAAAAACTGACAAGGAAGGAACCAACAAAAGCAAACCAGCTGCAACAAAACAGCAACAAAACAACAACATAGCTGCCTAGCAACTGCGTAGCAGGCCATAAGCCAAAATGTAGCAATGATAGCACCCAAAAAGACAAGAATCAAATCTTGTCCGATATGGTGGGGGATTTAGATTTGGCATTACCCTTCTTTTTCCGATCCACCACTGTCCATTCCTGATTTTCCACATCCACTACAGTCGGAAAAACTGCAATAGGTTTGATGGGGGAGTGACCCAAATGGGAGGTCGGAATATCTTTAATCACTGAATCAGCAGCCTGTAAAGAATAATCTGGAGGCTTCTCTGTATTGGTCTGTGAATCAACCATGATGGGTGAGTTAGCTTGCAGGGGGGCACTCGAATCCTTAGCCGGATTTGAGTCGATTGTAAGATGTTCAGGTAGAGAATCCCTCCACCAGGCTGTTTTGGTCTTACGTTTGGAGTGTTCACAGTCATCTGTAACATGACCAGTTTGGAAGCAACGCCTACATCTGAAGGCAAGTCTCTCATAGTCTATCCTCTGCACCCAGAGCCTGGCTCCAATCTGAAGATTGATTTCTGCTGGTAAACATTTGGAGGTATCGAGATCAACCAGGATTCGAGCATAAGTAGTATGGGTTTGAATGGAGGTCTTATCATCAACTGCTACACATGAGCCTAAAGTATCCCCTATAGCAATGAGACAAGATCTGTTCCAAAGCTGCAATGGGAGTCCTGGTAGACGAACCCAAATCGGGTAGGTATCAAAAGACTCCTTTAATGGGTCGAAAGATGGATACCATGGTTTGGACATAAGCCCATGTTCCCCCCAAACCCAATGTTGACTAAAAATTAAATCCCTATCTTCAGGGGTTTCAAAGACAGCAATGAAGTAAGCTTTAGCACAAGGATAAAGCTCAATCTTACCTTGTATTTTTTCTCTCCATCTCTGGGCTATCCAGTCATGAAGCTGAGAAAGCTTAGGCCAAAATTTGTGAAATCTGCATATGAGCCCCGTTGGGAGAGATTTTCCTCCTCCTTAAGAACCTTTAGAAGTAAATCCTCTTCGATTTTCAGCGTCGGGACCTCCTGGGAGGGTTTTAAGAGCTCATTTCTGACATTCTCCTTCTGTTTGGAGACCGCTGAAGCATAAGATCCGGACCTATTGTTGCTGTTTAGATTGTCCTGGTTCTGGCTTACCCCTGTACCTCTTCCTCCATCACCAGATCCACTCTTAGTCTCTTGCAACCTGCAGTTACCAGTATTGAGTTTTAAAGGAGATAATGAATCTTTGACTGAGCCATCTTTACCTGTCCCATGAGTGAACACCCCTGTTTTGATATGGGGGTCTTGGTTAGTATTGCAAGCCATACCAATCCATGAGATTGGTGCTTTATTTTCCTCTACATTTTTGCATCCGCCTCCCACAGATACCACTGGTTTCTCGCCGCCATTAATAGGGACCTCATTTCGAACTGAGAGGGGCGAACCTCTGGCAATGCTCGTGCCTCCTCGAACCCTTTTTTTAGATGAAGCCCGCGTAGAAACCATGGTAGCCATGCGAATGGGCCGCGAGCAATCTCGAGCGGTGCGAGCAGCCGCGGAGCAATCGCGAGTGAGCCGCTAAGCAACCGCTTGGCGACGCGAGCAGCCGCGAGGCCGCAGAGCGAGACGCGAGCGGGGGAAAACGGATTAAAGGAAAATTGTTTATAAAGATTAAATAATAAGTATATGCTTCTCCCTCGAAGGACATATATCATGCATATAATATCTGCCATCTAAAAACAAAAGTCAAAATCCCAAAGTAAAAGAAAAAAGTAGACCATACCCTCAAAGGATGGCTACTCTCTTTTATCATGGTAGTAAAGGCTTCCTACATTGATCAACCTTCTATTTGTATTAACATCCTCGTAAAACTTCCCGCATTGATCAACCTTCTACTATATTAGCATCCTTAGAAAGCTTCCCACTTTGATCAGCTTTCTCTTAGCAAACTTCTTGCATTGATCAATTTTCTCTCTTTCCCCTACCCAGAGTTGGGGCATAGTTCTAGGAACAACCACCTATAGAGATCCCTCTTCCCACATACAAGTTACATCTAGAATCCCTTTGTCATGTCGACATTAGGTTTATGAGCATATTTCATCCATATTTCCCTCATGGTCTTTTGGTATAATGAACTATCGTTGGTTATGTATTAACTCTTGTTATTAACTGCAAGTGTAATGCTTTGAGTGGTACCCTTTCTTGTTTACCTCAAATATGGTTCAAATCCTGGTTTCCCCACATGCCCCTTACTATTAAGGTCACCGCTTATCAAGATCACATTCTTACAGAGCAAATTTTAAACCATGAAATCTATATCTATATGTTTAACTTTAAGGATGACATATCTTACAATCATCCATAATTCCATGAATTTCTCTAATACGCTTTTTAGTTTGGGAATTCTACTTGATCTCCATTGCAGCTTTCTCGAATCCTACTTGAGGATATATCTCAAGTATCATTTGTTATCCAACAACTCCTCATCCCCCACCATGGTCACCATGTATTTAATCCATTCATCCTCACTCCTAATTTTGTACTCACCGCTTCCAAGTTGACGATATTCCTTAATCAACCCTTCTCGTGGGCATCTTGGTTGAGATATACCCTCTTCCTAAGATCTTCCCACTGTAGAAACTCCTCCACCATCTCCTCTTTCATTAGACAACAATCACCACCACAAACGTCTTTTCGATCTACCTCTTACCTTGACACTCTTGCATCATCACTCCCACAACATGGGCATCCCAATGAAGGATTCCCTTACACTCTCCATCTACACTATATATATTCCTTGATCCATTCATGTCACACTCCTTTGTTTCCTTGTTATCACCTTTCACCTCTTGTTCCATTTTGGCGTACATCACTCACTCTTTTCTCATTCTTATAAGTATCCATCTTCTTCTTGGTAATATTACTTCCACATGATCGTAGTATGGAAAATTCACTTAAGGTTTCCTAGGTTCATTTTAAGACACCCATAGAAAATTGGAGGTGGAAAATACTTGCGAATATCCCTAATGGTTTCAGAGTGAAAGGTGAATTTACTGATTTTTTCGAACTAAATTTTCACCTTTTTTTTGAGCTAGAGAGATTACATATTTGCAAACACTGATGGCTTGTTGACACGTGCCAATAAGCCTTATCAAAAACCATGTACTCGTACACAACAATTTATTTTTAACAAATTTAGAACACAAAACAAAAATCGATAAATTGCAGTGCAAATTCATGAATATAACTATTAGCGAACATACAACTATCAAAAACATAAATACAAAATCATGTAACTATCTTGAATATGGCTATGAACATGCATAACCCTATCAAGATAATTTATTTAGTAGACTCGGTGAGTATTAATTACTTGTAAGTGAATTCATGGAAACAAATTCCATGTAACTCACCACAGGTCAAAATTACATGAAACCGAATAGGAATCATGGCATCTTAAGTGGTGCCACCATTCCAAATAGTGTTATGAGGAAGGATAATGTCACTGCCATCCATGCAGCTTCACCAAGTACCCCATCTCTTTTTTTCAAAAAAGCCAACGAGCTATAATCTACACCCATAATCAACTCCGCAACTCGCCTCCTTCCAACCAATTTTCATTTTATCTTCGGCCCTTTCCATTTCAATTAGGACATATCTTTGGCCGTTCAAAAAAAAAGATCTTTATCATTCAATTGTGAAATGGGAGGGAAGCATGTTGGATTCCAGCACCTAACGCCTCGATTGAAGTCCCACCTTGAGCAAATCCAATCTGTTTCCATATCAAGATTCTTAAAAATTATTATTCAAAAAACCCAAAGAAGTCGCTTAAATTACACAGTCACTATCCATGTGTTAATGAGTATTATTGAAGCGCGTCAACAAGTATTGTTGACGACGTCAACAATACTTGGTGATGCGCATCAACAAGACTTGGTGACAGTGCGTCCATAAGACTTGTTAACGCTACGCCTAATCGCTTATCCTTTGTTGCCGGTCAACTACTTTACCCCTTGTCATGTGTCAACTGCGCTAACCCCTTATCACGCATTAATCTGCTTAACCCCTTGTCGCGCGTTTACAATACCTCCTTGTCGTGCATATTGAATACCTCCTTGTTGCTTGTCTACAATACCTATTTGTCTCACCTCAATCTCTCGGTGCTTAGAGTATACGAGTTCACGGTATTGGGAATTTAGTAAGCTACTTGTGGTAGTACCATAGTACACCACCCAGTGAATCACCTAGGTTTTTATAGGAGATGTTTTCAAATGTAGGCGAAGTGACCCCAAGAAAATATATACTTGTAATTTTAGGTGAATAGGACACCGAATCGCTCTCAAAAATCACCTTTTCAAATTTTCCTAAAATGAAATTTTCACCATATTACGAATATTCACCACTAAAATTATCCCTAAGGTTTCCCTTCATTCCATCTTGTCATACCCTCTTCCCACAAACTCCATCAACCACTTACTTCTTCCTATCATTCTTCTTCTTGGCATGCGATCCTACTTAACCATCCCCGTCACATGGAGATCTTACTTAAGAGTCCCTCTTAAGATTGATCTGCCCTCCAAACCTTACCCATTCCATTATATTTGCTCCATCCTATCTCTCCAGCCCCTTGCCATAATCATCCTCTCTAACCAACCATCCCACCCCTGTACAAAATACACTTTTTTCTTTCACCTTCCATATCATCATTGTCAATTTGGAAATCTTACTTAACCACTCATGTGACATGGCGATATTACTTAGGAGTCCCTCTTAAGAATGATATGTCATCTTTCACTCCCCATCACTCTACAATCTAACTATCCACATTTTCTCACCATTACCCAACATCACATCCTCTCATCTCCTCTTCCATTCTCACAAACATCACCCCATACTTTCCCACTTTTCATCTCCATCATCCCTCACTTGGTAATCTTACTTAACTACTTTTGTCTCATGATAGTCTCACTTAAGGGTCCTCCTTAAGTTGAACTCATCATTATGGACTTCTCCTCACCTCATTATTCATTACCTTTGTTGCTTGTTTCTTCCTCCTAGTCTCCCTACCAAGCACATTTTCCTCATACTATTATCCTTTCTCCACCTATCATATCATAGAGTGCTTCTACAATATTACACTGTCATCATGTTCATTTCCCCATTTTCCCTCCTTGATCCATCATCCTTCATACTACTTCCTACCATTTTGTCCATATCTTGTTTCTTCATCTTCACCTCATTCATCCTCATCCATTGCATCCTCTCCTCACCTTCATCTTCACACAAATCATTATCCCTCCTTTCTTTACTCTTTCCACTCCATCTTATCAAATTCTCCCACATATCTACCCCCATGCTTACCCGCCATTGTTGTTGGTATTCCCATAACATTATTTCATCATCATCTTTAGTTTCCGTGATAATAATTATCAATGTAATTCTCCTAAATTCACTCATCCCCATTCTACATGGCCTTGTTCCCTATCTTTGAACTTCTCTATTTTTTAATCTTCATTCCTTCCTTCATATGTACCCACTATCATTATTGGGGGACTTCTCCTAATGCCCCTTCATTGGCGTTTCCTCTTCCATTCCTCATTTAATTTTTCCCTCTTCTCAATTTTCCTCCCATCCTTCCCTACCGATCATTATCGGTGGACTTATCCTAACATCCCTTCACTGACATTGCCTCTTCTATCCCTCCCTCTCTTTTTCTTCACCACCTCTCCATCTTCCATTCTTCCTTTCTAATTTATTTATTATCTTCATCATACATCCTTTGTCTATTATCTCATAATACTTTTCTCCTCATCTCACGCATCTCCACATCTTTTCCAATCCGTGTCATTCCTCCCCTCTAGCTTCTCTTTACGTTCCTGATACTACTCACTCTTCACTAAATATCTCCATTCTTGGTTTCCTTCCTTTTACATCATTTTCTCTGTTTCCTCCCCTTCTTTATCCTCCTCATCTTATTTCACTTCCTATGTATCATCTTCTTCCCCTTTTTACTTTGATTTTCCTTCTTACTTCCCTAGTGATAACCTAGATCTTCAGTGTTGTCCCATCTTTTTTATCATCCCACCATCCACATGCATTTCCATGTGGTCTATTCCATATTCTTTACCTTGGTTTTCCTCACTGGTAACCTGGGCCCTTCAATCTTCTCCCTATATCTGCTCTATCATCTCTTCTTCCCCCATCATTTTCACCTTCCTCCTACCCCCTTCCTTTCTCTATCACCCCCACCTTTTCACTCATTTTGTACCAGTTTCTCTTCTTTTCTCTGATATTCTCCACATCTTCCTAGTCCCTCATCGTTTCTTTCTTTTCTCCATTCTACCTCCTCTTTTGTCTTCTTTACATTCTTCATCATCCTCATCCCCTTCATTTTTCCATCCTTCTCTCCCTTTTTCCCTAATTTTTCCCCCTACTCTCATCTCATCTTCTTGTTCATCTTTCCTCATTCCCTTCTCCTATCATCCTTCTCTATTATTCTCTTCCACCTATTTTTGTCTTCTTCACCTCCTCCTTCTATAGTTTATTTATTTTCTCATCTCTATCATCTCTTTCATTTTCCATCATTTCTCTCCCTTCATCTCCTTCACCCTTCTTCACTCCCTTTGTTTTGAATATCTTTTTCATAATTTCACCCTCTGCTCTGTCATTTTCTTGTCTTCTCCTTATTTTTCCTTCATCATTTCCTTCTTCCCTATCATCCCTCTCTCTTATTCTCTTCTCCCTCTTTCATTCCTTTTTTCTCCTCCTCCATCTCCATCCACTCTATTCCATACCCTTGTCTCCTTCACCTTTTACATTTCTTGCTCTTCTCATAATCAACCACTACTCATGTTCATTCCTTTTTTTCCACTCTTACTCATTACATCCTTCAACACATCCTCACACCTAGCATTCATGATTGATTATAATATTTCTCCATTTGTGCACCACCGTCGATCCATTTCATTACACCCCATTCTCGTCCTCCTCTCTGCAACATTAACCTCTCCTCTTTTTGAGAGCTCTGTTGCCTCTTCTATCCTCATCAGCCCTCTCAAGGGGGCATCATCATATCCATTTCTAAGCATTTATTCCCATGGTATTTTTATCTTCGAGGATACCATAATGACCATCACCTATCACCTTTTCCCTTGCAAGTGCCTTCTCTAATTTTTTCTTGGAAAATGTTCATCATGAATCTTGCCCCCATTTCAATGAATCATAGTTTGTTCTACTTTCTTCTTCTAGTCTTTTCTTGTCAACAAGACATATTCCTTAGGAAATCTCTCTTGAATACTATTCACCCCCTTTCTAGGGAACATACCTCACCATTCATATTCTAACTCACCTTTTTGATGGATCTTCATGTCCCGTGTTGGGACACCTTTGTTTTCATCCTCTTCCTTAAGAGATAAAATATGATGCATAGTTTTCACTTGATTCCTCACGTCTGGATTTACGATAAATTTTTTAGATTTAATTACGTATACTTTGGTGCTTTCCACATATACTCGTTGGTCATCTCGGTCTACATACATATCTGCAATGGTCTTCACCCACTCATTAGTCCATAGAATTTTCTAAAATCTCATCTCCATTGAACGATGGGTCGTAATCTCACTCTACCAATGTGATATTGGATTCACTACCTTATTTTTCATTATTATTAGTCTTTATCCTTTTTCACATGAAAACATGCTCCAAAACCTAACACCTCTTCCTTATGGATGGCATCTTGCCTTGGTTTTCGTGTGTTTACCATCTTTGCTTTCCTATCACCCATTGACCTTTAACATCTACTTATTTCAAAATCGTGATTGAATTCCTTTATGTATTGTCAATCCCAAGTTTGAGGGGTTATGTGTTTAATAGTTTCACTCAATCAATCATATTTTCAATACTTCATTATTTTTTGTTTTTTGCGGCTTTGCCCAACACAAACACTCACAAAAGGGGAAAATGTAGACACCATTTTTAGTATCATTTATCCTCTTCACCCCGTGTTTTTGTCATTCATTAGGCTTACCCATTTGAATTCCATTCCCACCAAAACTACATATTCAATTAATCAATCTTAATTGGTTAATTGATCCCTTTAACCTTGTTATGTGCTAATATCAAAATATTCCAAATTAAGTCATATCACCCCACCTAATAATTAAATACTCCAAAACCATTCAAATCATGAACCCCACTCATCCACATCAAATCCATTATTACACCTAATCACTCAAATCATGTCCCCCACTCACCTAATCAGGGTTACTTTGTCAAACCTAGGTTACCTGATAACCCCTAAACTAACCCCATCTCTAGGCTATAAATACAAGCTTCCCCCTCTTTCAAACAAGGAATAAGTCAAGGAAAACCTATGACATTATAGCTCTCCACTATACAATCCTCCCCTCCTCTTTAAGTAAGTCAAGAGTGATAGAAAACCTCTGACATTATAGCCCCTCACTTATCATAATATCATCACAATGCCCTTGTAATACCACTTGTATCACCATGATACCATCTAAGTACTTTTTGGTTCTCTTAACAAGTCCATCTATTGGCAAGTCCAGCCTTGAAAATTTCTATTTGTTCATATAGGTATGGTTTTCTTTGATTAGATCAGTAGCTTCTCTATACATCAACATTTTTAGGTTCTATTATTCATCAATTTCTACATGCTATCTATCCATCTTTCATTTATATCATTTTATCTTATCTAATGGGGGTTGACATCCATGAAAGGAAGGTAACACTTCTTGGAACCCCCCCATTTATACCATCTAATCCATTTTCTCTTAGTTTCCTCTGTTTCATAGGTCTATCCAACTCGCAATGGAGATCAATCACCTTTAGCGCCTATATCCACCATATCGCATCTAAGGTACCTTAAACCTCCATCAATTTGAGGTTGTTTGGTGTTCTTTGTTATCTATCTCACTAATCTATATAAGGACAAAGAAACTCAATCGATCAACAATATAAGTATTTGCTAATTGAATATAATTGTATGCTAATTTAAGCAAACATATTTCCTTCAAAATTTTAAAGAGATCCCAAGTAAAAACTATGCGTTAATGGTTTTGAACACTTGAGCTCACCAAGTGAAACCTACCCAAAAATAACGTAGTACACTAAAAATCACTTCATTTTAAATGATAAAGTATAGTTCTACCCTAGATAAAGTCACAATTTCTTTTTTACATTGAAAATAACTCTTATTTTTCTTTTAGGTTTATGTCTTGCTTAAGATATAAGTTTGTTTGAGCCAAAAAAACATTCGCCACCACTAAGTTGTAAATAATTCCAAGATGAGTATGGTTTTAATTGTTAAGAATCAAGAGTGGAAATCCCATTCACATATCTAGAAGGATTAGATTAGAGAACAAATCAATGAAGCAAAGAAAATCAATTCTTGGTGCAAGAGATCTAACTCAATGGATAGTGAAGGTCTCACAACTTTCCAAAGGGGTTGGTTGACCATAAAAATAACCCAATTGTTAGGATCTTACAAAGATAAAAGGTTGAATCACTAAGGCACACCTAGAGGGACCACTTGAAGGGACGATTGCATGTATATGTAGGAGCTTGGGAAATTAATTTAAATTAAGTTTAAGTCAAAATTTAGTGTGAATAATTACAATCTTAGGTTGGATACAAAATATCTAGATGGACCTATTGTGAACACAAAATTCAACACTCACACATGAATCCTTTTGAAATTTCTAGAGACAAATAAGCAAGTTCAAGATGCATTAAAGAGGCATATCCAATTTAAAATATTAAGAATTTACCTAAATTCATTGGAATGGAAATATTATAATTTTGAAATCAAAATAAGATGAAGAACAATTCAAAATTTCAATTTTTTTCATTCCTCTCTCTTTATTTTATTATAAACAACTCTTAACAACATGAACTCTTCTTTCATTTTAATGTCCTTTATTTGATTTTGCCACTAATATTGTCAATACAATGAATTCCTTTTGTAAGTTAATAATAAAATAAGAGAGGTTTTAATACTTAAATAAGCCACTTTACATCAATACATTTATATTTACATCAACACATTTATTTAATATTTAGTACATGTTGGTGCTCAAATATGTTCCATTGTGCAAATAGGTGAGATGAAGGAAAAATACTTGTAATTTTTTTTCCTTCACTTGAGTGTGATAAAACTTGAGGTAACAAATGAGAATGTGGTTATCTCCCTACTCTTCAAGTTCCACGAGACATATGTGAGGCACCCTTTATGTAACCCAAATATATGATATAATAAAATGTTATCGGGAGGTACAATAAACCAAATTAACTAACATAACCACTAGGATTTACCATCTAATTTTTTTGTCACTAGCAAGAAAATCATAAGATTTTTAATGGTTTAGGTAAAGTCTACAAGAAGACAAATTTTTATAGTAAATATATCTATAATTCATAAACTCATTGCTCTTAGAATAAACAAGATATAAAAAAAAGTTCACATACCTAGATGCCAAGTTATAACAACAATTTTTTAAAATAATTTTCATGATTTAATGGAGATCTCAATGAGATATAAATGTTTATGAAAATAATGTAAAAGGATTTTAATTAAATGAACTAAGATTAGTTCTTGAATCCATTGGGCAAGGAGTCCCCATAATTTAACCAATTAGAGTAATAAAATAAAAAGAAGGGAATAATTAAAAAAATTGTCTGCATCTTCTTTTCTAATTAAGATTTAAAACAACTTGATCTTACCCATACCCTCATTATATATCAAAATAACATTCCATGAAGTATCAAAGACAATGATATTGCAAAGAGTTTTAGAAATGCAAAGAAATTAGAATAAGAAAGGATTTTATAACTCAATAGTTACAAATGTTTACATGCCATAAACAAAAATCATCATCACCAAATTTTAGTCCTCAAATTCAAAAATATTTAAAAACATACAACACTTTTTTTGAATCCACTACAACTAATACGCTTTGAATAAAAATGACTATCACTACTAGTTGCTTAAATCTATAAGAAACTAAATGTTAATTTTGGAAACCAAGTTGAACATAAGGCCAAAAAGACCAAATGAAGGATTTATTCATCCATTAACAATACTCTTCCCTCTAAGTAGATAATATCATAAGTGAAATGCAAAGCTAACCAACATATTCCATAAGAGAAGATCACTGGATGAGAGGAATCCAGATGGAAATGAAAGGAAACATCAAGTATCAACCAATGAGAGAAAAGGGTAGAGTGTGCCTTGAGATCATTTTAAGATTCCACTATGCCAAATTAAGAAGGGAAGAAACACAAATATGGATTAAGAACAAGCCAATTGTGTGTACCGAAAGGATAATTTGCACAAATGAATCTCCAAGGAATTGAACACATGCAATACTAGGGAATTAGGAAATTCAAAAATTAAGGAATCTACCATTTGTCTTATTGGATGTGGTTCTCATACAAAATTATTCCTTGAGGAGTCATCATTAGCTTTATAGTGATTGTGCATTTCCTTAAAGGATGAAAATGAATATAAGTTTTCCCTAATAGATGAACAATATCCTAAAAGTTTATTACAAAATGCTCATCAACCATCAAAAAAATTTCTCATCGAATCCATATTATTTAAAATATCTTGAAGT
Organism: Taxus wallichiana var. yunnanensis; assembly: GCA_018340775.1. Taxonomy (NCBI): domain Eukaryota; kingdom Viridiplantae; phylum Streptophyta; class Pinopsida; order Cupressales; family Taxaceae; genus Taxus; species Taxus wallichiana. The sequence goes on along the minus strand of CM031237.1, from coordinate 747,406,522 downwards.
AATATTTTAATGCCCTCGATCATTTTCCAAATAGAGCATTCTATAAGAAGTTATGAGAAAATAATTAGAGCACTATATTTTACTTATTACATTTAAATTTTATGAAAGATTTAACTTTTACAAATATATTCCATTTTCATTTTTCTGATTAGGCTACATGGTGCATTTTGATTGGATTCTTAGAGGAGCCACATGAAAGGATCTCATGCTTAAATCATTGAATCTTGATTAGTGCCATGTGGCCCAATCACATGCCCCCATTTCATGGGCTTCTCCTTATTTCCTTCCCTATCTTCTTGTGTCAACTAAGTGTACGTGTTTTAGCCACATGGCCCAATCACATGCTCCCACTTCTCAAAATCCTCATCACTACTTTCCTCGACTCACCTAGGTTTCAAACACCTATAATTTCACCATGTGGAGCCATTCGAGATCCCTTTCACTTGAGTCCATGAGTGTCTAGATTTTTTTCTATGTGGCACTATTTTGGAGCCCTTAGAATTGTACAACATGGCACAATTTTGGATACCCATTTACTTACAAAGATAACTCATCAGGGAAGGGGTTTGGATGACCATAAAAAAACCAAATTTAAGGAGATTACAAAGCTAAAATTTGACTCACTAAGGCACATAACGATGCATCTCACCAAGAAGGACCACTCGACGAGGGGTTGATTGAATTTATCTTGGTATTAGTGTATGTAGGATCTTAGGAATTAATCCTAAATCAAGCCTCAATAAAAATCTTAAGTTGGATACAAGATATCTAGATACATGGGCTTCTTGTGAAGACACAAAAATTAACACACACAAAACACATTGAATCCTTTTGAAACTCTTAGAGTCAAATAAGAAAGTTTAAGGTGCATTAAATATGCATATCCAACTTAAAATATTAATAAATTTACTTATAGGGAATGGAATGGAAATATTATAATTTTGAAATTAAAATAGTATGATGAAAAATTCAAATTTTTCAATATTTTTTCATTCATCTCTCTTTATTTTATTGTAAACAACTCTTAACAACATGAAATCTGATTTACATTTTAATGTGTTTATTTTATTTTTCCACTAATATTGTTAATATCATGAAGTGATTATGTAAGTTAATAAGAAAATGAGAGAGAGGGTTTCAATAGTTAAATAAACCACTTTATTTTTTTATTATTAGATAAAAAATTGATAAATTAAATCTTTAGTACTTGTTGGTGCTCAAATATGTTCCATTATGAAAATGTGAGAGGAAGGGAATGAATACTTGTAATTTTGTATTCTTTCACTAAATGGAACAAATTTTAACTCCTACTTTTCAAACTCCACGAGATGTGGAGACACCCTTTATGCAACCCAAAGAAATAAAACAATAAAAAATTATCGGTGAGGTAAGATAAACCAAATTAACTAGCATAACCACAAAGATTTACCATCCAATTTTTTGTCACTAATAGCAAATCATAAGAGTGTTAATGATTTGGTAAATGCTTCAAGAAGAAAAGTGTTTATAGTTAATATATCTATAATCCATAAACTCATTACTCTTATAATAAACAAGATAGAAAAAGAGTTCACAGACATCGAATCCTAAGTTATAACAACAAATAAATTTAAGAATTTGCATGATTTAATGGAGATCTCAATGGGATATAAATATTTATGAAAATATTGTAAAAGGAGTTTAATCAAATGAACCAAGATCGATTGCACTGGAATGCATGGGGAAAGAGTCCCCAAAATTTAACCAATTAGACTAATAACAATCAAAAGAATAAAATTATTCAAAAAATTGCTACATATTATTCTTCTCCAATGAAGATTTAAAACAACTTGATCATACCCATACCCATATTAAATATATAAATAACATTCCATGAAGTATCAAGACACTTGGTATATGCGAAAGAATTGTAGAAAATACAAAGAAATGAGACTAAGCAAGGATTTAATAACTCAATAGTTGAAAATATTTACATGCCATAAATAAAAATATCTCACAACAACTCATAATCCTCAAATTCAAAAATATTTAACAAACATAAAACACTTTTTTAATCCCCCTACAACAAGTATGCTTCAATCACAATGACTATTACTACTTAGTTGCTTAAATCTATAGGAAACTAAATGCTAATTCTAGAAACCAAGTTGAACATAGGCCAAAAAGATCCAAATGAAGTATTAATTCATCCATTTATAATAATCTTACCTCCAAGTAGATAATATCATAAATGAAATGCAAATGTACCCAATATATTTCATAAGAGAAGATCAAAGGATGAGAGGGAGCCAAATGGAAATGCAAGGAAAACATCAAGTATCCAACTAATGAGAGAAAATGGTAGAGTGTTCTCTAAGATCATTTTAGAGCTTCCACTATGCCAAATTGAGAAGGAAAAAACAAAAATTTGAATTGAGAACAAGCCAATTATGTACCAAAAGGATGCTTTGAGAAAGCAAAAATGGATCTCCAAAGAATCAACACATGCAATCTAATGGAATTAAGAAATTTAAAAAATAAAGAAGCTACCATTTTCCTATTGGATGTGGTTCTCATAAAAACATTCCCTAAGGATTCATCATTAGCTTTATATTGATTGTGCATTTCCTCGTAGGATGATAGTGAGTACAAGTTTTTCCATAATAGACCCAAAAAAATCCTAAAAGTTTATTAAAAATGCTCATCAACCATACCTTTTTTCTCCCGATCCACAATTATTTAAATCACCTTGAAGTAATATTTTCAATTCCACCAAACATATTCCAAATGGAGATTTATATAATAATTTATGAGAAAAAAATTAGAGCACTTAGTATTTTACTTATTGCATTAATTTTTTATGAAAGATTTAACTTTTACAACTATAGTCCATTTGCATTTTTTGATTACTCCACTTGGTGTACATTGATTGGATTCTTAGAGGAACCACATGAAAATATATTATGCTTAAGCATTGAATTGTGATCGATCCATGTGGCCAATCACATGCCCCCATTTCGTAGGCTTCCCCTTATTTCCTTCTCCATTTTCTTGTGTAAACTAAGTGTTTGTGTTTGGGCCACATGGCCATATCACATGCCCCCACTTCTCAAGATCCTCCTCACTACCTTCCGTGACTCACCTAGGTTGTTAAACACATATAATTTCACCATGTGGACCTATTTGAGATCCATTTCACTTGAGTCCACAAGTTTTATATTTTTTTCTATGTGGCACTATTTTAGAGCCCTTAGAATTGTTCCACAGTGGCACAATTTTAGATATCTATTTACTTTGCTTGTACACTTTCACCGTATCAATCCCAAATTACCTAGGTCATCAAATATATTGAATTTTACCATGTGGAATAGTTTCAGATACATGTTTACTCAAGCTCCTCTAACCTTCACTTCCACAATCCCAAATTTAACTTTTATGTGACTTGAGACTTAACTTATTCACGACATGTGTCATCATTTTCTTCCACCCCATGGCCTTCCAACTTTCCTTATCTAATTTCAAACTAGGTAAAAAGTGAACTAAGAAGATCCTTTTCTCACTTATCATGTGAAGATATTTTATATTTAAAATTTAATATTCTTCTCTTCTTTGTGTATGTGGGATAAATCCACATAGAAAAATAAAGGGCGATGTGTTTAAAACTCCAAACATCCTGTGTATAAATTTTGACAATAGATAGAGATTCCCATGACATTAACTCCATTATAGAGGTAATGAAAAATATACAATCACCCCAAGGATGATAAAAACAAAAGGAGAAACTCAAATCCATCAAAGAATGACTGAATACTCACAAATATTTAATCCAACCACCAACAAAATGGAGGGATTTTAAAATGTCCCAAAGTGGGATGATCAACAAACAAAAAGAGAAACTCAAATCCATCAAACACTGACTATAAATACTCACAAATATTTAATCCAACCACCAACACAATGGATGGAGTTTAAAATGTCCCCAAGTGGAATGAAATGTCAAAATAGAGTTGTGGAGGTGTTTAAAACATGAAAAAATAGGGAATATGTGACTTAGTTGCTTAGAATGTGCCAAGGATCATCTTGACAATAACTTAAAAAAAAAAACATTACAACATAATAAATCACACAACTATGGATTCGAGCAAATATAACTACATTCCATTCCTCTAAGTCTTCAATCCTTAACATAACCAACTATAAGGTCATGATAACAAAAAAACATCAATAGCCTTAAAATTTAACTCTAGGGTCCAATAATGTAGTGGGAAATTTTTGGGTACAAACAATACTTATAGAAATTCCACTAGATGTCAAATTACTACATCTAATGAGTGATTAAAATTACAAATACTAATCTAAAATGCATTATGAACATACTACAATAGGTCCTAAATTTGGACTAGTGGAACTTGACATTAATAATTTTACACTTATCCCAACCTATCGTGCATTCATATAATTAATTGACTTAATCTTACACATATCTTACTCTACTCAATAACCACTAGGTCACACTTGTTACTCAATGTTTTCTTGTTAAAACATTTTTTCTACATACATACATACATGCATGCATGCATACATACATACACACACACACGCACACGCACACACACACACACACACACACACACACACACACACACACACACACACACACACACACACACACACACACACACACACACACACACACACACACACACACACACACACACACACACACACACACACACACACACACACACATCTTCGAACTCGTGACCACATTTTTCACTTTCCTATAAGGTCTTGAACTAAACTAGGCATAATCACTCGATGAGATAATAAATGGTTGATGTTTCTAACCCTATGTGAAGTTTTTATTCTAAACACTTCCAACATCTATAATTTTTCAAATGCACAAGTTTCCTATTCCATCTTAGGGCCAACCGAAGGGAAAACCATTCACACAAGTAAAATATGAAAAATACAATCAATTACCCATTAAGAGGCCTCATATCTCACATATTTAGGTCAATCTAGGAGGTCAGAAAAAAAAAACCCAAAAGAAATAATATCATTCCTTAAAACACATAAAAATAATAAATTCTCAATATATTATGGTTCTTCCCTAAATCAATATCAAATGCTACAAATTAAACCAAATATCATTGTGAACTTGTTAGAATCCATATCGGGTATTTTCTGAAACACTATTTCTTCCACATTCACTATGTGGGATAATTATGTACAACTTGACCACCTTTATAGTATTGGTACATAATGCAATTATAATCACATCATCGGGGTGGAGTGAGGTTAGTCTAGACCAATTAAACTAACCCCTTTTTAGGTTTCAAAGAGAGATATGGTTTGTAAAAATAAGTGGTCATATCTAGTTATAAAAACATGATGATGGACATATAAACACATATAGAATCCATATACATAGATATTTCATATGCAAAAATATTTATCTATATGTGAACACTTAGAGGTCATAGAGGGTGAAACACCCAAATGATTTTTTTCCTCATTTAGGTAAACCTTCCCTACACATAGTTTTAAATCACTTCAATTCTATAGGTGACTTACCAATATTCTACACAAACCATTTATATAATATGAATCATTTATTAATATTCTATATATTATGTAATGGTGAAATCTATTGGTGCAATATTATACTTGCACTAATATTAAGTTACTTGTATCACTACGCCTAGAACATCCGACATCACTAATCACTTGCTACCACTTCCCACACGTGTCCATTATGTGTTCATCACTTCAAGACATGTGTCATTTACTTATTCAAAAGAAGAGTTGGTTCACAACTCTTTCTTTACTTAGTTAAAAGTAAAGTTGGAACCAAAATCTTAATTTTGTTATATATTGACCATCTCTATTTGTATATTGTGACCAATTGTGAGAATAATATACTATTTTCATTCTTTATTTATGTGTATTTGTTGTAGCATATTATCAATTTGTCCATGGTTGGTGTGAGTTCACGTTGAGGATTTTCTTGGGTTTCAACAATTTTACATGGTATTCGATCCTTTCTCCATCAAGTGGAAATTATGGATTTATAAAGAATTATTATTTCTTCTCTCTTCACACATACTTCTCTAGCCATCATACATATTTTTGGCACAACCAACATTCTTGGTTTCCAAAAAAATCATTCATATAATTTTTTTGTGCCAAAATTGTGTTTTTATGTGATTTTGCAAGTTATTTTGCATTCCTAAAAACTATTATTTTTTTCTATGTATTTTTATTGCAAAGTACAATGAAAAAAAAATAAAAATTTAAGAAAATGGAAATTTTTTTAATCTTCGTGGGTATTTATTTGAATTTTTAAGTTCCAGATTTGCATGCAAACATGGAACAACAACATGTATGATAAAAATTTCCTTTTTTTAGATTAAAGGATCAAAATTTTTATTTACAGATTCTTCTCTTTGAGAGATTTCAAAGTGTCTTGGTTTGTAAAAATGGATATCATGAGCACCCATGATATCCATTTGACATTCCAAGTTTCAGGAGAATCACATGGAAAAAGACGTACAACAACATTTTAAAACATTCTGAATCCATATAAATCACAGATTTCAATGTTTATCTATTTTAAACAATTCAAAAATAAATCTAAATTCTCAAGACCATACAATAATATAAACAAAGGATTCTCATATTCCATATTTAAAATAAAATAAAATATGGTAATATTCATGTAATTCTCATACTTTATCTTCTGATAAAGGATCCACATAGATAAAAAGAAATACATAGGGAAATAGAGTGCAATGATATCAAATAATCAGAAATTCACTGAGGAATTGGTCAACATGAAAAACTAGAATGATAGATGCATATAATTAAGGCATATTTAACATTGTCAACAATATCACGTGCACATGTCTAGATGTAGTGATACAGGAAAAGAGCCTGATCATAACATAGAGATGGAATACTGGGAGATAGAGCTAGTACACCTACAGTTGGTTAAATAAACGTAGTGGGTCAGGGGCCTTAGATGATAAAAGAGTAATACTTGGCCAGTAAAAGTAAATAAGGCCAATAAGTATAGAAAAAATATAGAAGAATATATTACATTGGGCATGGGACTAAGGGAGTCCATGTAGAGGGCTGAAAATGTTTCTGATAACTTTGTGGATAACATGGGAATATTGAATGTACGCACCACAAAAGATAAGGCAGAACTAATGAAACTATAAGCCACATTGTGGAAAAATAAGGCTGAGCGTGAGAATGTTATGCAAGAAGTTGAAGAAAAGAAGAGATGGTGAAAGACTTAAAACACGATATAATTGAGGAAAGACTTAATGAAATTCAAACTTTGGTGATCTATGAAAAGTACATAGTCGGGAGGGCATCGCCACAGAATGGGATGTGGTGATAAAGAAATATCTACAAGACAAGGAGGATGAGATAACTCTGGAAAAGATTCCATATATTGTTGAAACATCTCCTGACAAGGTAACAATTGAGCTTGAAGGGTGGAGGCAGCTGGAAAAGGAGATAACCCTCAAGTTTCCAGAACTTATACTGTCACCATAGTTTTTATTCTTGGACGTGCTGCAAAAGAAAACATTGTTTATTCTTTGATTCATTAGGGGTATTGCCCATATTCAATCATTATTTCAGATATTTTTTCAAGTCTATTATTTCATTATTTATATTGCCAAGGATGGACAATACTCCTAGTGTGGGGTAATGTTGGGATGAAAAAGTGGCTAAGTTTAAACCATGTGTAAAAGGTTAAATACCATGCATAGAAGGGCATGAGTAAACCATAAAGAAGTATCAAAAGGAATTATGTGCACGAGATGGAAAGACATTAGGGTGTGAAGGTTCATGCATGAGGCATATTTCAAGAGTTATCCGTATTTCGCATGGGATATAAATAGAGAAAATTATACTTGGTGTGGTGGGAAAGACAAGTCAAAAAGTATACTCGAGCGAGGATAAGGCACCAAAAAGGATAAAGAACATATAGGAAGGAAAATGACTATGCATGGACATAGCTAATTATAGGACACACGCATGGATAAGATCAATCTATTTATAGTATAGATTGGAGAGTAAATTAGGAGTTCAAGGGCATACAACCTATAATTAGGAAGTTTATTGTTATAACTAAAACATTTAAGTGGTGAAGTAAAAGTTCCACCTTATATATGTGTCTTATTACTTTGTATAGAGATATGATGATGAATGCATTGTTAATACCTAGGGATCTGAATTAGCAAGTGGAGGTCTATGTGTTTATGAGTGCATGATGCACATAGTATGTGAAGACTTATGTTTGTAATGGAAAACATTGTATGGATTGCCAAGGTTAGAAGGGATGCGCGTGGTATAATTGGAGTATAGATCCTATTGCTAATTATTTATGTTGATGAATGAATGATCAAAGCTCTTATTGTTGGCATTTGTGTTGTGATTGTACCTAGTTTATCTTCTATCTTATGTTGTGCAATGGTTTATACTAACTATACATCTTGCATGATCTAACAAAGAGGGACCTAATATGTTGCAAGTGCTTTAGGTGAGTGCTTAGAAATATTTCTAAATGAAGTGTCAACACACACAACTATTAGTGTTGGTAAATAAAGTCTATATGACCTTAGGTTTTCCCAAAATACACCACAATCTCGCATGTGAAATTGAATCAAGATTTGCTTCTATCACGAATAATGGGATCATCCTTAGGTGATCATATTGATATATATACTATGTGTGTCCTCTTTTCATTTCATTTCATAAATAAATTAGTAGTCTACAAAATTTAATTTATTTATGCATTAAATAATTACACACATATTTACATCTAGTTATTATACTTCATGTTTTAGATCTCATCCTTTTATATTTGGTCACTATAGTTAGCTATAGTAATGAAGTTATTCTTGTTGATATTTCCCCTTCTCCACCCATAAATATTTTCTCTCAATGTTTTTTTCTCTAGGGAGGATCAATGCATAAACAATCACACTATAATATATAACTCTTCTTTGTCCTTTGTTTCATGTTTATTAATTGTGGATGGTTGATAATTCATTGTTATAGATTAGTGTGATGTATTTTTACTTTAGACTTTGTCCTTTTTCTTATTATGTTATGCATGTTAGATTTATTCATCTCTACACTTATCCCTATTCCAATTTCTAGTAGGATACCTCTCTTTATTTTAGGTATATGCCTTGAAACCTATAAATATCTTAGGGTTATGAATTTTATACTCTAGAGTTATGAAACTTGCACCTCTTGAGCACTTTTTTATAGCTACACTTATGTACAAGCCTAAATTTGACCTACGACATTTAAGAACATATGTGGGGTTCCATATTATCCTATCTTACAATCTACACTTGTGATCCATTTTTTTATAAAACGTAACCCTTTATACATACAATTTATCAAATTTTATTACAAACCTTCATGCATCTCAACATACAAGACTATGCTTGGGTGCTCAAATTATGATAAATAATATGGTAATTTATGGGATCCAATAGAAGGCCACTAGAATATTACAAAAGAAGTTGAATGAGGTAAGTAACAAACATTGTACATATAATGTTGAATTTTATGTCACTATAAGTGTTGAGACATTGAAGGAATTAATTAGTGCTTAAGTATTTTATTTTATTTTCAGAACATGAGGCCTTTAGGTATGTTAACACTCAAAATAAATTAAATATCATACATGCAAATTAGGAATCCTTCTTTGAAGTGATATACTTTTGTTTTGAAACATAAATCAAGACAACATGATAAGGTAATAGATGCTTTGAATATGTGTGTAACATTGTTGACTATTATAATGAGTTAAGTAATCAAATTTGAAACTATAAAGGAATTTAATAATTATCATCTTGATTTTAAAGGATTTATAAAAAGGTAAGAATTCATTAATAAGTGAGACATGTACTATTCATGGTTATTATCTTGTGTAAGATGGCTATATATTTACGGGAAAATAACTTCATGTTTTTCAGTTAGAGTCCATGAGAGTTAATATTATAAGATAAATTCATAGTGGTGGTTTTGAAGAGTGATCCATAGGGATCTAAGATGACTCTACTTCATCAAATCAGCCAACACCAAAAGGAGAAAATGGAGAAAAGGAGGTTATGTTTACTTTTAAAAGAACCACTTTTGCTCTTTGTAGAGTGATGGTTATAGAACCACCTCCCAACTTGGTCGGTGATCTTGTAACCACTACCCACCTAAGGAAGTGGTCTTGTGATCGATCGCTGTGTGCACAGGTGACAAATGCTCTATCACTTTTGATGGAAAAATAAAATGGAAGCTCAAATGAATGCGATTTGAAGAGTCTACCTTTTCCCTTCCTGCCATGAGCTTTCCCATTCTCCAATGCACATGATAGGATACGGAGATCCTATAAATACCTAGGGGAGAAAAGGAATGGATTATCGAAAGCATGCTTGAGTAAGTGAGCAAGAGTTCTTAGTGATGGAATTGAGTTGGTAGAAGAAATGACCTTGAAGGTAGAGCAAACAAATAATTGGAAGGAAGTGTGAGATATTATCTACTTCACTTTCATACTTATTGTAATTCTGTAACTTCTTATTTTAAATTGGCCAATAAAATTGGGAATAAAGAGTGTTTTGTCCTTCTTGATTGGCTTTCCTCCTCTGGAGGTTTCTAGGATAAAACTATTGGTGTTCATGATATTTTAATTGTTTTCTTTCTTTACAATAATTGGTTATAAAGCACGAACAATCTATTCACTAGCTCCAAAATATCATCTTCAATAAAAGTAGAACAACAACATAATTGTGATTTTGTAGATAATTCCAAAGTAGAGAGTTTACAGATCATTTTGGTATCAGAGCTAACAAGTATCCAGGAATGTGGTATTCATTATTGGATTTGTATGACAATGACAAGATCTAAAGGTGAAGAGGCTTTACCTTGTAATCCATACATTTCTACGAAGAAGTGGAAACAGAGAATTCAGGGACAAATGGAGGAAGAGAACTTGGTCCATAGAATCGAGATGCTAGAGACCATGATGGATAGGATGTATAGGCATCAACAAGAGCTCTCATCTCTGCAAAGAATTTCGTGAAACAACAATCCATGGACTCAGTGGTTCGAGTATTGGCCAATAAATTTGGCATAAGGAAGAGCCACGAAGAGGAAGATGAAGAGGAAGAACATGAAGAAGAGACTTCAACTACAAGAGAGAAGGTAAAATCTAATCATGCTCCCTTTAAATTTGAAACCAAAGTGGAAATTAAGAGATTTGAAGGACAAGTAGATGTAGAATTTCTTGATAAATGGTTAAAACAATTGGAAGTCTATTTTAGCATCCATAATGTTACTGAGGCACAAAGGATTACCTTTGCACATCTCAAAATGGAGGGTCATGCATTGGTTTGGTGGGAAACCCACTTAGCCACTTGTGAAAAGAAGAAACATCTGATTTTTAGTACTTGGGAGGGCTTTAAGGAATTACTTAGAGCTAATTTTTATCCTATTGGCCATAAAATTGATAAGATGATCAAATGGTGATATTTTAGACATGAAAATGGTCAAAGTGTGCAGGACTATACTACGGAGTTTTTGAGGAAAGCCATGTTTTAAATATGGACTTGGAGGATGAGGAAATTCTATCAAGTAATTGGGAATACTTCACACTCACCTTCAAGAAAATTCATCTCCACGAAGTCCAAAGATCTTAACAAGGCATGTGTGTAGATATATTATATAGATGATGAGAAGAAGCAAGGAGAAGTAGAGCCAAAGGAAAAGCAATCAACAAATCAGTAGAAGAAAGAACATGGGAAAACAAGTAACAAAGTTAAGTGGAAAGGGAAAGGTAAACAAGATTCCACTACTTTAAATAATTGTAAAGATCTAAATAATTTTTGAAAGAATTGTGATATCAATGGTCATAATGATGCTACATGTTGGAAGTTGCATCCGGAGTTACATCCAAAGAACCGAACCAAGGACTCAAAGAAGTCCATGAAATCTATGAAGACAAAATGGGGAGGTGAAAATCAAAGATGAATCGATGTAGATGAGAGGTTTGGATGCATGGACACCAACATGGACAACTAGGTAGAGGATATGAATAGACTATTCCAAATAAAAATATAGATCAAAAGAACTAAGTAAATACTTAGGTTGATACCGGTTCTTAGTCTAACTTTATTTCTAAGAAATTGTAAAGAATCTTAATATTGAGACTTATAAGCATCCACACCCATACCCCTTGGGTTAGGTGAATACGGGTGTTGAAATTCAGGTTACAAAAATACGTAAGGTCAAGTTTGGGATCAATTCCCAATATATTGATGTATTAGAGGCTGATGTTATTCCACTTGATGCATTTGATGTTGTTTTTAGGAGTCCTTACTTGTATATTAGGGATGCTATATTCATGAGAAGGGAGAACCAATACATATGGGTCAAGGATGGGATCAACTACAACATCTAGGCACACCAACGTAAGACACATGTTACTATGGTGAGTGCTAACCAAGAAAATGAATTATTTAGGAAAATCATAATAAGTTTTGTTTACTTTTGTTAAAGGATAAACAATATGGGGTAGAAGTTTTAGATATTTATAACCAGGGAAAATAGGATTTGGATAGTATTATTCAGTCTATTCATGCTTCCAGTGGGTTACCACCAAATGGGAGGTAGATCATGAGATTAATTTGTTTCGAGTCCCCTACCAAACATCAAGTTGTATAGGTAATCATTTTTGGAGAAATGAAGTAAATAAATAACTCTAGGAAATGTTAAACCAAGGTGTGATATGTTTGAGAACCTCACCATGTAGTTATCCTATTATGATGGTGCCAAAAAGGATGTTCTTAGAGAATGTGCATCAACTACCGCGTTTTAAAAAGATCACCATAAAGAATAGATATTCACTCCCCGCATAGATGATCTCTTGGACCAACTTTACATCCAAAATTCTTCACAAAGTTGGATCTCAAGTGGATTATCACCATGTCAATGAAGGAGGAGGTTATATGGAAGATACCTTCAAGATTTGATAAGTGGTTGTACTTCCATTTGGATTATGTAATTTCATAATGATTGATGAATGATGTATTGCATTTCATAGTTCATCTCATTGATTTGAATGATATATTGATTTTTAATACCACATGGGAGGAACATCTAACTCATTTGTAACAAGTCTTGCAAGTTTTCAAGGAGAAACATCTACTATGCAATATGAAGAAATGTGAATTTTCCAAACAGTCACTTGTCTATCTTGGGCACGTGGTTGGAAGAGGAGAGCTATGAGTGGATCCGAAGAAGGTGGAATCCATAACCAATTAGTCAACACTAACGGGGAAACACAAAACTAGTAGTTTTGGGAGCAATATAGTACATGTGGAAGTTCATTTAGGATTCTTCATGATTGAAACACCTCTACACACAAAGGGCAGAAAAGAGTAAGGCTTTTCTTGGGGTAAGGAAAAGAAAAATCCTTTGAGTTATTAAAGTACAAGATTATTCATGCTCTAGTACTTTCTCTTCCTAACTTGCAGCAGCCCTTTGAAGTAGAGACAAATGCTAGTGATTATTTCATGTACGAAGGGTTTCTATAGGGAGGTAAGCTAGTCTATTATCATCCATGAAACTTTAACTTTACTAGTTAAAGGATATTTAGTATATTTTAAGGAAGTATGCACTAGTTCAGAAATTAAGAAATGGAAGCATTATTTGTTGGGTAAAGAAACTATTGTGCACAATGACCACAAACCTCTCCAATATTTTCAAGCATATTCTAAATTCAACAGTAGGAACAACACTAAAAATGGATGGGATTCCTTCGGTAGTTCCATCTCGGTGATCAAATACAAAAAGGGTAATTATTTCCTCATATACTCCCCCACTAAAATTTTGTGGGAGCAAAAGCCTCCTACAAAGGAGATGTGATCCATAAGAATCCAAAATGACTTTACTTCATCTCTTAATCGATAAAAAAATACATATTTGATGATAAAATTTAGCAATAATAATTTGAGATTAGCATATAAAAATAGGAAAAATCTAGAGACAAATAAAATATAGAAAATAACTAAGCAATTTCTATTGAATAGAAAGGGGGGATTTTATATAATTTTTGCACTAGGGATAATCATGTAGACAAGTCTTATCTTGTTATCCCCAAATTTTGTATCTATTCCCATAGTCTTACTCTCACACCCCATCTTGATTTGGTAATACATGACAACTATTTTTACACACGTATGATTTATTTAAATATTAAATAATACAATTATTTAAACCATATGTTCACACTATGAACACTTATTTCCTAACATTCACCCCCTTAGTGTGAACATGGGTGAGTTCTCGCCTAGTACTGCTCATGTTCCAAGCTACTACGATGGTTTTCAAAGAGTACCATCAACTCCAAAGGATTTTCTAGTGGAACCATTAATCACTTTGTATGTGATTTTCTAAGAGATTCACAAACTCTCAAATTGGTTTTCTAGTGGACCACCAACCACTTTCATAGTAGCGTACACGTTTCCTCATCCAAAATTTACAAAAGAGAACAAAATATAGGAAAATATGTTCCTTACTATGAATAGGAATTATCCATTTGTTCTTTATTTACTACCACACATTTTGAAATTAAACACACCAAACACAACTGAAAAAACATGGCCACCAAAGCAATATTGCAGCCTCATCGATGGTGTCTGATGAGAGGTCGCTAAAACCTCCTTCCTTTGTTGCCTCCACTATCCATGGTGATGCTACTTAGTTAGAAAATGTAGCTTTTAGGCTCATTACAAAATTTTTCTCGGGTTTAAATCGATAATTCACCCCTTCACTATGGACATCGTATGTAGATGAAAATGTGTCCTATTAAAAATTACATAAATGTATTATGCACCACTTTTTTGTTTCATGTTTTCGGATCCCTATTTATATTTCCACTTTTCTCTTAAACTAGAAATGGGTTTTGAAACTTTTGACAGAGTTTTATAGATATTAACTAAAAAACCCAAAAAAACATAATATTTCAATCTAGGTTTTTAGATAAATTAATCTATCAAACATTTGTTTTAAAAAAAATGGAAAAAAATTTCACTCAACTTACACCAAATTTTACTGATAGATAGAAGATGATTCTAAAAGCTTCATGTGGAAAAGATCTACAATATTACTGCGTCTTGTTCTTATCTTTCTAGAAAAAAATGATACATCAATCAAATGTTATATGAGTAAAATGTGTTTGTTTTACCATATGTGATGTGTCAGTGGAAATTTTCTTACGAGATTCCTTTGCAACCATCTTCTTCTTCTTCTTTTACACTTGAGAAACCTCGCTTCCGATACCGATGATATAAAAAAAACTCTAGATTTGATGATAAAATTTAGCAACAAAAATTTGAGATTATCACATGAAAATAGGAAAATTACGGAGAGAAAAAGGTAAAATATAGAAAATAATTGAGCAATTTCTATTGAATAGGAAGGGCATTTTATACAATTGCTTACTCCTATAATCATGGAGAAAAGTCTTTTATTTTTATCCCTAAATCTTTCATCTATTCCCTAGTCTTAATCCCACACCCCTATCTATGGAGTTGAGGGAAGACAACTATTTTCACACTTATGATTTATTTAAATATTAAATAATACAATTATTTGAACCATATATTCACACTATGAACACTTATTTCCTAACATTAACCAACACCAAAAGGAGAAAATGGAGAAAAAGAGGTTTTATTTGATTTTTAACAAAACCATTGCTTTGTGTAAAGAGGTGTTTGCAAAATCACCACCTAACTTTGGGCGATGATCCTATAACCACCACCCACCATGGTGGTGGTCAGTCCCCATGTGATCGCCACGATTTGCGTAGGGCACTAGTCCTAAATTTTCACTTGGAAAATAAAATGGAAGCTCAAATAAAATGTGGATTTCAAGTGTTTGACTTTTCCCTTCCCTACCACAACCTTTCCCATTCTCCAGTGCATAGGAGGACATGGAGAGGCTATAAATACCTAGGAGGAGAAAAGGAATGGATTATCGAAAGCATGAGAGTAAGTGAGCAAGAGTTCTTAGTGTTGGAATTGAGTTGGTAGAAGAAAGGAGCTTGAAGGAAGAGAAAACAAGTAATTGGGAGGAAGTGTGAGATATTATCTACTTCACTTTCATACTTATTGTAATTTTGTAACTTCTTATTTTAAATTGGCCAATAAAAGTGGGAAGAAAGAGTGTTTTTCCTTCCCAACTAGTTTTCCTCCTCTAGAGGTTTCCAGGATAAAATTGTTGGTGTTCATGAGCTTTTAATTGTTTTCTTTCTCTGCAATAATTGGTTCTAAAGCATGAGAAATCTATTCACTAGCTCCAAACTATCATTTTCAAATAGAAAGTAGAATAACAATATAATTGTGATTTTGTAGACAATTCCAAAGTAGAGAGTTTAGATCAAAGGGTGAACACTAGTTTAGTAAGAATAAGACAATAAATGTAGTGGAAGAAAGTTATTTTAGTCAAATATGAAGAGATGCATAAAATATGTTTCAAGATGTCAGCATATTTCAAGTGGTTAAATTCCATGTAAAAATATGAGGATGTACATGTCTTTTTAGGTTTCAAAAGGAGTATGAAAAATTGAGTATATATTTTTTATTAGGGCTACTAACACACATGTCAAAGTAATTAATAATTTTTTTGTTTTTATGGAAAATGTTTTAAAGATATTTCATTGTATTGCATATAAAATAATTAAGAATGCCATGGTAGAAAATCCATTTTTCAAGTCCCATAATAGAATGCATGGTGTTCCAAAGACATTTACTTTAAATAGGGATACAAAATTTCTATGTCATTTTAAGAGGACCCCATGAATAAGTTAGGAGCTAAACTACAATTTATTAGTGTATACTAACCTCAAACAAATGGACAAATACATGTGTTGAATACGAGTTTAGAAATAATTTTGAGATGAATTGATGGAGAAAATCCCAAATTATGGGACTTAACATTAATAAAGACTGAGTTTTCATATGATAATTTGGTAAAAAAGTTAAAAAAAAAAAAAACTCAAATTGTTAATGGTAGAAAACCTAAATTTGTATTAGGAATAGTAAAAAACCCATTGCAAAGTGGGTTTATAATGATGGAAAACCATTTACATAACACATACTATATGGAAAAGTATGAATCTACAAGGATTTTGCCTTCCCTCGTTGAGGGTGATATTTCTATCAAGAATCTTGAAGTTGTCATTCGATCATTAAAGATGGTAACGAGGATTAGACGGTGGTGGATAGGAGAAAGAAATGACACACCAAACCAAAAACCACTAGAGGCCTGAGTCTTGTTTTTATTGAGTTTATTTGGCCGTAGGTTGTCTTTCTGTGAGTTGGATGTGTTCCTACTTTGATCTTGGTTGCTTCATTGGGTAGTTTGGATTATTTTTTCTTGAATCTTCATTGCTTATTTGATTTTTTAATGCATCACCTCTAGGGACATAAAAACCATGCCAACTCGGCGATTACAAATTTGGGTAATTTTTTAAAAAGTAAATACTAATACTATACTTATCTGATTCCCGTTATTATTTATTTTATACCAATTTGATTTACCAAATTAATTAACTACTTGTCTAATTCCAACTTAATTATTTATTTCTTATCATGGTTACCCTACTAAACATTTTCTAGGGTCACATTAGAAAGTCTACACCCCCTTTTAATTTAATTAACCCCCACACACCCTTCTTTTATTTTATTTCCTAATCCCACAAAATCCCATGACTTAAAAGTTGTGTAGGATTTAATGTGAACCCTAGGATCAAACTAATCTTGGCCCTTGATTTAAAAGTCACCCTAGATTTTCCCTAATCCATCCTTATAATTTTCTTTTCCTTTCTTTTCTCTTCCATTTGTTTCATTTTATTTCTTCTTTGTGCATATTGAGGAGGATCCATGGAAGTTAAGGATTCATAGTGTTGCTCAAGCTATTTTTTTTTGTTTTGTTTTGTATTTCCTTAACCAAATATATTCTCTCGGTTGGGTATAATTATACCCATTTTTTTGTTTGAATGAAGGCAAAATACGCTCGTGTGTGTGTGTAGAGTCCAATTTAAGAGTACTCCAAGTAAGAAATATGTAATGTTTGAAATGGGTGGGGGTGGCGGTTTAGGGATTGGCCGAAATGGGTACAGGTAGTGGTCTGGGGATTTTCTGCAATGGAGTGAGTGATGGGCGGTGGAAATAGGGTCAAGTTTTACGATGGTGAGGGGTGGGATCTACGGGAGTTGGGGTTGGGGGTTGTGGGGAGAGGTAGTTTGGAGGGGTGTGGGGAGTGTGGGGTTTGAGGTAAGGGGAGGGTGGGTGGTGTGGCCTACGGCCACACCAATGAATCATTGCAAGGTTTGGGGGCTCGCCTATCAATTATTATTATTTTTTTTAAAATTTTAATCCAACCAAACAACTATGGTGAGCGATCCGTATATGTTTTTAAATTTGTAAAATTATACACACACACACACAAACACACACACATTATATAATATAACTATATTACATACATTTACATATATATACTATATTAAAATAATTACAAGTACTAAAATAATAAGTTATGTTTTGTAAACATATATGTATACCAAGTTTATTCATTTATATATCAACATTTTAAAAATGGACTATTTTAAAAATCTGAAATTGTTTTATGAGAAAAACATTTTATTCACAAATAGATTTTGACTATATAAGATTTGAAATGGATTCTTAAAAATAATAAAAATTTTCCATTGAAAAGTAACAATAAGATCTTCAACAACTTCACGTGGAAATAGGAATAAATTTAAATCGGTTTCCTTACAATTCTCATCTTATAATAATTTGCAATACTAACAATTAGTGAAAAAATAGTAATATCCTTTTTCAACAACAAACTTCTCATTGCAAGCAAAATTTCTTTTCAAATACAATAACTAAATGAATACTACATATTTCTAACAAAAAGAGATCCCACAAAGAAATATCACATTTTCTTTTAGTGCTCTTAACATCACATTTTGCATTTTTATTGGGGAAAACATATTTCCAATAACAAACTTTCTTTTCAAAAATGAAGTTCCAACAATCCATATTAAAGGATCAACTATTTTACAAGATTTCATTTCCAAGAAGCTTAAGCTCACAAATACAACATATTTCTAAAATACTTAAGATACACAAGGAACCACATTACAAGGCTTCTTTCCAAGATTGAAGGAAGATTACACATACTAATGTAACACTAGTTTACAAGCAATCCCAATCACAAAATGGGAACTTTACAAGGACATAAAACTTCCAACAAAGCCATATTCACATGATTACAATAAGTATAACTTTCCCAAAAATTTGGAACAACATGATGCCAAGATACCAAGGAAAAACTCCAACCATCTTCCAAACTTGAGCTCCAACTTTGAGTGATTTTCAAAGAAACCAACACATAGAGAAAGACTTGTTTTACCACCCAACCTATAGGCATCATTACATGTCTTTCCAAAGGTTAGAAGACATGCTATCCTCCCCAATCCCATGGGAGAGAGAGCTAGCTTCCACAAATGTGCACAAGAATAAGGGAGAAATACACACAAACATATCACATACAAGACTAACTCATACACTAAAGAAACACAACATTTACCAACCAAATAAAAAGAGGAGAAAACCATATTCATCCTCAACAATGGGGAAGATTAGATGAAACATCCAAAATTTCCAAAAAGTGTGGTCCAACCATAGGATGCACACTAACAAATTCTTCAAAAACCTTTGTATCTCTCCAAAACAAACTTACCTCCTTATTTCTCCTCCCATTCACCTAAAATCCTCCTCGGGAGGGTTTTCAAACCCATTGGGTTTCCTCTCCAAGGATGGGGAAGGGGGCTTAAACCATATGAAGCACCTTCCCCGCCTTAAACCATATGAAGGGATAAAAAGAACCAACATGGCTTGCACATCGAGCCATGAGGTTCAAGAGGAAAAATCTCTCCCTCTTCCCCAAATAAAACTCCTAAATCCATCGAGCCATATGATGGATGGAAAAAATAACAAAATAAAAACCCAAGTAATATATAACACATGCAACAAAACACAATTTGCAACCATAAACAAAACTAAGATCTAACATGTCAAATAACAAAAATGAGATCAAAGAGCCTACCTCCACAAGCTCTCCAAATCTCTAAGCTTTTCCCAATTCCTTGTCTAAGCAAAATCCAACTCCAAAATGTCTCCAAGCACCAAGAAAATCCAAAAAAAAGTTCTTTCTACCCATGAGGGAGTATTTGAAAAAAAAATAAATTTCCTCACAAATGAGGGGGTGACATGTGTCACCCCTTTCTTCCCTCCAAGTCAAAATTCCTGTTGTCACCCTCAAAATCCCCCCCTCATTTTTTAAGTCAAATTCAAAATTTTGAGCTCACCCCTCTAGAAGTGTTCAAGTAAAGTTGGAAGTCTGAAAAGATAGAGAAATTCATGCTTTGAAGTTGTTTAAACTCTCTAGTCTGCATGGTTTGATAAATTTTCCATTTCCCCATCTAGATGCATGAAAATTCTATTGTTGTCCTCATTTGAATGAAATTGTCAATCTTTCTATGGCCATGGATCATCGAACCTTGTATTGTTTTCAATCCCTTGGTTTGTGAAAGAAATTTGAAAACCGAGTACATAAATGGTGGAGTTTTCTTCTTCTCTGCATTTTTCCATAGTTGTGAATGATGGGTGTTTTCTTCCCCATCAAATTTTGGCCCCATTATCCATAGGTACATGGAAATATCTAATTGGAGGTGGGCCAACGAGAGAAATTTGAGGTTTTGAGCCTTTTTGTAAAAAGGGCTAAAAGTCATAAAGTGACCCGCAACCCCAATCATGCTAAGAGGGAAAAAGTCAAATGTTGAGCTTGCATCAAAAGAGTCAAAGCGGGGAGGCGTATTTTCGGGAAATTTGAGAATTTGAGCCTTTTTCATTAAAGGGGCTTAAAGTTAAAAAGTGACCCACAGCCCTGCCAAACACAAAGGAAAAAGTCAAATCTTGAGCCTGCATTGGAAAGTCAAAGCGGGGAAGCAGGCCTACGGAGAACTTCGAGGTTTTGAGCCTCTTTGTAAAAAAGGGCTAAAAGGCATAAAGTGGCCCATAGCCCTGATCAGGCTTAAAGGAAAAAGTCAAATGTTGAGCCCGCATCAAAAGAGTCAAAGCGGGAGGCGGGCATGTAGAGCAATTTGTGTTTTTGAGCCCGCATTGAAAAAGGTAAAATTATAAAAGTGACCCGTGACTCTGTCTCCACTCAAGTGAAGCCATGTGTTAGGCTCATATCAAAAGTGGAAGGGCGGACCAAAAATGTAAAAAATGCCAAATCTCTATAAAGTCACAAAATGTAAAAGGCATCCTCCACGCCCGCTCCAGTAAATTTCTCCCATGTGGACGACTCTAGTTTAAAGTTTCAAAGGCAAGATGGATGGTTCAAATTAAAAGTACAAAATGAGTGTAACGACTACATTATGAAAAGTATGGTTTTTTCTACCATTGGCGTTTCTTCGCGAATCAAGAATCTGAAACAGACGCGAGTGACTAAAAATATTGTAAACCATTTCTTGCTAACAAAGAAGAAGTTGTAACCATTTCTTATGAGATATTTAATGGCTTCTTCATGCCATTTTACAAGGATGGAAATTGATCTTGTAAACTCGGGAGTACATTATACTTAGAGAAAGAAAAGGAGATAGCCATTTTCTTCTAATTTCCCCACTCTCAAATTTCTTCCATTTCCTCATTATGTACAACTTCATTGTTTAAGCATCGATACAAGAAGAATGATTTAGTAGCCTCTTTAATGAGGAGATTTTAGAAAATCGAGTTTACAATCTTATCTCGTCTTATTGCCATTTGCGA
This sequence comes from Taxus wallichiana var. yunnanensis, assembly GCA_018340775.1. Classification (NCBI taxonomy): domain Eukaryota; kingdom Viridiplantae; phylum Streptophyta; class Pinopsida; order Cupressales; family Taxaceae; genus Taxus; species Taxus wallichiana. The sequence continues at coordinate 747,384,602 of CM031237.1, read as the reverse complement.
GTTATTTCTTCTCATGAATCCATGTGTTGAAATTTCTAACTAGTGTGTGCAGGAATATGATTTTCTACTGCGCAACATTAGTTATCCTACCTCTCTTCTCACTCCCTTTCCCACCTTCATAGAAAATTCCCCCTCACGAGATAACTAAAAGCATTTTCAAAGTAGGGTTAGTGGATTGCCCCAATGCTGGATCCCCCACCGAAATGCCACCACGAAATCCACCTTTTCACCTGCATGCATATACGATGACTACATTGGTTAAGTAGAGGGACTTATATTCCCCGAGCGTTGGCAAGGAATCCAAAAGTTTGTCCACCAAAAATTTCCTCGCCAAAATTCCTAAAAAAAAATAGAGAAAAGATAAACTCACATTTAAACATCCTTCTCCCAAATTACCCAAAAAGAAAATGAGACAAGGTTATGCAACTTTTCACAACAAACACATTCCAATCCATCTTACATGGATGGTGACAAAAGAGAGGCTAAATTTGAGGGAAACCCCTCCATGCCTTGGAATTAAGCCCCTACCGATAGGTAGGGTCAAAGGGATTATTTTCATGCTAAGTGAACTCCCAAAATTAAAAGGGGTCACTTAAAATGCCAAAAATAGCCCAATTTCGGGTTTGACACATTTGAGCACATATGTAGAGGATGTGGGGCCCACTCAAGGGTGCTCATGTGACCCCAATCCTCCCTAATTAACACACACTTACATAAATACATACTTAATGCAAGTGGGGACCATTAAGTCCCACAACCTAGTTTACTTAACAAAATAAACAACCTAAACAAAATTAATTTTACATGAAATACAACATTACAAATAAGGGTCACTCATGGTGCCCAACAATACAAGTAAACAATAAGGCCTCATACAACTAACATGGTTAGGACTTAGCCCCGTGGGCTACTTGTGCACAATTTGCGTAGCCACCCTGAAACCCACATTCTCTTGTGCCTTGTAACCTACACACTCAATGCACACATTAAACACATCTTCCCAATACAAGTGTAAATCAACTACTCAATAAACGATCAAGTCTAAACATGAAATCTATGATATCACAACATCAACATGGAATCGTAAATGAGAAACATGCATAATTCCACACAATTTCACCATGTGTTAGCCATTGCAATACATATAAATGACATATATCCATGCTATCATGTGTTCTCATCAATAATCAAACAATCTATATCATCAAGACGTGTGACTAAAATATCTATCCATCATATATCAATTAGGCCCAATTAACATAGAAATATGTTAGTATTCACAACATCTAATCAAACATGCCGACATACTAATCAAAGCTAAGTTGGGGCTACACACCCAAATCACCATACATGTCCATGAAGATCAAATAACATAACATAATGTCCAAAATATATCAAAATCTCTCACAAAGCATAACTATGAATAAAGAAGTCAACAAATAAATGAGGTTAAAAAATGTGGGCACTTCAAGTTCCTAGACCCTCTCTCTTGTTCACCTTCTTGTTTAATCTAGGTTTTGACTCTTTTGTTGTATTGGGGTATGGTCCCCATCAACAAACCATTTACTATTAATTAAAAACACATACTATATGTGTAAGATGAAGTAAAGAAGAAAATACATAAAAATAACGACAAGCATAGGAAGAAGTAAATGTAACAAGAAGGAAAAAATTAATTGAAGAAGATTATTTAATAATAATATATTTGACAAAAGAAATATATTTCAAGATATCATAAGTTGAAATATAATAAGATTGGTCATCAGTAAGAAAATTATGAAAAATATTTACATCACTATAAATAAATTTTTCATATAATTTAAATATTTGTCAAATATTTAATGTTTCATATTTATATGATCATAAAAAGGAAGGATAAAAATAAGTATAATGGAGGAAACAAGTTCAAAAGAAGAAGATATCACACCTTTTAGATATGGGAACAATGAATACGAGGTCAAAAAATTATAGCAAGTATTTGTTATAGTGGGAAAGTTTACAATAGCAAGATAGCATTTTGATTTCAGATTGGCTATTGAAGAATCTAAACAAAGATAAATAATATAAGTTAATCAAAATAGCTTGCAAGAGCTTAGTTATTTTTGACACAAGGAAAATGATGCATGATCCTATCTTGTATAGACTATTCCTTTTGATCATGTAAACCCATTGAGCTCTTTTTCTAGAAAAAAATCTCAAAGAATTCTATGTAGTTGCGATTGATTGAGTTTGATTGGAAGCATTTTGGACAAAGTTTTGGGTGTCAAAAATCAAATGTCTATAAACTTTAAAAAAAAATAATTCCCGGGTGTTAACTTGAGTTTTAGGTCACCCTGAGATTTATCTAGACTTATAGAAGCTAAAAGGACAATTATTAAGCTTATGCTAGTTTTTTTAGCTTTCAAATATTATTTGTTTTTATTAAATAAATTGACCTTTAAATTTTGGTATTATTTAACCTCTTTTATTCAATAATATTTGTTTAGTTTATTGTTTGTTTTTCAAATTGTTACACTTTTGAATTCATCACAAAGACATTGGGTATAATTTTTTTGTAAAGTAAGAAATTTGAATTTCAAACCATAAAATATAATACATTTAAATATTTAAAAATCTATATGTCCATTTTAATTGTGATCGAGATGCATTCTCGAATATTCATATAAATCACAGATTTCAATGTTTATCAATTTTGAACAATTTGTAAATAAATATGAATTATCAAGACCATGTAATAATGTAAACAGATAAGCGATTACATATGCTAGGCATTAAATTTTTGTAGGGAAGCTAACATAGGAAAACTGATAGCTAGGATTCTCTTAGAAGACTCTCGCAACAAATTTCTCTTGTGATTCCAACTCGGGGATTATGGCCATAGTTAAAAAAGTGTGATGAATCAACTCCGGAATCAACCAAGGCTTCTTGTTGAATTCATCAATATCAATATTGAGAATTTTTCTACGATTAAACAAAAATTTAATAGGAAAAACTTATTCAATATGTTGTAATTAATTTTATATTGAAAATAAAATACGACAATATTTATGTAACTAGAATTTCTCCAACAACAACAACAATAACAATAACAACAACAATAATAAGGATAGCAATGAGATAAAACATACCTGCTTGGTGGAAAACCCAACACCTTAGAAACACCTAAATAATAATAGTGATGAGTAGAATATAAAGCATCCCCACAAACCCCATAATATTGAATATCACTCTGCAAAAATGTAGAAAGTTTGTAGAGATTGTAATCCATCGACTCTCGGTCAAGACCAATTGTTATATATATAGTAATCTACCTTGATTTCGGTCCAACCAACCATGCAATGTGCAAACATATGTGATCCGTAACACCCACTAAAATGACCACTCGAGACCCAAGAACAACCTAGGTTTAGATAGGAAAAATTATGCAATAATTTTTTTGAAAAGCGTGACCACTACTAGGCTTCAAGCCACAGTTGTCACAACAAGATTCAAAGTCCATTATAATTTAATAAATGAAATTTTCCCATTGTAACAAACATTAGATCCACATTAAAAATTAATGAGGGTAATTAATCCCAAACATAGTTAAGCTTCTCTTAGGTGTTAATTTAATAAAAATTAAATTAATACTATAGTTAAATATTCCTTAATCAATTTTAGAGGGTCAAAGGGCCAAAAAATTAAATACCCAAGCTATTTAATTCCACCAGGTCCAAACAATAACCAAGGTTCTTATATACATGGGTTAGAAAAACATTCCCTTATCCCCTAACGTGACCCTTCAAAAAGGTCAACCCATGCTCTAGAGTTAAACATTTAAGTTAAAAAGGGGTAATTTCCCATTTACCCACTCTCAGACTCATCTTTGCACTTAAACCCAATTTTTCACATATTTAACACACTTAAGGTTTCCTGAAAACATTTCCATTAGATAGGAAATTTCTTCCTCTTTCCAATGATATAAAGAATTCCTCGTAACTCCTCATATTTCTTAAGTTACAGTTGGCCAGCCTGGGGAGGAAAATTTTCCCAAAGGTGGGCCTACGGGCTTGGGGAAGAAAATTTTCCCAAAGGTGAGCCTACAAGCCTGGGGAAGAAAATTTTCCCAAAGGCGGGCTTGTGGGCTCTGTGGAAGAAAATTTTCCCAAAGGTGGGCTTGCGGGCTCGGGAAGAAAATTTTCCCAAAGGCGGGCTGTGGGCCCGAGAAGAAATTTTTCCCAAAGGTGCAAGGGACATGTGGCATGTTGTTAAGCCCACGTGGGAAGGTGGGTCATTAGAGGTAATTTAGATTTTAACTCTTTTTATTTGAAAGGGAAAAAGGTTCAAAAACCCCGCGCCTCCACCGATGCCTAGAGATGCCACGTGTCCGGCCCAAAAGCTACAAGCGAGAAAAGCAGATCAGGGAAAACTTAGAAATATTGGCATTTGTGTTAAAATTCGTGAAGGTTAAAAAAACTCGTGCCTCCACCGATGCCTAGGGAAGCCACATGTCGGTCAAACAAGTGACTGCAAGAGGCGGCCAGCGGGGAAACTTAGGGATTTTTACCAATTTCTTCCACATGCAATAAGGTAAAAATAATCCGCACCTCCGCCGAGGCCTCAAAGAAGCCACGTGTCGACCCACAAAGGACAAAGGGAAGTGGACCGGCAGGGAGACTTAAGATTTTTTGCCCTTTTTCTAAAAGGTAAAGTTTGAAGGTGTGGGCCCACGAACCCATGGAAGCATTTTCCCAAAAGTGAATTGGCTGGATCTGCAGGGGCCACGGAGGAATTTGTGACTTTATGCATTTTTTCAAAAATTTCCTAAGTAATTTTCAGGTCCACAGATCCGATTTACAAAAATTTCCTTTTTTCAAAAAAACCCAAAACAAAGTAGAAACTTCAGAAGGCCAAAAATTTCGACAAAAAGCTCGTATTTGAGAAAATGAGGACTTTTTGAAAAGGGCTCGAACTCTTCTTTGCATAGGAACCAAAAAAATTCATTTTTAGTAAACTTAAGGGGGTGAATTTGACAAAAACGTCTTTCCTTCTATTAAAACATGAATTAAACCTTTTCAACAACCAGACTTGATTTGATCTGCCATTCTTTCTTCTTCAACATGCCAAACAAACATGGAGAGTTGCACTTGAAGGATTTCAAATGGATTGCAAGGATAAAATATCAATGGTTGAGTATTCAAAAATGAATTTCCTTTCTTTTTTGTGAAATTGTATTATTTTGCCTCTTGCCCGATTAAAGATGAACTGTGTAAATTGCAAGGGCAATACAAACTATTTTGGAATGTGTTTTGATCATCCTTAGTTTGTTTTAATATTTTATCTTGTCTTTCATTGTTGTAGGGTACTCTGTATGTTTTTCTGATATTTATTAAAGCAGTCTTACAGTTGAGTCAAAAATAAATCTATGTGACTACAAGTTAGAATTGATCTCCTTCATTTTCCATACTCTAAACATTTAAGTTCATTTATTCAAATTTTACAATGTTTAACTCTCTTTCAATACGTGAAAAGAAAGAATGCAAATCTATTTTTATTTAAAACCTATCTTTCAAATAACACAGACCTTTCTAGCCTTCAAACAGAGAGTTTGCAAAAAAACTAATTCCAACAACAAATTTCAACCAAGAGTAACACCATTTTGATGGAAAGTAAATCAACTCCAATTAAATGAAATAATTCCTTTTACACTTCTTTTTCTGTTTGCCAAAATATACCAAATAAATCTTTCTCATTCCTTTTCACATTCCAATACAACTTTCATATCCTAAAACAAAGCATCTTTTCACTACAAATATTATTACAAGTCATCCACTTAAAGTGGGAAATTTTACAATAAGGAACCCAAGGAGAACTACAAAATTTGTCTTTATACATAGCTCCAAGAACAACAACAAGAGATCTGCCATGTTTCATTTGGTCACAACAAATAGAGGGAGAGGAAACACTCTCCACCCAACCAAGAATTCCAATGAAGAGGAGAAGCCATCCTCCTCATTGGCCCCCGATCCCCAACCACATTACAATAGGAAATGGATTCAACTCATGGCAACAAGACAAGCTTCCACAACACAAAAAAATTTTACAATCATATCATAGTCCAAAATAAAAATTAGTTACAGTCACAAGAAGGACAATAACAAAATATACAAGGCCTCATCACACAAAGGCCAAAAGAGCAAGATCTATGGGGAAAGCTGCTTATACCTCCCAATGGGGAATGGGTGACCACCTTAAAACCCGCCAAAATATTCATCTCAAACATGTACATACTCTTATGCCTCCCCAAGTACCTCTTATGCCTCCCCATTCTCTTATGCCTCCCCTAAAAGTAAGAAATGCAAGCTATTTCTTATCCAAGGTGGAACACCCGACCCAAAATCCTCTCCACAAAAAAATCATATGCCTCCACATAGCTTTTATGCCTCCCATGCAAAAGATCCCCATAGTCTTCTCCTACACCACACCTAGGCAATCTACCCAACCAACCAACAAGCATACCAAACATTCAAAACATTCACATAAGCACAATACAGAAATAAAACCTTTTTACAAGAGTCAAGCTCCTACCTCTCCATGATAGAGCTTGATCCAAAAGTTCAACAACAAGCTTCTTCAAATCCAAACATTCCAAAAGCTCCAACAATCCACAAGCATCAAAATCCTCTAATCTTTCCAAAATTGCAAGAGCACAAAACCAAAATGAAGTAACCCCCTTGAAGTAACCCCCAAAACAACAAAAGGATTCGAATAAATAGAAAAGGGAGATGGTCACATTCAAGGTGATCCCCCATAGAACCCCTAACAACAACCAACCAAACACACAAATAAATACACATTGCCATGGTGACCCTTGTTGAATTCATCTAGAATTCCAATGTGGTTGGTCTCCAATCCCCGATGTTTGTTGTGACATGTTTACCTGCAAAACAAAAATACCTCCTTTGGCCTTGTGGCCGCATCAAATCATCCAAAATAAATATAAAATATAACTTCCAAAATCATCTATATATGAATCACAACATCATCTAGACAAGTAACAATATTATTTACAATTTCATCAATAACCATATGATCACAAGATTAGTTCCATTTTCTAGGTTTACTTGATATGACAAAATATCACATGTAAGAAAAACATATATATCTAACCATGCCAAGCAGTGTATCAACATCAATATAAAATGTCTCTAATAATCCACATGCATCATATATGAATCCAAATCAACCACAGTCCATGATTTCTAATGTCTAACATCATACCAACTCAAAGGCTATAGTAATGTCCATAAGTATAGTCGACAGTATCATAATCAACAACAAAAAGGTGTCAGAGGGAAGTGGGCACTACATGATATTTAGATACAATTGTAATAATACATTTCAAATAAACATACCATGTATATTATAATTTGTTTTGTAAAAAAATAAAACCTAAATAGTAAAGGTAAGAATACCAAGATTTTTGAAGAAAGCCATCAAGTGTATTAATCAAAATTGTAAGTGAAACAATCTGATAGGTTTACCCCTATATCTCTCCATGGTTTTTTCCAGAAATTTGTAATGTCTATGATGTATAGAGCAGACATTAATGTTTAAGATGTGGAATATATTTAGTAAATGGAAAATAGGAGAAAATAATTACATGTTTCTAGTAGAATAAAATTGTATGGATCTTGGATGAGGAGGTCTTTGCTGTTGAAAAGGATGGCATGAGGTGTATATTTTCATATTATTTGGGGTGGGTAGGATGGGAACATTATCCATTTCCTTGTCCAAAACAAATGTATAGTTATCATCCTTGAAATATCTAAATCTACTACTACCCACCTCCATTTCTTTATAACATGTATGTATTAAACTTATGGCGAATTAATGCCTACTTATAATAAATTTAATGGAGGACCACAACCTTTCATAACTGTATTTTATGTCATAAATTATCATGCAATCAAGAATATTATCCTAAGTTTCTTAAAGATAAGTCTATTCACAGGAATGTTAGGTGTGACCAGGAGAATCGTTCATGTGGCCGATTTTTTTATAATATATAAAATTATATTCAACGAGTCCATGCGACTATATATATATATATTTATGTATGTATATGTATATATGTGTGTGTGTGTGTGTGTGTATACATACATACATACATACATACATACATACATACATACATACATACATACATACATACATACATACATACATACATACATACATACATACATACATACATACATACATACATATATATATATATATATATATATATATATATATAATGAACTTGATTTATTGTAAAAATACTAGCAATCACATCTAAATGGTGTAATGGAGATTCCGATAGGAATGCATTGAAGAAGTTAAAGTTGAATGATTGAAGGTGAAACATTGCACTAGTGGCTATCCAACATAGGATATACCATGCTGCATGTATGGCATCACATACATGTCATACAATCCATCATGCATCTTGGCAGGCCCAACCAAAAATACACGACAATCTTATCTCGAATAAAAATTTTAAGCAACAATTGTTAAACATTTACTATAATGCAAATGGTAAGGCATTGTAGTCACATGGAAGAGGTTGTAGGTTCAAATCAAAATAATTTTAACACGGTTGCTAAACACACACATAGATTGATAAACACAATGTGTTTTATCAAAACATAAAAAATCAAGTATTCGAAAATTGATAGATACAGTAACGAGATGGATGAATGACATGGATGGTATGTGGATGCATATTGAGTGCTATCATGTAGGCTCAATAGATGTTTCCAAACATTCTAGGGGTAAGAAGGAAATGAACAAGGGAATTGAGGGAGGAGAATTTCTAGGGTGGGAAATCTATTGGAGGCAACATAGGCATCCTCTTATTTTTGTAGACAAGTCAAATAAGGACCACATTTAATTTTTGCAAACTCTTTGAGGCAATTCACTATGGAGACAAATGTAAAATTAATCCCTTGCCATTCAATATTCGAATGTGAACAAGTACTTTCTGCAATGTCATCCCTTTAATTTTTTTATAGTGAGATGCCATGCCATATTGAGAGGAATTCGCTTGTGCTTTCCATGGGAAACTATAAATAGGGACATGGGGGTTGACATCCCATGTCACATTAGGACATAAAACAAGAAACATGGGTTTCTCATGTGACATGTTTTCCTTATTAAACATGTCAATGCAATAAAATATTCAACCATCACGTAAATTTCTTAAACGTTTTATATATGTTGAAACTAGTATGCTAAGCATGGATCTCTACCTTCATTAGATGCAATTCATGTGGTCCATTTCAATGTTCAAATCAATTCAATTACCGAAGCGGTGTAATGGAGACATCGATAAAGAGGCATTGAAGAAGTAAAAGTTAAAGGAATGAAGGAAAAACATTACATGAAGAAGAGGGGTGATGAAGAAGGGGGTTGAGGGAAGAGAATTTATAGGGTAGAGAAACTATTGGGAACATAGGTGATCTATTTCTTTCTTTTCGTAAGTCACATATAGACCATATTGTGTTTTTGGATAGTTAACACATCCCGACCCATTTTGAGTGGAATTTTCTTACGCTAGATGCAAGAAAATATAGAGATATGGACATGTTAGGGAGGCTCTATTGGTGCTCAAAATTGTCTCACCCCATTTGTGCCCTTAGAAATTTATTGATTTACGACCTCTGTCATTTTATCCTTCCCCATGTTGTGCTTGGCTGATCTTTGTTGCCATTTTTAGTATGCCCCACGGTAAAATATCATGTGTGGGTCCATATTTGTCTCATGGTTCCTTTTTTCCTCTAGAAAAGGTCTATATTTTGAGTCCCCTGCTCATCCCTTTCAAAAACTCATGTTTTCCCATTCCTTTATTGCCATAGTTGGAATTTTTCATTCTTGTCATTTCTACCTTAAATACTTGAAGAAGAATGAGTTGATATGTCCCTGAGGAATGTATTTTAGCCTTGTAACTTTCTAAACTCTTTGTCCTTGAAGGAAATTTCATTTCCAGGCTCAAATGGTCATTTTTGCATTTTACGGTTTAACAGGTGTTTCTCCTGGTCAAATTTGCATCTTTTTATATATAGGGGATGTGACACCTTTTGGTTGGATGCGGCTCACTAAGTACTTCATAAATTCCATTAAAAGCCTCATTTTTAAAATGTGTCCATGTGGAGGAATGACACTCATTTGAAGACCTTATTTTGGGATTTACCTTGGAGTAGCACCGAGAGGACACGTGGAGGCTTCCGCTGCTTGTCCTAGACTTAGACAAATTTTATGCAAATGGATACAGCTTTTGGCGGAACAAGATACGTGGCAAGCTCACGCCCATCCAAGGTCTCATGCTTGGGCGCCATCTTAAAGTTGTGTCATGGACACATGTGGAGGAACCACACATGTTCGAGGACCTACCCTTGAGTTTTATTCTAAAGAAGTGCTAGGCTGACACATGGAGGCCTCCACTCACTTTTTATTTTACTTAGACTTTTCAACGGCCAAAAGGAGATTGCCTCAGAGCATGACATATGGCACCTTCCATTGAACTTCAAGCATTCTGATGTGGCAGACCTCACCGGAGTAGGACACGTGGCAAACCCACACTCATTCAAAGTATCACAATTTTGGGACCATCTCAAGGTGTGCCGTGGTGACACGTGGCCATTTAAAAAGTCAAAGAGGTGGGGAGGTCTGACCATCGGGGCAACTTGAAATTTTTCCTCTTTTATTCAAATGACTCAAAGTATCAAAAATGCCTAAGGGCCCAAGGGAAATAGTCAATGTTTTGCCCCGGTCAACGACAGAGGTGCGGGCTAGCGGAGGAAATGTTAAAAATTTTCCTTCACAAAATATGATTAAAATATGAAATGAGAAGATCTTCCCTCACCAATCATATGAAGACACGTTTCTTACAGGAGGGTAAAGTCTGCGAAGGAAAATTGAAAATTTTTCCTTTGTCTAAAAAGATGCAAAATGTGTAAAATTGAGTTGCGACTCCATATCTAGTCATATTGCGCCACGTGTCAGACCCAAATCGCAAAGGCAGAGTGGCGGAGGAAATCAAGAAATTTTGCAAATTTTCAAAAAGTTGTAAAAAGGTCAAAAGTGTCCCCGAGGTCCGTTTTCCCGGATCTGCCACATGGAGGGATCAGATTTAAAGATAAGAACAAATCGATGGTAGCTATGCATTTCACCAGTTTGGCTGCCATTTGAGCTCCAAGAAGTTTGGAAATGCATTTTTTGCATCAATCTTCATTGAATTTTTTGCCAATTTGTGTCGTTTTGGCCTACAAGGTTCGAATTGATTGAATTGGGGCTCAATTTGTGAATCCAAAGCACATTTTAAATGAATTTTTACTCTAATTCATGAAAAGATGAATTACTAGATCTAAAGTTGTAGAGTAAAAAATTGGGAAAGGAAAAGATGAAATAATGAAATGAAAGGGGTCTACATGTGTGGGGAATGAAAAACATGCTTCCACTTTGAAGAATGATGAAATTTTTGTAATGATTCACCTTTTGAAAGAACAACTGCAAATTTTTGTGAGTTTGTTAAATGTCATTTTCCAGAAATATTACAAAGAAAAGGTGCTTCGAATATTCCACTTTTGGAGGGAAGATTTGAGGGCAAAGTGAGTGAGTGAGTGAAAGTTATATATTGCATGAATTTGTCATGCAAATGGTTGGAGAAACTTAGAATTTTCACGAGAAAATCTGGGAAGAAGCCCATTCTCTAAGAAACCACCTGAGAACCATTTTAACTCCCATTTGCATCAAATTTGTATCATGTTAGGTTGGTCGCAGATGTATAGCCACTAACAAGCTCTGAGATTGTTCTCATAACATTCCCTCCTGATAAATTTGGTCATTCCGGATTATTTTGTGCTATCTCTTGGTAAAATTTGCATTTACTTATGCTTCGAGAATGTTTTCAATTTGTGTTTCTTGCTCTATTGAAATCGGTGTTTGAAATTTCCTTTTGATCATGCAAATCTAATTCTGTAACAACTTAGTGGCATTTGCAATTAAAAATTAGAAGATATTTCATCGATGAAGGGATAAATAAATTTAAATCCACTCTGGTTTCTCTTGATATAGATTTGATTGTAAAATTTTGGGGGTACCTTAGGTCTGATAAAATTGAAATTTCAAAATGCTTTGCTGATTCATTTAACTCAAGATTTTGTGATAAATCATCAGAGATTGTGTGGAAGAGTGCAGATCTGGGCTTCCATTTGATGCACATATCTTAGTTGAAGGAACACCTTAACCTCTTTGAAGCATTTCAGTTGTCTAGAGTCTTTCAAGTTTTGTAAAGGTCCTCAAAGAAGTTGGCAAATTCTAGTTAGTCTTTTCTAAATATATCCCACCCCAAAATTCATTTCAAATTAACTCATCCTACCTATAATACCCCTGCATTGTATTATGTGTCAACAAAAGAATACAATCCATTTACAAAAATGCACAAAGAAAATCAGGATCATACCATGTCTTTAGTAGCCTTAGCCTTGTCTTGAAAGCATTTCCATCATTTAGTAGTGACAACTCTATTGAGTTTGAATAATGGGAAATTGATCATGTTTTCTCAAGGCCATCTCCATACAATCTACATAGTACAAGGATATTTTCACCTCTTTCACAAAACAAAGGCTACAATATAGGTTCCCTTACCTTGGTTGCTAAAGTACAACCTAAAGTAGTGAGGATTAGATAAAATCCTTCCAAGGTGCTACCCACTCCTTCAAAGCATCGGTGCAAAAATTCAGATAAAATGCTTCCTCGGTTAAAAATGACATATAAACCATTTATCCGCCTCTCTGAGTGTCTTGTAAAATCCATGATGCAACTCAAGTTGTGAAGGAGATTAAATCAGGTACCAACACCCGAATGGCGCCTCTTAGGGGATGAAAATGCAATATCCATACCAATTTGTTAATTTGCTTCTAGTTCACATTATTTTGATCCCGTTAACACTGAATGGCACCATTCTTTGGGACATTTTTAGTATTTCAAAGCCCTGGTAATATGTTTTATGTGCTTTATGTGTAACTACATTGTTAAGCATCATTTTCTAATTAGATTTATAAGAATGGAATGAAGAGTATAGTTTTGAGTTTAATATTTTCAAGTGTCTCAAATTTTTTGTTTCAAAATTTGGACAATAGTTGATAAATTGAGTGAAAGAAGATCAGATCATTAAAGATTTGCATAGTTCGATATTTGCATTCATTTGATATATCTTCATAGTGCATTTGCACAAACTAGGGTGAAAGTCCTTAGTGGCGACTCCTAGATGTTATATTTTGATAAATACCAGACCTTATCATACATTAAGTGAGGTGTGTCATATAAATATGCAAACCTGGAAGGAAGAAGATCTCTCTTTAGGAGGGACACAAGTAGAAAATTATTTCAAGAATCGGGAAAGACAATTTTAGAGGAGAGAAAAGTTTGGAAGGTTGTTGAAGGTCAGACATCAAGCAAAGGAATATCCATTGGTGAGAGAGATCAACCTTTAATAGAGGATTATCACGCTTATTGTAGTGAATCGATTCAAGAAATATTCTCATAAACTTGTTTACTTCAACTAGTGAAGGTCCTTCTGTTGTACTTGGTGAGTTCCTTCTTCAATCTACACATGTGTGTTTCAATTCTAGTAAAACTTTCTAACAAAATCAACACCATGAGAAAACCAATCTTGCGAACCACATTCTCGAGACCCAAATACCTCACACCCCTCATCAGCTTGTGTCACCCCAAGATCACCTCAACCATACAACATGGCTTAGCCTCCACATAAGCCTCCATTTGTGGTCAATACATTTGGCCCAATAAATTTTAGGGAATGGCTGGTTATCCTAATGATGTGCCTTAGGATGTTAGAAGTATATTTCCAAAGTTCCAAGGAAGTAATGCTAGAATAGGTGATCAATAGTTGAAACTCTTTATTAATATGATGGAGGATTTTGAAATTGGATTCGAGGATGTGTACATTAAATTGTTTGTCCACAATTTAGAGGAGGATGCTATGGATTGGTACAAGGCCTTGCCAAATAATTCAATTGATTCATGGACTGAAATGTAGAATGCATTCAGATTGTAATATGGTGACAAAAATGATCCCAGATTCCTCTTATTAGAGTTTGAGAATATCAAGAAAAACCCAAATGAAATGGTCCATGACTTCAACACAAGGTTCAATAAAACTTTGAGGAGATTGCTGGTAAATTTAAGACCATGTGATGAATCTTGTTTGATAAAATATTCTGATGCATTTGACAAGAAGGCTGCATATTACTTGAGGGACAAGAACCCTGGCAATTTAAGGCAGGCCTTCACCATGGCACTTCAAATTGAGAACAATATCAAGGCTATTGGGAAACCTCCTAAGAGAGATGGATTTAAATTGGTAAACCACGACAAGGCTCAAACAAACAAGAGTGTAGACTTGGAGGAAGTGGTGAAAACTTTGGCAGGTAGGGTCATCAAAGAGATTTCCTACAAATTTACAAGAGCCGAGAAAGGAATTGGACAAATTTCACAAGGTTAGCCTAGGCAGAAAACACCTGATAGATTTAGTAATCACCATAGGAATGAGCAGAGATTTGATGACAAAGGTAAAGGACCTATGGGATTTGGAAATAGACAATCTCAGGCCAAGGAAAGTAAGGTTGTGCCTGATCCGTTAAATGCTAGAGTGGTTACTGTTGATGATGCAAATCAGATTGACTGGTGTGACAGATGTTTATTACCCCATCCTCCATGTGGAACAAATCAACAAATTGAAGAGGAAGATGATGATTATAATACAGATGATGATGCTTGTATGATGGACTTCCCTACACACTCATGTCAAGGAGCAATATCTACTAAAGTGATAACTACACAAACTATTGCTAGTTTTTGGGATTAAATCCATCAAGTACATCTTATTCCTCCTTCTAATGTTTTATAAATTGATAATGTACAAGCCTTTGAGCTTCCCAATAATGATTTTGAATACTTGAGGGAGTTGATGATCAAGAAGTATGATGGAGGTATACCCTCGGAAGAGGATAGGCAATTGCTTATGAATGTTGTGGTGGCCCAAGAGAAGGAGTATAACACAAGAAGTAAGGCTATCAAGGGAGCTGGGCCTCAGGCAAAAAATAAAAACCCATTGCTTTCTAATATCCCAAAAGAGGTTCCTAAGAAAGAAACATCTGCTAAGAGCCCTACTGTCCCAAGAAAAATTTATGCTTCACCCCATGCTCAAAATGTTAAAAACCTTGTGCCATCTGATGAAATTTCCATCCCTCCTTCCACTGCTATTTTTCCTAAATACATTCCCTATGACATCACTCAAGTTTTTAGCAAAATCAAGGTTAGTGTTCCAATTATTGAGCTACTTAGAATCCTTTGAGCACGAAGAGAGCACTTGAGGATTTGGGATTGAAGGAGGAGAAGGCTGCCTTGAAAAGGAATGTGAATGTTGTAGAGGCTCCACTTGTTATTGCAGAGGTAGGAAATACATCAGCATTGGAAGAATTTGGTGAACCACCAGAGGTATATTTGGGAACATCCTTGATTGAATCTCAGCTGAGTGTTGACCCTTTCTTCACAAATTTGATCATCAAGGACATGTTGCTACATAATTGTATGTTTGACTCGACTGGCATCATGTAATTTCATGCCTTTGTAAGTTATGAATGAGTTAGATATCAAAGTAACAACAACGTATGACAAGTGTACTACCATGGATTGCGAGGAAGTGCCGGTGGTTGGGTGTGTCAAAGGTTTGGTGGTGCAACTTGCAGCCTATCCGGGTAAGAATTTGAAACTTAATGTTGTAATTGTTGATTGCCATACTAAATGGGGTATGTTATTATAAAGAAAGTGGGGTGCAAGTGTTAGAGGGAGTGTCCAAATGGACATGTATTTTTCCACCATTCCCATTGAGGGTAGCCTGTAAAAATTAGATGGAGAGAAGAAGATGTTATATCTAATTGAGAATCCAAATAATGCTTCTTATGAAGTATTATTTGCTTTGATATTGATGTTGATAATTTTATCGGGTTTGCTGATGGTAAGGAGCACAAGATGGATCAGTCTAAGTGTTCTAAAGAGGTAGGCTCACCATGGACCTTGCAATTTGATGGAGCTTTCTCAAAATTTGGTAATGGTCATGGTGTTGTTTTTGATCTCTCCAAGCAAAGAGGAATTTGTTTTCTCCTTCAAACTTAACTTTGAATGCACCAATAACATAGTTGATAATGAGGCATTACATGTTAGGGTGGGGATTGCTTTGAAGTATGGCGTAAAAGAAGTCTTTTTAAATGGAGATTTTGAGTTGGTTGTCAAATAAGTAAGAAAATCGTATGCAACAAAAATTAGTAGATGAAACAATACAAACATGCAGTTTGGGATCTGATTGAGATGTTTGATTCCTTCAACATTCTTCATCATGACAGAAGTTTAAATATGATTGTTGATAAGCTGGCAGTGTTGGGGTCTAGATTTGACAATTGTACCATTTCTCCATATTGTGAATATGATGTTGAGATACTCACTAGGCCTGTAGTCCCGGATAACATCAAGCATTGGCAAGTATTTGATGATGATGCTCAGTTCAGAGGTTTTTGTAGAACCAAGGTGAGTTTGTGGATCAACATATTGATTTGGAACCATTGGTGTGTAATGTTGATGGAAAATAAACCTTGTTTGGCAAGGATATCATTCAATTGAAGACTAACACCATCCCTAGAGGGCTGGTTGCTCTTGAGTCAAATTTTAACAATGTTGATTGTGTAATCAATAGAAACATGTTTGCATCTATAAATTTTGAAGAGCATGACTTGGGAACAAACGAAAAGCCAAGGAAGATTTGGTTGGGGAGTGGTTTAAATAAGGAATAAAATCAATCCTATATCCAATTATTGAAATAATATCAGAATTTATTTAGGTTGGTCTTATTATGAGCTAAAAGCATATAGAGAAGACTTATTCCAACATGAGATCCCTCTTGAGAAAGATGCCAAACCATTCAGATAGAAGCAAAGGCCAATTAACCCACTCCTTTTTGTCAAAATGCAAGAGGAATTGAAAAATTTGAAGGATGGAGGAATCATTCAGCCCACAAGGTATTCTTCTTGGGTTGCAAACTTGGTGCCGGTTAGAAAGAAGAATGGAGATATCAGACTTTGTGTGGATTTTAGAAATGTAAATAGAGCATCAATAAAGTATGACTATCCTTTAACAAACATGGAGAACATGTTGCAATTAGTGACTGGGTTCTGAGATGCTTTCTACTTTGGATGGTTTCTCTGGTTATAATCAAGTTGTTGTCAAAGAATCAGAGAGGATTAAAATTGCCTTTACTACTCCATGGGGAACATATGTTTTTGTTAGGATGCCCTTTGGTTTAATGAATGCTGGAGATAATTTTCAAAGGACCATGGATGTTGCTTTTTTTGGTTATATTAATGATTTTATTGTTGTTTATCAAGATGATATTACTATTTTTCTAGCAAAAGAATTGACCACTGCAGATTTGGAAAGAATGATGATCAGATGTAGAGAATATGGCATTTCACTCAATCCAAAGAAGTGACATTTTGGAGTGCAAAGAGAAAAATACTTGGTCACATTGTGTCTAAAGAGGGAGTTATGATTGATCCACAAAGGATAGAAGCTATCAGCAAGATCCCGGTTCCAAAAACTAAGAAAGGAATCCAATCCTTCTTTGGTCAAATCAATTTCATTAGAAGGTTTGTGTCTAATTTTACTGAGTTGACTCTCCCCATTACTTGTATGTTGAAGAAGGACTAGAATATCAAGTGGGAAGAGGCTTCCCTTAAAGATTTTGATGGAATCAAGGAAGCATTGAAGCATGCTCCTGTTCTAGCAGCCCCAAATTACAAGAAACCTTTCCAAATCTTCTCCTTTGCTTCTGAGCACACCATTGCATCTGTTTTGTTGCAAAAGGATGATGATGGAGCTGAAAGACCTATTGCCTTATTTAGTAAGGCATTGCAAGCAACTGAGTTAAAATACACAATCATGGAGAAGCAAGCCTTTGCATTGGTGAAAGAAACTAAGGTTTTCAGACCTTATATTTTGAGTTCCAAAGTTGTTGCTTATGTTCCTCACACAATGGTAAAAGATGTCTTATCAGAGATGGAGATTTCAAGCAAAATATGCCAATGGGTTAGCAAATTTTAGGAGTATGATATGGACATTCAAACCACAAAGCTAGTAAGAGGTTTGGGTCTTGCCAAGCTCATGGCTGAAAGCAATTTGCAGAATGTTGAAGTAAATGAAGTAGAAGAAGAGAGGGTAGATGTTCTTGAAAAATTGTTGAACTCTGAGTGGTACAAGGATGTAATCTATTATCTCAGACACTTATGCTGCCCTGGACATTTGAATAAAAATCAGAAAAGAGCTCTCAAGCTGGCTTCTCAAAAATATATCATTACAAACTTTGGGTTGGCTTGGAAGAACCCTAAGGGAATCCTCTTGAGATGTGTGACTGAAGATGAAGCTCCCAAAATAATTGTTGATTTGGACATTTTGGTGGGAGGGTTACTGCACACAATATTTTGAGGGATGGTTATTGGTGGCCAACTCTTTTTAAATATGCAACTCAGTTGGTTAGAAGATGTGAGAGTTGTTAGCGTTTCTCCGGAAGAATGAAAGCTTTAGGCTCCCTTCCTTTGCATCATGTATCAATTGAAGCTCCTTTCAAACAATGGGGGCTGGACTTCATTGGTGAAATATTTGATTCATCAAGTGTTGGACACAAATGGATTTTGGTAGCTACTGATTTCTTCACAAAATGGGTGGAAGCAATCCCCACTAGGAAGGCAATGCACCAAGTTGTAATGGAATTCATATTGAATCATATCATTTGCAGATTTGGAGTGCCAGTCAAGATTGTTGCTGATAATGCCATGAGTTTGAGCTGGACCTTTAGTGGTAATGTGCAAAGAATATGGAACAAAGTTTACATATGATTCTAACTACAATCCATAAGGAAATGGACAAAATGAGTCTAGCAATAAAAACTTGTTGAAGATTATTAAAAGGAATTTTGAATTAAACAAGAAGAAGTGGGGTGAACAACTAAAGTTTGTTGTTTGGGCTGATAAGATCACTTTGCCAAAAGAGCTACTTGGTAAAATCCCGTTTGAATTGGTATATGGAACACAAGCTCTATTTCCCTTACATCTACAGCTTGTCTTCATTTCAAATCTGCATTCAGCAACAACTTGAAGATCAAGAAATTAGTTCATATGAAGAAAGGATTAATCAAATTGTTGAACTTGATGAAGCAAGAAGAGCATCCCATCGAGAGGCATGTCAAATTCGGAGAGAGAGAATGAAGAAGTTATTTGATAAGAAGGTAACCCAAAGAGATTTCGGTATTGGAGATCTTATCTTTGTTGTTGGATAGTAGGTATGAAGATAAGGGCAAGTATGGTAAATTTGATGCTTTATGAGTGGGCCCATATTTAATTGACATAAGAATAGGTGAGAATACCTTTTTCCTCAATGACCTAGATGGGGAATTGCTTGAGCTAGCTTTTAATGGTAGACATTTGAAGCATTTCTTACATTGATCCCCAAAACTGAAGTTTACATATCACTTGTACAGTGTACGGTTTTTTGTTTCATTTATGTTTTGTTAGGTTTTTGGTTTTCCTTTGTGTGTGGTAGCCCTTTTATTGGTTTATCAGCTAGTTTTTGGGTGTTTTGGCTTGTGACTCCATTTACCCAAGATATTTTGGCACTTGGTCTACTTTTGTTCTTATCACACCGGCAGGGAGTGCCCATCTTCGAGTCGAGCTTGTGTTGGTGCTCAAAATTGTCTCACCCCATTTGTGCCCTTGAAAATTTATTGATTTATGGCCTCTGTCATTTTATCCTTCCCCATGTTGTGCTTGGCTGGTCTTTGTTACGTTTTTAGTCTACCCCTGGGTCAAAGATCATGTGTGGGTCCATATTTGTCTCATGGTTCCTTTGTTCCTCTAGAAAAGGTTTGTATTTTGAGTCCCCCATGCTTTGTCCTTTCAAAACTCACGTTTTCCCATTCCCTCTATTGCCACAATCAGAATTTGTCGTTCTTGTCATTTCTGCCTTAAATACTTGAAGAAGAATGAGTTGATATGTCCCTGAGGAACGTATTTGAGCCTTGTAACTTTTTAAACTCTCTGTCCTTGAAGGAAATTTCATTTCCGAGGATCAAATGGTCATTTTTGTATTTTACGGTTTGTGGGTGTTTCTCCTGGTAAAATTTGCATCATTGCATCTACAAGGACGTGGCACATTTTGGTTAGATGAAGCTTGGCTAAATACTTCCGAGAAATTCCATGAAAAGCCTCATTTTAATAATGTGTCCATGGGAGGAACGATGCTCATTTGAAGACCTACTTTTGGGCTTTGCCAGGAGTAGTGCCAGGAGGACACGTGGAGACTTCTACCGCTTGGCTCTTGACTTAGACAAATTTTATGCAAATGGATACAGTTTGGTAGAATAGGACACGTGGCGAGCTTGTGCTCATTTAGGGTCTCTGCTTTGGGTGCCATCTTAAAGTTGTGCCATGGAGACACGTGGAGGAACCATGCATGTTTGAGGACCAGCCCTTGAGTTTCATTCTAAAGAAGTGCTAGACTGACACATGGAGGAACCATGCATGTTTGGGGACCAGCCCTTGAGTTTCATTCTAAAGAAGTGCTAGGCTGACACGTGGAGGCCTCCGCTCACTTTGCATTTTACTTAGACTTTTCAACGGCCAAAAGGAGATTGCCTCGGAGCATGACACGTGGCACCTTCCACTAAACTTCAAGCATTCAGACAGACCTCACCGGAGTAGGACACATGGTGAGCCCGCGCTCGTTCAAAGTATCAAAATTTTGGGACCATCTCAAGGAGTGCCATGGTGACATGTGGTTGTTGAAAAGTCAAAGAGGTGGGGAGGCGGACCATCGGGGCAACTTGGAAATTTTTCCTCTTGTATTCAAATGACTCAAAGTATCAAAAAGCCTGAGGGCCCGAGGGAAATAGTCAATGTTTTTCCCGTCAATGATGGAGGTGCAGGTGCGGTAGAGGAAATGTTAAAAATTTTCCTTCACGAAATATGATTAAAATATGAAATGAGAAGCGTTGCCCCTCAGCCAATCATATGAGGACACATGTCTTGTGGGAGGGTGGAGTCTGCGGAGGAAAATTGAAATTTTTTCCTTTGTCTAAAAAGATGCAAAATGTGTAAAATTGAGCCACGACTCCGTATCTAGTCATATTATGCCATGTGTCAGACCCAAATCGCAAAGGTGGAGTGGCGGAGGAAATCAAGAAATTTTGCAAATTTTCAAAAAGTTGTAAAAAGGTCAAAAGTGTCCCGAGGGCCTGTTTTTCCTAGATCTGCCACGTGGAGGGCTCAGATTTAAAGATAAGAATAGATCGATGGTAGTTGTGCATTTCACCAGTTTGGCCACCATTTGAGCTCCAGGAAGTTTGGAGATGTGTTTTTGCATCAATCTTCATCAATTTTTTTGCCAATTTGTGTCGTTTTGGCTGCAGGGTCCAAATTGATCGAATTGGGGGCTCAATTTGTGAATCCAAAGCACATTTCAAATGAATTTTTACTCTAATTCATGAAAAACGTGAATTACCAGATCCAAAGTTGCAGAGTAAAAAATTGGGAAAGGAAAAGATGAAATAATGAAATGAAAGGGGTCTACATGCATGGGGAATGAAAAACATGCTTCCACTTTGAAGAATGATGAAAGTTTTGTAATGATTCACCTTTTGAAAGAACAACTGCAAATTTTTGTGAGTTTTTTAAATGTCATTTTCCAAAATTATTGTAAAGCAAAGGTGCTTCAAATATTCTACTTTTGGAGGGAATATTTGAGGGGAAAAGTGAGTGAGTGAGTGAAAGTTATATATTGCATGAATTTGTCATGTAAATGGTCGGAGAAAATTAGAATTTTCACAGGAAAATATGGGAAGAAGCCCATTCTCTGAGAAACCATTTGAGAACCATTTTAACTCCCTTTTGCATCAAATTTGTATCATGTTAGGTTGGTTGCGGAGATGTGTAGCCACTAATAAGCTCGAGATTGTTCTTATAACATTCCCCCGATAATAAATTTGGTCATTCTAGATTATTTTTGTTGTCTCTTGGTAAAATTTGCATTTACTTATGCTTCATAATGTTTTCAATTTGTGTTTCTTGCTCATGTTACAATAAATGTTTGGAATTTCCTTTTGATCATGTAGATCTAATTATGGTAACAACTTAGTGGCATTTGCAATTCCAAATCGGAAGAGCTTTCATCGATGAAGGGATAAAAATTTAAATTCACTCTGCTTTCCTTGATATCTATTTGATTGTAAAATTTTGGGGGTACCTTAGGTCCGATAGAATAGAAATTTCTAAATGCTTTGCTTTGATTCATTTAACTTAGGATTTTGTGATATATCATCGTAGATTGTGTGGAAGAGTGCAGATCTGGGCTTTCATTTGATGCACATATTCGGGTTGAAGGAACACCTTATCCTCTTTGAAGCATTTCGTTGTCCGAGTCTTTGAAGTTTTGCAAAGGTCCTCAAATAAGTTGGCTGATTCTAGTTATCAGATCTAAGCATACATACAAATAAAAATGGATATTCTACCGAGAGAAGAATAATACAAACAAGAGACATAAATCAACACCAGTTTAACGTGGTTCACCCAGTGTGGGCTACGTCCACCAAAAACAAGCCAATCTATTATCCAAAGCTTTGATAAAATATCTGATGAATATTTACAATCTTCTACACTTCTCAGATGTTCAGTACTTTCTTCCTTCAAGCTTTTTGATTCTTCACCAAGAATTCTCTCTCACATAATTATCTTGTAATTATGATCAATCCTCTCATTCTAAACCCTAGATTTATGCTTTAAATAGTTGTTTAAGACTTTAGGGCACTTAGCCATGCAATTACATTCATTAAATCTATTCCAATGCTAAAAATAGAAATAAATCCTGAGAGTTAATTAAAAACTCGTCACCGTAAGCGATGTTAATTACGATTCCAGTTTGAACCATCACGCCATCGACTTGCCACCGATGATTCACACCTAACCGATGCTGGTTACTGTCAAACTTCTAGCAAGTTCTATTTACATGCTAAAACATGAGTAATTTAGCTCCATACTCAACAATCTCCCACTTGGAGATTAATTACTAGCACTATACCTGTACAGTACCATTCTTGGATTCCTCCTTAGCTTTGTTTCTTCCTCTTCAAGTCTCAAACTCAAAGACCAACAGAAGTGGAGTGTAGCTCCAAATTCTCCTTTGTTAATGGCTTCGTTAGCATATCCACAGGGTTCTTGCTCATATGAATCTTTTCCAGATTCAACTGTCCATCCTCCAATACATGCCATATGAAGTGATATCTCAACTGAATGTGTTTCGTTCTCGAATGAAATGTTGAGTTCTTTTCCAAATGAATTACACTCGACTACATGTCAGCTTTGAAATATTTACATTACTTTGCTCCTTTCCCAACTCTTCCATGAACTTACTCATCCATATCATCTCCTTTCTACCCTCTTTAGCTACTGACATACTCTTGCCTTTGTAGTAGACAAAGCCACAACCTTTGCAATCTCGAAATCCAGCTAACTTTCCATTCCACCTACTGTGAAAATATATCCAGTAGTGCTCCTCCTACCATCCAGATCTCCAGCCATATCCGAATCAACATAGCCATGTAATGAAATATCCGAACCTCCATAGCATAACTACATGCTAGATGTCCCTTTCAAATACTTGAGTATCCATTGGACTACTTTCCAATGCTCTTTACCTGGATTAGCCATATATCTACTCACAACTCCCACTTCCTGTGTAATGTCTAGTCTTGTACAAACCATAGCATACATGAGACTTCCAACTGCTGAAGCATATGGAACTCGTGTCATGTATTTGACCTCCTCTTGTGATGAAGGACACTTGATCTTTACTCAATTTGAAGTGTCCAGCCATAGGTGTGCTAACAAGTTTTGCATTCTGCATGTTGAACCTTTCTAACACCTTGTAGATATAATCCTCCTGAGACAAATACAATTTCTTGTTTTCCTATCTCTATGTATTTGCATGCCAATGATTCTTTTTGCAGCTCCCAAATCCTTCATTGCAAATGTGTGAGCTAGCTTTCTCTTAAGCTCACCAATGTCCTGCATACTAGATCCTGCAATAAGCATATCATCCACATACAATAACAAAATAATATAGCTCCCATTTTCAAGCTTCTTGAAATAAACACAATGGTCAGATTCACATCTCAAGTAACCATGCTCATGCATAAAACTATCAAACCTCATGTACCATTGCCTTGGAGCTTGCTTGAGCCCATATAGGCTCTTTTTCAACTGCACACTAATTTCTCCTTACCCTTGACTTCATACCCAAGTAGTGCTTTGCATATAAATCTCTTCATCCAAATCACCATGAAGGAAAGCCGTCTTCACATCTAGTTTCTCTAAATGCAAATCTTCTACTGCAACTAAACTCAATACAGTACGAATAGAAGTCATCTTAACAATAGGAGAAAATATTTCACCAAAGTCAATACCTACCTTTTGTGTAAATCCCTTTACTACAAGCCTTGCCTTGTACCTTTTCTGTCCACCCTCTTCTTCCTTAATTCTATAAACCCACTTGTTCTGTAATGTTCTCTTTCCTACTGGCAATTTAACCAAATCCCAAGTTTGGTTCTATTCCAAAGAGTTCATCTCCTCATCCATGTCATGCTCCCACTGAACGTGAGTTTTATCCTACATTGCTTCTTCAAAGCTTTCTAGTTCACCACTATCAGTCAATAATAGATAAAATAGAGAAGGTGAAAATCTTTCTGGAAGTTTACTTACCCTTTGTGACCTTCTCACAGGAGTTTGGGGTACCGGAGGCTCAATCTGGACCTCCTGGACATTAGTATCAACTTTTGACAGTGACCGACGCGGTCACCTCTAACCGACATCGGTTCGGCTAACCGATGCGATTCTGATCCTCTGTAACCATTGGCAGTTCATCTGACCGATGTCGGTCAAGGCCTAACCGACCACGGTTATTGTGTATTTCTGAAGGTGTTTCTTTAAAACCCAGAGTTCATTTTCATCAATAAACTTCTCAATTTTCTCATCCTTGGGTACCAAAATTTGATCCCTGTACATTCTCTTTTCATTCCATTCAACATCACGACTCCTAACAATTTTAGAATTCTCTAAATCCCAAAAATGAAAACCAAAATCACCAGATCCATAACCAATGAAAGTGCACCTCTTGGATTTTGCATCCAACTTTTTTCTATTTTCTTTATCAACATGCACAAAAGCTTCTGAACCAAAAACTTTAAGAAAAGAAAGATCTACCTCTTTTCCGGTCCATGCTTCCTCTGGTATTCCTCCATCTAGTGAACTTGAAGGGCCACGGTTAATCAAATAAACCATTGTATCAACTGCTTCTGCCCAAAACTGCAAGGGCAATCCAGAATGTATCCTCATACTTCTAGCACATTCCATGATTGTCCTGTTCATTCTCTCTACAACACCATTCTCCTGTGGTGTTCTTGGAACCGTTCTTTCTCTACGTATCCCATTCACTGAAAAATAATCATTGAAATCCTTACTACAGTATTCACCACCATTTTCAAATCTAAGGCACTTTAACTTAGAATTTGATTCATTCTCAACAAGGGCTTTCCATCTTTTAAAAGTTTCAAAAACATTAGATTTTGTTTAATACAATAAACCCATACCTTTCTTGTAGCATCATCAATGAAAGTAACATAATACTGGGATCCACCATGAGAAGCTACTTGAGCTGGTCCCCACACATATGAGTGTACAAGCTCCAATTTCTACTCCTTCTTAGTTGCCCCAACTTTGAGAAATCTCACTCTCTTTTACTTTCCAAAGATATAATGCTCACAGAAATCAAGATCTAAATCTTTCAAATTTGATAACTTACCCTTAGCCTTTAAGATCTACATTCCTTTTTGACTCATATGACCCAACCGATTATGCCACATGCATGCATATGAATCTGAAGTAGATAATGCAGAAAAGGAATCAGTAATACTGGGTAGATAAATATAACGTTCCTACCTTCTTACCTCTTGCCACAACAAAAGCACCCTTGGTGACTTTCCAAGAGTCTCCTGTAAAAGTAACCATGCAACCAGATTCACCTAGTTGCCATGCAGAAATAAGATTCCTCCTGAGGCTTGGCACATGCCTCACATCTTTCAATACCCATGTATTTCCATTATACAATTTTAGATGAACTTCCCCTTTACTTAGTAATCTTGCCGAGGTTCATCATCACCCAAATAGACATGCCCAAAATTGCCTGGACATAATTTCGAAATAACCCTTATTAGGGGTTACATGGAAAGAAGCTCCTGAATCTAAAACCCATGATTCAATTCTACTATCTAAAGAAATAATAAGAGCATCTTGCATTACCTCTGATGCAGCAAGATTCACCTCTTTACCTTTGTCTAGTTTTTGGTTCTCTTTATTCTTTGACCAACAATCTTTCTTTGCATGTCCTTTCTTTCCACATTTCTAACAAGTAATTCCCTTACTTCTGGATTTATATCTGCTATCCCTTGACTTTGATTTCCCATTACTCTTACTCTTGGATCTCTCATTCTGCCCCTTGCTTTCTACATTCAAAGCATTTCCAGATGATGTTTCCTCTGTACTTTTCCTGTGAATTTCTTCATTCAAGATTATACTAACCACATCATCAAAATTCAAAATATTATTAGTAGATGTTGTATTACTAACAGCCATTACCAAGTTGTCCCAACTATCAGGCAAAGAACATAAGAATAAAAGTGCTTTTACTTCATCATCAAATGGTATTGAAACCGATTTTAACTAATTTATAATAGATCGAAATCATTCAAATGACTAGAGGCAGATTCACCTTCATGCATCTTAGAACTAAAAATTTTCTTCATCAAATAAACTTTATTTGAAGCACTAGGTTTTTCATATAAATTAGCAAGAGATTTCATTAAGTCTACCATAGAAGCCACTTCTGTAATATTGGAAGCCAAAGATCTTTGCAGGGCTCAATCTTATAGATCCCAAAGCCTTTCTATCAAGAATCTTCCATTCTTCATCAGTCATCTTCGTAGGTCTAGAATTCTCATCCAACGGTAAGTACAAATCTCTCTGATACAGATAATCCTCAATCTGCATCTTCCATAATTGATAATTTCAGCCATCAAACTTCTCTACCTTGTATTTATTATCTTTTGTCATTGTTGTAGCTCCCACTCAATTAGAAAACCCTCTGTGAGTAAATATGTCAACACACAAAAACCCTCAAACAAAGCTCTGATACCAGTTGTTGGGGTTAGCACACCGGTTGTACAGACAATATATCAGATCTAAGCATACATGCAAATAAAAGTGGATATTCTACTAGAAGAATTATACAAAACAAGAGACATAAATCAACACCAGATTTAACGTGGTTCACCCAGTGTGGGCTACGTCCACCAAGAAACAAGCCAATCTATTATCCAAAGATTTGATAAGATATCTGATGAATATTTACAATCTTCTACACTTCTCGAGATGTTCGACTTTCTTCTTCAAGCTTTTTGTTTCTTCACCAAGAATTCTCTTTCTCACATAATTATCTTGTAATTATGATCAATCCCCCTCATTCTAAACCCTAGCTTTATGCTTTAAATAATCATTTAAGACTTTAGGGCACTTAGCCATGCAATTACATTCATTAAATCTATTCCAATCTTAAAAATAGAAATAAATCTAGAGAATTAATTAAAAACTCGTTGCACACAGGTAAATAATGTCGATTACGCCTAAACGTCATCGTTTCCAACTTGCCCTGACCAATGCCGGTCACACTCTAACCAATGCGGTTCTTTGTCGACTTCAATGAAGTTCTATTTACATGCTAAAACATGAGTAATTTAGCTCCATACAAAAGAATACAATCCATTTACAAAAATGCACAAAGAAAATCAAGATCATACCATGTCTTTAGTAGCCTTAGCCTTGTCTTCAAAGTATTTCCATCATTTAGTAGTGAAAACTCTGTTGAGTTTGAATAATGGGAAATTGATCATGTTTTCTCAAGGCCATCTCCATACAATCTCACAAGTATAAGGATATTTTCACTTCCTTCACAAAACAAAGGCTACAATATAGGTTCTCTTACCATGGTTGATAGGCACAACCTAAAATAGTTAGGATTAGATCAAATCATTCAAAGGTGCTACCCACTCCTTCAAAGCTTGAGTGCCAACAAGTCAGATAAATTACTTCCTCGGCTACAAAATGACATATAAACCATTTATCTGCCTCTGAGTGTCTTGTAAAATCCATGATGCAGCTCAATTTTTGAAGGAGATTAAATCTAGGTACCAACACCCAAATGGCACCGCTGCCGGGATGAATAATATAATATCCGCACCATTTGTTAATCTGCTTCTAGTTCATATTCTTTTGAGCCCGTCAACACTTTGAATGGCACTTTTCTTTGGGGACACTTTTTAGTATTTCAGTATTTCAAAGCCCTAGTAATACGTTTTATGTGATTTATGTGCAACTACATTGTTGAGCATCATTTTCTAATCAGATTTATAAGAATGGAATGAAGAGTATAGTTTTGAGTTTAATATTTTCAAGTGTATCCAATTTGTTGTTTCAAACTTTGCACCATAGTTAAAAAATTGAATGAAAGAAGATTAGATCTGTTAAAGCTTTGCATAGTGCTGATATTTGCAGTCATTTGATAGATCTTCATAGTGCATTTGCACAAACTAGGGTGAAAGTCCTTAGTGGTGACTCATGGCTATTATATTTTGATAAATACCAATACCTTATCATACATTAAGTGAAGTGTGTCATATAAATCTGCAAACCTGGAAGGAAGAAGATCTCTCTTTAGGAGGGACCCAAGTAGAAAATTATTTCAAGAATTGGAAAAGACATATTTAGAGGAGAGAAAATGTTTGGAAGGTTGTTGAAGGTCAGACATCAAGCAAAGGTATATCCATTAGTGAGAGAGATCAACCTTTAATAGAGGATTATCACTCTTCTTTCAGTGATTCTGATTCAAGAAATCTTCTCATAAACTTGTTTACTTCAACTAGTGAAGGTCCTTCTACCTACAGTGAGTTCTTTCTTCAATCTACACCTGTGTGTTTCAATTCTAGTAAAACTTTCCAAGAAAATCAGCACCTAGAGAATACCAATCTTGTGAACCACATTCTTGAGCCCCAAAGACCTCACACTCCTCATCAGCTTGTGTCACCCCCAAGATCACCTCCACTAGACAACATGGCTCAGCCTCCACCTAGGCCTCCATTTTTGGTCAATACCTTTGGCCCAATAAATTTTAGGGGAATGGCTGGTTATCCTAATGATGTGCCTCAGGATGTTAGAAGTAGATTTCCAAAGTTCCAAGGGAATAATGCCATAATAGGTGATCAACATTTGAAACTCTTTATTAATATGATGGAGGATTTTGAAATTGGATTTGAGGATGTGTACATTAAATTGTTTGTCCACACTTTAGAGGAGGATGCTAGGGATTGGTACAAGGCCTTGCCAAATAATTCAATTGATTCATGGACTGAAATGTAAAATGCATTCAGGTTGCAATATGGTGAAAAAATGATCCCAATTCCTCTTATCAGAGTTTGAGAATATCAAGAAAAACCCAAATGAATGGTCCATGACTTCAACACAAGGTTCAATAAAACTTTGAGGAGATTTCCGGTAAATTTAAGACCATGTGATGAATCTTGTTTGATAAAATATTCTGATGCATTTGACAAGAAGGCTGCATATTACTTGAGGGAAAAGAACCCTGGCAATTTAAGGCAGGCCTTCACCATGGCACTTCAAATTGAGAACAATATCAAGGCTGTTGGGAAACCTCCTAAGAGAGATGGAGTTAAATTGGTAAACCTTGACAAGCCTCAAGCAAACAAGAGTGTAGACTTGGAGGAAGTGGTGAAAACTTTGGCAGGGGCTGTCAAAGAGATTTCCTACAAATTGGCAAGAGTTAAGAAAGGAATTGGACAAACTTCACAAGGTCAGCCTAGGCAAATAAGCACATGATAGATTTAGAAATCACCATAGGAATGAGTAGAGATTTGATGACAAAGGTAAAGGACCTATGGGATTTGGAAATAGACAATCTTAGGCCAAGGAAAGTAAGGTTGTGCCTGATCTGTTAAATGCTAGAGTGGCTATTGTTGATGATGCAAATCAGATTGACTGGTGTGATAGATGTTTATTACCCCATCCTCCATGTGGAACAGATCAAAAAATTGAAGAGGAAGATGATGATTATAATATGGATGATGATGCTTGTATGATGGACTTCCCTACACACTCATGTCAAGGAGCAACATCTACTAAAGTGATAAGTGCATGGACTGCTGCTAGCTTTTGGGATTGCATCCAATGGGTACATCTTCTTCCTCCTTCTCATGTTTTAGAAATTGATAATGTACAAGCCTTTGAGCTGCCCAATAATGATTTTGAATACTTGAGGGTATTGATGATCAAGAAGTATGATGGAGGTATACCCTCGAGAAGAGGATAGGTAGCTACTTATGAATGTTGTGGTGGCCCAAGAGAAGGAGTATAACACAAGAAGTAAGGCTATCAAGGGAGCTGGGCCTTAGGCCAAAAATAAAACCCCATTGCTTTCTAATATCCCAAAAGAGGTTCCTAAGAAAGAAACATCTACTAAGATCCCTCTTGTCCCAAGTAAATTTATGCTTCACCCCATGCTCAAAATGTTAAAAACCTTGTGCCATCTGATGAAATTTCCAGCCCTCCTTCCACTATGTTTTTCCTAAATACATTCCCTATGACATTGCTCAAGTTTTGAGCCAAATCAAGGTCAGTGTTCCAATTTTTGAGCTACTTAGAATCCCGAGCACAAGAAGAGAGCACTTGAGTATTTGGGATTGAAGGAGGAGAAGGCTGTCATGAAAAGAAATGTGAATGTTGTAGAGGCTCCACTTGCTATTGCAGAGGTAGGAAAGACATCAACATTGGAATAATTTGGTGAACCACTAGAGGTATATTTGGGAACATCCTTGGTTGAATCTCAGCTGAGTGTTGACCCTTTCTTCACAACTTTGATCATCAAGGACATGTTGCTACATAATTGTATGTTTGACTTGGGCATCATGTAATGTCATGCCTTTGGAAGTTATGAATGAGTTAGATATCAAAGTAACAACAGCATATGGCAAGTGTACTACCATGGATTCCAGGGAAGTGCCAGTTGTTGGGTGTGTCAAAGGTTTGGTGGTGCAACTTGCAGCCTATCCGGGTAAGAATTTGAAACTTGATGTTGTAATTGTTGATTGCCTTGCCAAATGGGGTATGTTATTATCAAGAAAGTGGGCTACAAGTGTTAGAGGGAGTGTCCAAATGGATATGTCTTTTGCCACCATTCCCATTGAAGGTAGCCTTGTAAAATTATATGGAGAGAAGAAGATGTTGCATCTAATTGAGGATCCAAACAATGCTTCTTATGAAGTATTATTTGTTGATGTTGATGTTGATAATTTTATTGGGTTTGCTGATGGTAAGGAGCACAAGATGGATCAATCTAAGTGTCTTGAAGAGGTAGGCTCACCATGGACCTTGCTATTTGATGGAGCTTGCTCCAAATTTGAAATGGTGCCGGTGTTGTTTTGATCTCTCCAAGCAATGAGGAATTTGTTTTCTCCTTCAAACTTAACTTTGAATGCACCAATAACATAGTTGAGTATGAGGCATTACTTGTTAGGGCTAAGGATTGCTTGGAAGTATGGCGTAAAATATGTTTTTGTAAAGGGAGATTCTGAGTTGGTTGTCAAACAAGTTAGAAAACTATATGCAACAAAAAATCAGCGGATGAAACAATACAAACATGCAGTTTGGGATCTGATTGAGATGTTTGATTCCTTCAACATTCTTCATCATGAAAAAAGTTTAAATATGATTGTTGATAAGCTGGAAATGTTGGGGTCTAGATTTGACAATTGTACCATTTCTCCATATTGTGAATATGATGTTGAGATACTCACTAGGCCTGCAGTCCCGATAACATCAAGCATTGGCAAGTATTTGATGATGATGCTCAAGTTTAGAGTTTTTTTAGAACCAAGGTGAGTTTTTGGATCAACATATTGATTTGGAACCATTGGTGTGTAATGTTGATGGAAAAGAAACCTTGTTTGGCAAGGATATCATTCAATTGAAGACTAACACCATCCCTAGAGGGTTGGTTGCTCTTGAGTCAAATTTTAACAATGTTGATTGTGTAATCAATAGAAACATGTTTACATCTAGAGATGTTGAAGAGCATGACTTGGGAACAAAGGAAAACCAAGGAAGATTTGGTTAGGGAGTGGTTTAAACAAGGAAGAAAAACAATCCTATATCCAATTATTGAAACAATATCAAGACTGTTTAGCTTGGTCTTATTCCGAGCTGAAAGCATATAGAGAAGACTTATTCCAACATGAGATCCCTCTTGAGAAAGATGCCAAACCATTCAGATAGAAGCAAAGGCCAATTAACCCACTCCTTTCTATCAAAATGCAAGAGGAATTGAAAAATTTGAAGGATGGAGGAATCATTCAACCCACAAGGTATTCTTCTTGGGTTGCAAACTTGGTGCCGGTTAGAAAGAAGAATGGAGATATCAAACTTTGTGTGGATTTTAGAAATCTAAATAGAGCATCAATAAAGGACAACTATCCTTTACCAAACATGGAGAACATGTTGCAATTAGTGACTGGTTCTGAGATGCTTTCTACTTTGGATGGTTTCTCCGGTTATAACCAAGTTGTTGTCAAAGAATCAGAGAGGATTAAAATTGCCTTTACTACTCCGTGGGGAACATATGTTTTTGTCAGGATGCCCTTTGGTTTAATGAATGCTGGAGATACTTTTCAAAGGGCCATGGATGTTGCTTTTTCTGGTTATATCAATGATTTTATTGTTGTTTATCAAGATGATATTACTATTTTTTCTAGCAAAAGAATTGACCACTTGCAACATTTGGAAAGAATGTTGATCAAATGTAGAGAATATGGCATTTCACTCAATCCAAAGAAGTGCCATTTTGGAGTGCAAAGAGAAAAACTACTTGGTCACATTGTGTCTAAAGAAGGAGTTATGATTGATCCACAAAGGATAGAAGCTATCAACAAGATCCCGGTTCCAAAACTAAGAAAGGAATCCAATCCTTCTTTGGTCAAATCAATTTCATTAGAAGGTTTGTGTCTAATTTTGCTGAGTTGACTCTCCCCATTACTTCCATGTTGAAGAAGGACCAGAATATCAAGTGGGAAGAGGCTTCCCTTAAATATTTTGATGGAATCAAGGAAGCATTGAAGCATGCTCATGTTCTAGCAGCCCCAAATTACAAGAAACCTTTCCAAATCTTCTCCTTTGCTTTTGAGCACACCATTGCATCTATTTTGTTGTAAAAGGATGATGATGGAGCTGAAAGACCTATTTCCTTCTTTAGTAAGGCATTGCAAGTAGCTGAGTTAAAATACACAATCATGGAGAAGCAAGCCTTTGCATTGGTGAAAGCAACTAAGGTTTTCAGACCTTATATTTTGAGTTCCAAAGTTGTTGCTTATGTTCCTCACACAATGGTAAAAGATGTCTTATCAGAGATGGAGATTTCAAGAAAAATATGTAGGTGGGTTAACAAATTATAGGAGTATGATATGGACATTCAGACCACAAAGCTAGTAAGAGGTTTGGGTCTTGCCAAGCTCATGGCTGAAAGTAATTTGTAGAATGCTGAAGTAAATGAAGTAGAAGAAGAGAGGAAGATGTTCTTGAAAAATTGTTGAACTCTGAGTGGTACAAGGATGTAATCTATTATCTCAGACACCTATGCTACCTTGGACATTTGAATAAAAATCAGAAAAGAGCTCTCAAGCTGGCTTCTCAAAAATATATCATTACAAACTTTGGGTTGGCTTGGAAGAACCCTGAGGGAATCCTCTTGAGATGTGTGACTGAAGATGAAGCTCCCAAAATAATTGCTGATTTCCATGGGGGAGTTTGTGGAGGAAATTTTGCTGGGAGGGTTACTACACACAAGATTTTGAGGGCTGGTTATTGGTGGCCAACTCTTTTTAAAGATGCAACTCAGTTGGTTAGAAGATGTGAGAGTTGTCAGTGTTTCTCTAGAAGAATGAAAGCTTCAGGCTCCCTTCCTTTGCAGCCTGTATCAATTGAAGCTCCTTTCAAACAATGGGGGCTGAGACTTCATTGGTGAAATCTCTGATTCATCAAGTGCTGGACACAAATGGATTTTGGTAGCTACTGATTTCTTCACAAAATGGGTGGAAGCAATCCCCACTAGGAAGGCAATGCACCAAGTTGTAATGGACTTCATATTGAATCATATCATCTATAGATTTGGAGTGCCAGTCAAGATTGTTGTTGATAATGCCATGAGTTTTAGAGCTTGGACCTTTAGTGGCAATGTGCAAAGAATATGGAATAAAGTTGACATATGCTTCTAACTACAATCCACAAGGAAATGGATAGGCTGAGTCCAACAATAAAAACTTGTTGAAGATTATTAAAAGGACTTTGGAATTAAACAAGAAGAAGTGGGGTGAACAACTAAAGTTTGTTGTTTGGGCTGATAGGATCACTGCCAAAAGAGCTACTGGTAAAATCCCATTTGAATTGGTATATGGAACACAAGCTCTATTGCCCTTGCATCTGTAGTTGTCTTCATTTCAGTTTGTTCAACAACTTGAAGATCAAGAAATCAGTTCATATGAAGCAAGGATTAATCAGATTGTTGAACTTGATGAAGCAAGAAGAGCATCCCATCAGAGGCATGTCAAATTCAGAGAGAGAATGAAGAAGTTGTTTGATAAGAAGGTAACCCCAAGAGCTTTCAGTATTGGAGATCTTGTGCTTGTTGTGGGATAGTAGGCATGAAGATAAGGGCAAGCATGGTAAATTTGATGCTTTGTGGATGGGCCCATATTCAATTGACATAAGAATTGGTGAGAATACTTTTTTCCTCAAGGACCTAGATGGGGAATTGCTTGAGCTTCTTGTTAATGGCAGACATTTGAAGCATTTCTTGGATTGATCCCCAAAACTAAAGTTTGCATATCACTTGTATAGTGTACAGTTTTTTTGTTTCTACTTTTTTTGTTGTTTTGGTCGGTTTTTGGTTTGCCTTTGTGTGTGGCAGCCCTTTTTGTTGGTTTATCAGGTTGGTTTTTTGGGTGTTTTGGCTTGTGACTCTATTTTCCCAATGGATATTTTGGCACTTGGTCTACTTTTGTTCTTGTGGCACTCGTACGGGAGTGCCCATCCCCAAGTCGGAGCCTGTGTTGGTGCTCAAAATTGTCTCGCCCCATTTGTGCCCTTGGAAATTTATTGATTTATGACCTCTATCATTTTATCCTTCCCCATGTTGTGCTTGGTTGGTCTTTTTTTGCCATTTTTAGTCTACCCCTGGGTCAAAGATCATGTATGGGTCCATATTTGTCTCCTAGTTTCTTTGTTCCTCTAGAAAAGGTCTGTATTTTGAGTCCCCATGCTTTGTCCTTTCAAAAACTCACATTTTCCCATTCCCTCTATTACCACAGTCAGAATTTGTCGTTCTTGTCATTTTTTCCTTAAATACTTGAAGAAGAATGAGTTGATATGTCCTCCAGGAACGTATTTGAGCCTTGAACTTTCTAAACTCTCATCCTTGAAGAAAATTTCATTTTCAGGCTCAAATGCTCATGTTTTTCTCGTATTTTTACGTTTTGACGGGTTTTTCCCGAGTCAAATTTACATCATTGCATCTACAGGGGACGTGGCACCTTTTGGTTGGATGTGGATCAACTAAATACTTCAAAATTCCATAAAAGCCTCATTTTTAAAATATGTCCATGTGGAGGAATGACGCTCATTTGAAGACCTAATTTTGGGCTTTTCCTTGGAGTAGCACCGGGAGGACACGTGGAGGCTTCCGCTAGCTTGGCTTGACTTAGACAAATTTTATGCAAATGGATATAGTTTGGTGGAATAGACACGTGGCGAGCTCATGCTTGTTTAGGGTCTCTTCTTTGGGTGCCATCTTGAAGTTATGCCATGGAGACATGTGGAGGAACCACGCATGATGAGGATTGGCCCTTAAGTTTCATTCTAAGGCCTCGGACATGTGGAGGCCTTCGCTCACTTTGCATTTTACTTAGACTTTTCAATGGCCAAAAGGAGATTGCCTCGGAGCATGACATGTGGCACCTTCCACTTGAACTTCAAGCATTTAGATAAACCTCACCAGAGCAGGACACGTGGCAAGCCCACACGCTGGTTCAAAGTATCAAAATTTTGGGACCATCTCAAGGTGCGTCGTGGTGACACATGGTCAATTTGAAAATTCAAAGAGGCAGGGAGGTAGACCATCGGGGGTAACTTGGAAATTTTTCCTCTTGTATTCAAATGACTCAAAGTATCAAAAAACTTGAGGGCTTGAGGGAAATAGTCAATGTTTTACCTTGAGGAAAATGGAGGTGCGGTGGTAGAGGAGGAAATGTTAAAAATTTCCTTCATGAAATATGATTAAAATATGAAATGAGAGTGCTGCCCCTCAGCCAATCATATGAGGACACATGTCTTGCGGTGGGGGGCGGAGAGCCATGGAGGAAAATTGAAATTTTTCCTTTGTCTAAAAAGATGCAAAATGTGTAAAATTGAGCCGCGACTCCGTATCCAGTCATATTGCGCCACGTGTCAGACCCAAATCACAAAGGCGGAGCGGCGGAGGAAATCAAGAAATTTTGTAAATTTTCAAAAAGTTGTAAAAAGGTCAAAAGTGTCCCCGAGGCCCATTTTTACCCGGATCTGCCACATGGAGGGCTCAAATTTAAAGATAAGAATAGATCGATGGTAGTTGTGCATTTCACCAATTTGGCCACCATTTGAGCTCCAGGAAGTTTGGAGATGCATTTTTGCATCAATCTTCATCAAATTTTTTACCAATTCGTGTCGTTTTGGCCTGCAGGGTCTGAATTAATCAATTGGGGGTTCAATTTGTGAATCCAAAGCATTTTCAAATGAATTTTTACTCTAATTCATGAA
Source organism: Taxus wallichiana var. yunnanensis (assembly GCA_018340775.1). Classification (NCBI taxonomy): domain Eukaryota; kingdom Viridiplantae; phylum Streptophyta; class Pinopsida; order Cupressales; family Taxaceae; genus Taxus; species Taxus wallichiana. The sequence goes on along the minus strand of CM031237.1, from coordinate 747,347,439 downwards.
AAACGTGAATTACCATATCCAAAGTTACAGAGTAAAAATTGGGAAAGGAAAAGATGAAATAATGAAATGAAAGGGGTCTACATGTGTGGGGAATGAAAACGTGCTTCCACTTTGAAGAATGATGAAAGTTTTGTAATGATTCACCTTTTGAAAGAACAACTGGAAACTTTTTTGTGAGTTTGTTAAATGTCATTTTCCAAAAATATACAAAGCAAAGGTGCTTTAATATTCCACTTTTGGAGGGAAGATTTGAGGGGCAAAGTGAGTGAGTGAGTGAAAAGTTATATATTGCATGAATTTGTCATGCAAATGGTCGAGAAACTTAGAATTTTCACGAAAATTCTGGGAAGAATCCCATTCTCTGAGAAACCACTTGAGAACCATTTTAACTCCTTTTGCATCAAATTTGTATCATGTTAGGTTGGTTGCAGATGTATAGCCACTAACAAGCTCTGAGATTGTTCTTATAACATTCCCCTACTAATAAATTTGGTCATTCTAGATTATTTTGTGTTGTCTCTTGGTAAAATTTGCATTTACTTATGTTTCAGAATGTTTTCAATTTGTGTTTCTTGTTCCTGTTGCAATATGGTGTTTGGAATTTCCTTTTGATCATGTAAGATCTAATTCTAGTAACAACTTAGTGGCATTTGCAATTCTATAATCAAAAGAGCTTTCATCTGATGAAGGGATAAACAAATTTAAATTCACTCTACTTTCCTTGATATAGATTTGATTGTAAACCTTTGGGGTACCTTAGGTCTAATAGAATAGAAATTTCTAAATGCTTTTTGATTCATTTAACTCAAGATTTTGTGATAAATCATCATAGAGATTGTGTGGAAGAGTGCAGATCTGGGCTTCCATTTGATGCACATATCCTGTTGAAGGAACACCTTAACCTCTTTGAAGCATTTATGTTGTCTGAGTCTTTCAAGTTTTGCAAAGGTCCTCAAAGAAGTTGGAAAATTCTAGTTAGTCTTGTCTGAATATCTCCCACCCCAAAATTCATTTCAAATTAACTCATCCTACCTATAATACCCCTGTATTGTATTGTGTGTCAACAAAAGAATACAATCCATTTACAAAAATGCACAAAGAAAATCAGGATCATACCATGTCTTTAGTAGCCTTAGCCTTGTCTTGAAAGCATTTCCATCATTTAGTAGTGACAACTCTGTTGAGTTTGAATAATGGGAAATTGATCATGTTTTCTCAAGGCCATCTCCATACAATCTGCACATAAGACAAGGATATTTTCACCTCCTTCACAAAACAAAGGCTACAATATAGGTTCTCTTACCTTGGTTGATAGGCACAACCTAAAATAGTGAGGATTAGATCAAATCCTTCCAAGGTGCTACCCACTTCTTCAAATCCTGAGTGCTAACAAGTTAGATAAATTACTTCCTCAGCTACAAAATGACATATAAACCATTTATCTGCCTCTGAGTGTCTTGTAAAATCCATGATGCTAGCTCAAGTTGTGAAGGAGATTAAATTTGGGTACCAACACCCGAATGGCACCATTGTTCTGGGGATGAAGAATGCAATATCTAGACCAATTTGTTAATATACTTCTAGTTCATATTCTTTTGAGCCTGTCAACACTCAATGGCACCATTGTGACACTAATTTGAATCTACTTAGGCATATTATTTTGAGCATCCATCATGCACCGAATGACGCTATTGCAGGGACATTTTTAGTATTTCAATTTTCAAATCCCTGTAATACTTTTATGTGATTTATGTGCAACTACATTGCTGAGCATCATTTTCTAATCAAATTTATAAGACTTGAATGAAGAGTATAGTTTTGAGTTTAATATTTTCAAGTGTCTCCAATTTGTTGTTTCAAACTTTGCACCATAGTTGATAAATTGAATGAAAGAAGATCAGATCTGTTAAAGCTTTGCATAGTGCTAATATTTGTAGTCATTTGATAGATCTTCATAGTGCATTTGCACAAACTAGGGTGAAAGTCCTTAGTGGCGACTCCTGGATGTTATATTTTGATAAATACCAGTACCTTATCATACATTAAGTGAAGTGTGTCATATAAATCTGCAAACACTGGAAAGAAGATCTCTCTTCGAGGAGGGACCCAAGTAGAAAATTATTTCAAGAATTGGAAAAGACATTTTAGAGGAAAGAAAAGTTTGGAAGGTTGTTGAAGGTCGACATCAAGCAAAGGAATATCCATTAGGGTGAGAGAGATCAACCTTTAATAAAGGATTATCACTCTTCTTCCAAGTGATTCCATTCAAGAAATCTTCTCATAAATTTGTTTACTTCAACTAGTGAAGGTCCTTCTATGTACTGTGAGTTCCTTCTTCAATCTACACTGTGTTTCAATTCTAGTAAAACTTTCCAAGAAAATCAGCACCTAGAGAATACCAATCTTGTGAACCACATTCTTGAGCCCCAAAGACCTCGCACTCCTCATCAACTTGTGTCACCCCAAGATCACCTCCACTAAAAATGGCTCATCCTCCACATAGGCCTCCATTTTTGGTGAATACCTTTGGCCCAATAAATTTTAGGGAATGGCTTGGTTATTCTAATGTTGTGCCTCAGGATGTTAGAAGTAGATTTCAAAGTTCCAAGGAATAATGCCATAACAGGTGATCAGCATTTGAAACTCTTTATTAATATGATGGAGGATTTTGAAATTGGATTTGAGGATGTGTACATTAAATTGTTTTCCACACTTTAGAGGAGGATGCTAGGGATTGGTACAAGGCCTTGCCAAATAATTCAATTGATTCATGGAATGAAATGCAGAATGCATTCAAATTGCAATATGGTGAAAAAACTGATCCTAGATTCCTCTTATCAGAGTTTGAGAATATCAAGAAAAACCCAAATGAATGGTCCATGACTTCAACACAAGGTTCAATAAAACTTTGAGGAGATTGCCAGTAAATTTAAGACCATGTGATGAATCTTGTTTGATAAAATATTCTGATGCATTTGATAAGAAGGTTGCATATTACTTGAGGGACAAAAATCCTGGCAATTTAAGGCAAGCCTTCACCATGGCACTTCAAATTGAGAACAATATCAAGGCTGTTGGGAAACCTCCTAAGAGAGATGGAGTTAAATTGGTAAACCCTGACAAGCCTCAAGCAAACAAGAGTGTAGACTTGGAGGAAGTGGTGAAAACTTTGGTAGGGGTTATCAAAGAGATTTCCTACAAGTTGGCAAGAGCTGAGAAAGGAATTGGACAAACTTCACAAGGTTAGCCTAGGCAAAAAACACATGATAGATTCGGAATCACCATAGGAATGAGCAGAGATTTGATGACAAAGGTAAAGGACCTATGGGATTTGGAAATAGACAATCTCAGCCAAGGAAAGTAAGGTTGTGCCTGATCCGTTAAATGCTAGAGTGGTTGTTGTTGATGATGCAAATCAGATTGACTAGTGTGATAGATGTTTCTTACCCCATCCGCCATGTGAAACAAATCAAAAATTGAAGAGGAAGTTGATGATTATAATACGGATGATGATGCTTGTATGATGGACTACCTATACACTCATGTCAAGGAGCAACATCTATGAAGTGATAAGTGCACGGACTGCTGCTAGCTTTTGGGATTACATCCAATGGGTACATCTTCTTCCTCCTCTCATGTTTTATAAATTGATAATGTATAAGCCTTTGAGCTTCCCAATAATGATTTTGAATACTTGAGGGTGTTGATGATCAAGAAGTATGATGGAGGTATACCCTTGGAAGAGGATAGGCAGCTGCTTATGAATGCTATGGTGGCCCAAGAGAAGGAGTATAACACAAGAAGTAAGGCTATCAAGGGAGCTGGGCCTCAGGACAAAAATAAAACCCCATTGCTTTCTAATATCCCAAAAGAGGTTCCTAAGAAAGAAACATCTGCTAAGAGCCCTGCTGTCCCAAGAAAAATTTATGCTTCACCCCATGCTCAAAATGTTAAAAACCTTGTGCCATCTGATGAAATTTCCAGCCCTCCTTCCACTATTGTTTTTCCTAAATACATTCCCTATGACATTGCTCAAGTTTGAGCCAAATCAAGGTCAATGTTCCAATTGTTGAGCTTCTTAGAATCCTTGAGCACAAGAAGAGAGCACTTGAGTATTTGGGATTGAAGGAGGAGAAGGCTGCCATGAAAAGGAATGTGAATGTTGTAGAGGCTCCACTTGCTATTGCAGAGGTAGGAAAGACATCAACATTGGAAGAATTTGGTGAACCATCGAGGTATATTTGGGAACATCCTTGGTTGAATATTAATAAGCATGGTATATTAATAATACTTTTCAACACATATTGTGAGGTTCATACAAAATTTGATAAATTTAAATATATTATTAATAAATTATAGGTTGCGATATGTCGAAACATAGGGGACATTAATTGCCAACAAATAACTAATCAAAAGAATATATATGGATGTTATAGAAGCAAAAAAATTATAACAACATTTACAAAATTGAATCTTTAGCATTGCTCAATGCTTAGAATAAAAAAATGTATACATATTCAATAATACTAAAACTTATATAAATATTATTAACCCATAAAATATCTAATGAAATTAACATTTAAAAACCACACACACACACACACACATATCGACTCTCTATACCAACATTATCCATTCCTTAATCTAGAAACCACTGTTTCCAACACAATTACACGAAAATCCTCAAAAGTATTCCTTCTTTTATCCTATTATGTAGTGTGGAAAAATAGAGAGAATATTTTCACAATACAAATTTCCTTCATTCCCTTTCTTTTTATAGGTCAAGGTTTTGAAAATTCCTTCCCTACCCTCATAGGAAAGGAATGTCTCTACTTGAAACTATTCAAGAAAATTTAGGGAACATCAACTTCTCACACATAACGAATCCAAAAATTGGTATGGTCATTGTAGAGAAGCAAAATGCAAGAGAAATACTTACAAAATTGAATCTTTAGTATTTTTGAAATATTTATAGGAAAAGTGTGCACACATATTCATAGTTGCCATAAATTACACAAATATTTTTAACCATGTGATATCTAATGAAATAAATAAAAATAAATATATATGATATTTTTCCAACTATCTAACCACCATCCTCCATTCCTCAAACCAATACAACATTTCCAAAATCACCACCACAAAATCCTAAGAAAATTATTTCGTCTTCTATTATAGAAAAACACAGTAATGTAGGCAATCCTTTTATTTTTTAATAAAAAGTCACATATGGACAATCTTCTTGTTGTGGATAATTAGAGTCTAATCCATTTTGAGGGTAATTATCTCGCATGAGATGTAGGAAATTATAGAGATAAGGACATGTTTGGAATATGTGGCATCCCATGTTAAGCAATTTTAAAAGAAGAAAAGATGAAGAAAAAAACATGTCAAGTAAAAATATTTATACCGATAATAAATTAATGTATGTGTCAACAAACCAATAATAAAAATCAATCACAACATAAGATGAAAAATTAAAAAATTGACTTAATTGTTACCATCACTACATTATCTTAATCATTTGATAATTAACTCAAATTATAAATTTTATCTTAATAACCTGTATGCACAAGTTTAAACAATATAAAACATCCAAGACCCATTACAAGAAAGTATATAAGATTCGTTAGAAGCTTAATATTAATTATTAATACAATGATTGTCCTTTTGATGCAAAATTTTAGCACTAAATCTATGTTCATTGTTGTCAAACTATAAAGCCTTAATTTTTAATACTTTTGTAACTTTTTGGATTATTGAAATTACAATTTTTTTTGAAACATTTGAATAAAAATATAGGTCACATGCGTCGGAACAAAAGGAGCACTAACTCTCGATACACAACCAATCAAAAATAGGTATGGCTATTGTAGAAGTGAAAATGCCGATAAATATCATAAAATTAAATCTTCACCATCACTCAAATATTTAAAAGGAAAAATGGATACATGTATTCAAAACCCACGAACCATATTTATTGTTAACCCATTAAATATCTCATGAAAAAACACAAACACACACACACACACACACACACACACACACACACACACACACACACACACACACACACACACACACTCACTCACTCACTCACCCCAATACACAATATTATTCTCTAACTCTATATACTACCATCCTCCATTCCTTAAACTAGAGACTAACATTTCTAGAACCATCACACCAAAATCCTCATAGCCTATTCCATATTTTATTTTACTATATAGTGTGGAAAAGATGACATAATTTCTTCACAAAATACTTTAACTTGAATCCCTTTCTTTTGACAAGTCAACCATTCAATACTCCCTTCCCTATAATTAGAATAAAGGAACATCTTCTTGAAACTACTCAGAGAGAACATGGGGGAATGGTTTAATAAATATTTCCATGTTTTCATAAAATCAAAACCTAATATCTAACAAGATTGACATTCATGACACATAAACAATAAAAAAATATTTGTATGATTGTTGCAAAAGTTAAAATATCATAGAAATATTTACAAAATTAAATCTTTAACATTGCCAAAATATTTTGAAGCATTTTTTTACAAATATTCTCTTCTTCAAAATGTTAGATACACATTCAATACTTATGAACTTAAGGTCTTGGGATATTGGTGAGTTACAAGTAGTTTTACATCAACCCAAGTTCCATTCCCATTGAGTTCATTGGATGCTTTCAATAAGTGGCCATGGGGAAACCTTGAGGTAGGGGTCAAAATTCTCCATATGGACCAAGTGGAACATAACGGGGCACTTTGAATGTGGATCACTTGGTGGACATAAAGGACCTAAGCCCACCCTCATGCCCCAAGTTATAGAAAGTGCTCCTCCACCACTTTAGCTCATAGCTCAGGTATAGTAAAAGCATTTACAATCTAAAATTTCAACTCAAGGTCTTGGGTTATTGGTGAGTTACAAGTATTTTGTAATCATTAACCCAAGTCCTATTCCTATTGATTTCATTGGATGCTTTCAATAAGCCATGGGTACACCTCGAGGTAGGGTTTAAATTCTCCATATAGACCAAATGGAACATAACGGGGTGATTTGAATGCAGATCACTCTATAGACATTAAGTAACAAGCCCACCCCATGTCCTACTTAGAGAAAGTGTTCCTTAACCACTCTAGTTCATAGCTCTAGTATAATAAAAAAATTTACCATCCAAATTTGGCCAATGGGGTTTGGGTGGATTGGTCAAGATAGACGGTTATGTCCACCGGAACCACCCGAGTTCATTGGTGGTGGCGGTGTTGCATCACCGGTGGTTGCAGATGGTGGTTTCTATCGGTGGTGATGGAATTTACATCATTGGCATTGGTGTTGGTGTCACCGGTGGCTCTAAAAATGAGGTGGAGGAAAAAATTACATCTTTGGTGTGGGCTCGGTGGTTCGTGGTTTGTGATTTTGATGGATTAATTGTAATATCTTGTTTAAGGAAGTTAGTATTGTTAAGGAGGGGACCCAAGAACCCCGGTTCATAGCTCCGAGTCAAAAGTGTTTAACTATAAAAAACAAATTCAATACTTAAAGAAAAAATTGAAATCCCATAAATGAGATTTCCCTCTAGATCTCTAGACCACCATCCTCCATTTTAAAGCTAGAAACTAGAATTTCTAATACCACTATATAAAAATCCTTAGAAAATGTTCCATCGTTTTTTTCAATACACATTGTGGAAAAATAGAGAGAATATTTTCAAAAAACATGATAGCTTAAATCCCTTTCTTTCAATAAGTCATTGGATAAAAAAACCTTCCCCACACTCAAGGAAATAAACCTCTCTTCCTGAAATTACTTATGTGAATCCTAAATCTATCAAATGTGCGTAAGAACCACATGTTAACCATGCTTAGCGGTTCTTGATGGAACACAAAACATTCGATCAACCATGTTGGTATATTGGGTGGAGAACAAAACCAAATATATGAGGGGACATACTGGATACTTTCATACACTCCTATACCATTCTTCACAAAGAAAGGAGCATAATAAATGCATTAATGTTAGAACCTACAAGTCCCTTTGATGGAGTACATTAGATAAAAAGAAATAATAATTGTTGTATTTTAATGATTTTATAAATCTAAGATGTACCCTAATTCTTAGTAATATATGTATACATACACCATAAGTCACAAGTATTCATAATAACCTTAAGCTATTGATGTATATTGTGAGAGTGCATTGATGTGCCATGTGGGTCATGCTCACAAGGTTATTTCGAACTATGTGTCATACATGGCCAAATAATAAAAGGTGCATCACATGAGGAGTATATGCCATGTCACGTTATCATTATAAGGTTATATTTGTGTGTATTACATAGTCTCTCTAGGAATATTCTCAATAATGTTAATAATGGGTTATCAAGACCGTGTCCTAAAATGGGAAATTTACTATCGGTAGGAACCAAATGGTCGCTTTGATTAGCCAAATACGATACACATATGATACACTAGAAATGGTAACCACCAGGTTGTTGTATACATACTTTAAGACTCTATGGTAATCAAAAGACACTTTATTGTTGAACCTTACATATTGTGGTCCATCAATGGAAGTGTGTGGAGGTAACTATAATAAAATTTAACTCAAGGATTTTTGAAGTAGAATATGAAGAGCGTGTGTTAAATACGTCCATTTTTTTGGATAACTTGTAAGAGATATTGTTAGTTCTTGTTGTTTAACATTTAATGTTTCAACTTTTTTATTAGTTCGTTTTCCTTTATACTAGGGATTTTATTAGAATTATTTTCTACTAGACATAGATGTTATTTCATAAGTCAACATGTTAGTTGTAAAGAGCTTGGTTTCATATATTTGTACTATTTGGAAGAAGTCTCCAAAGGATGTGAAGTTAATAAAAACGTATCTTTAACTTAGTTTTGGAATTGGAATTGAAATGAAAACCTTGATTAGCCAACCCTCATAAATGTTTTTAGGCCCTTGATAAAGAAAAGAAGATTGCAATGCAAGAGATAAAAATATGACCGTCTTGTTAAAAAAATTCTCAAATGAGAAATTGGGAGGATACAACCCAACGACATAGTGACTTGTGATTCATATTTTGTAAGAAGAGATATTTTTCTTGCATGTCTTTGATTTTTGGATATATGTATTAGAATTGGATTTTAGACCATAAGTGCAATGTTATTATTAAAAGGGAAATCACATTACGTATACGAATAAGAATAATAGCTTAGGGGACCATGTGTTATCTCCCCATGATTGGAACACTAAATGTAGGTAAGGCTTGGGTGATTTCCAAGGTAATATCCCTAAAGGAGGAGACAAGTCTTTATAATATGAATTTTTATCGCATGAGGGTTATACTTGATTTTACCCTATCTTGGTATTATTGTAAATTTCCATTTGTGGAAAGATATTAATACCATTAGAACACTATATATATTTTTGGTTTATGCTTGACGATAAGAGTGGGTATATTGATTAGGATTGTAGATGGTTTCTATTACATAATTTTTTTGTCATCATTAGCATAATATAGGTCACCCTTACAATTAGACTATTATACACTTAATCCGAGTTCATATATTGAGATATGGATGGTTGTCTTGTGTCTAACATAATTGTTGTCAAATAATCACTTATGTTTATTTATAAAACTTGTTTGAGAGGTGAAGGAATTTCCCACATTTCTTCTTTTATCCTTAAGATAGTGGATTTTTAAGATTAGTGGACTCCTTTCCTATGGATCCTAGTTACCCGTGGATTCCTCTTTTCCGATGGGTCCGAGTTTCACATGGATTCTTATTTTTCCATGGGTCTTAGTTACTCGCAGATTCCTCTTTTACGTGATCCTAGTTACTCATGGTTTCCTCTTTTCTTGTGGGTCCTAGTTTCCCATTGATTCATACTTTTCCCGTGGGTCCTATTTTCCAATGGATTCCTTTTTTCCAAGATTCCTACTTACCCCCAGATTCCTCTTTTCCTATGTGGGTCCTAGTCTCCCATGGATTCCTCTTTTTGTACGGGTCGATTACTTACCGATTCCTCTTTTCCACGATCTTAAATACCAGCGGATTCCCATTTTCCTTGGGTTCTATTTTCCTATAGATTCCTATTTTCCCATGGGTCCTAGTTTCCCATAGATCCTTTTTTCTAATGGGTCCTATTTTCCTGTAGATTCCTCTTTTTTTTGCAGGTCCTAGTTATCTCGTAGATTCCTCTTTTCCCATGGATCCTAAAAATCAGTAGATTCCTAAAATTTACCAAATTAAAAGAGAGACTCCAAGATCCAACGGGGGTCAACACATTAGCAAAGGAAACTCGGAGGTTAAATTTGATGGCCCCATGGCCATAGACTATGTGAACCGCATAATGATCTTTAAATGTTCATAGCATTTGATCAGAGTACCAAATAAGAAAAACTTTATATTGTTGGAAATGTATTGAAGAGTATTGCATGTTAGAAGTAGTTTAGGGTCAAAAAAATGTATTTTATTTGGCTGAAATTTTAAAAATGAACTCATGGTTGTTTTTAGGTATGGAATCTACAAAAAGTCTTTGGTGACCATGCTTGAAATGCACACTTGAAGGCTAAGTGGTCCTTGGTGGTTGTAGAAGTGGGTGATTTTATTAATTTCAAATTAAATCTTCTTCTTCTCTTTCTCTTATATATACAAATCCTTTTATATTGTAACACATCCTCTCTTAAAGGCAAGGTTATGCTTCCCTTTCTTGTAGATAAATATTTCGAGTTACGAGACTTTTGTGTTGGTATTATGCAATGCACTCAGTGCCTCCTCCATTATTATAATAGAATATGCACATTATAATCAATAATATTTTTTTATTTTGGCTCTCTTTTTCCCTTTAATTTGTGTTATTGTATTCATTATTTTCTATTATTTTATGGCATGTTGTGTGTGAGTTATACTTGCATGATTTCCATCCTTTGTGTCACTTATGTAAAGAATCAGAGTTTAGTAAAAATTACAGGGTTGAATGTGTCTTCTTTCTAACCTCTTGGATTTGCATTTTCCCTCTCATTATTCATCTCAAGGAGAGAATCCACTTCCATTTTTGTGCATCACCTTATTTTTATTTAGTATTTCATCTTTTTGAACCTTGGTTCCTTGGAAATATTAGATTAGAACTAGTTAGTAATAGAGTGTAGAGATGGTTAGATTAGTTGTAGTGAATTGGAGTGAAAGGAACTAACCTTTTCACCTAGATATTTACCTTGAAGGAGCCATTGTCCCACACTTTTAAGGTCTTTCCATGTTTCATTGAGGTGTTGAGCCTATCTTTAACAAAGGGTGCAACTTCAAGTGACAACAATTTTTGGCATGCTCGGTGGGAAACTTTGACCAATTTGTAGCTTAATTTTGATCTACTACATTAAAAGTGTTTGCACAATTTATAAGGAAGGAATTTGTTATGAAGGGAGGTAAAGAGGAGTAGGATAAATAGGAGAGAAATTTTAATGCTGTGAGTAAGAACTAGTAGATTCTCACCAACAAGAATTAGAGTAGGTCTAAATTCAATTAGAAGAACACAAAGATGTAAGAAATCAACAAGAGTAGCAATCTAGAGACACAAAGCTCTGTAGATTCATTATTCAAGGACACAAAGTTACTTCTTGGTTATACAAGATCACCATGCTTGCAAATTTGGGAAGTAGAGAGAGTAGAGGAACATAAGAAAGGGAATAGAAGAAATGTAGATTTTATTACTTGATGTAGTAGTGATACAAATCTCAACAACATACAAAAATAAACAATTTCCAATCATTTAGAATGGAGAAACCATTCCTATTTCTAGAATTATGAAATGCCTTTTCATCTTTGCCCACATGAATTTTCAATTCACTCATCACTTGTGACCTTTCATATTCCTAGGGAATAAAAGTGAGCCTTCTTATTATTAATGAAAAAATAACTCTTACAATGTCAAATTAAAGGGCACCAAGTGAATAAGAAATTTTTTGTGAGAAAGTACATTCTTAATGAAGAATTAGAATATGGAGAGAGGAGAAATAAGATAGAGAGAGAGAAGCGTTGATCAATTCGATGAATATGAAGCCTCTACTAATGAAGAACTAGGCTTTACTCGAACCTTGAGAGAAAAATCCTAGAATGAGCTCATGGCCTTTGAATTCTTTATTTAAACGAGATGTCGGGGTCACCACCTTTTCTACTTCTAGATAGAAACGTAACTCAAAATTTTGATCCATGTCTCGAGAATATCATTGATAGTATTGTATTAATTAAACTACACCTTATGATCTCCCGCAATGTTATATAGATTTAGTCTCTAATGTTAGATATGGTCTCCAAAGTATCCTCATTGAAGGAGAGAGAGGATAAATTTCTTTTTCTTAACCAACTCTCGAAATAAGTAATGAGTCCTTTTGACGATGAATTCTTAGTGAGTGAAAGGGATCTAATCATATTAACATAGTTGCTTGACATCATCTAAAATCTCAAAGGCATGTTTCCCATTAGATCAAGCTCAAAGATGAAATCGTTTATCATGTCATATCTGGCATTTAGTGTGCATGTCAAAAATAGGGACACATCCGTAGTAACAAATGTGAACACATTCCTACTCACAAGAGTGTGGGAATCGAGGAAACTCATTTTAGAAACAAGTGGGAACACACTATCCCAATGAGTCTTCTCTTTTTCAATCTCTTCCTTGTTGTCTTTACTTTCAAAATAGTGGAAAGAACATACTTGAACAAGGAGAGAACCTTTAGTAGCAATTCCTTTCCTTTCTCAAGAATCTTTTCAACCCAATTTTCATTAGATCTCTCTTGCATTATATATCCTTCGATTTCTTGATCACCTCGGGTCAAAACTTCTAATTGGGGAGATTGCTTCTAAAGAGGAGGTGGAACTGCATTGGGCTCCAAAAATATTGAATGTAGGTAGTGAGAGTTCACACATGCTCCTCCAATTAATTAATGGTTTGTTTATACTATTCGTTATGAGAAAGCATGCAAGCAATATATTCCTTAAACAAATTTGCATCACCTTCATGTGTGGATTGACCCAAGGAGATGTGGGTAAACTCATAGTCATATTAAGTCATTTCTTCCATAAGTTTTGTAACTTTTGGCCAAGAAACCACTATATATTGAGATCCGATTCTCTAGAGAAGAAATGGGAGGTCACTTATGCTTTCTAATTAATTCACTTGGTTCTCAATATTTTTGTGATGGCTATAAATTTAGACACCGTATCTTGTTGTACCATTCATGATTCATTTCTAGGAAAGTATTGAATCCATGGGAATGCTTCTTCAAGAGTATCTATAAATCTAGCATAGGGGAAATTTCAGAATCTTAGTGAGGGATCACATCTTTCTCATGATTGGAAGATTCCACCATTGAGAAAGAAACACTTGGATGATGTTGAAGAATAGGATACTATAATGGATGAATCTCACTGTCTCAAGAGGATCTACGAGATATTTAATGATCTTAGCCTTCTTATGAATCTTCTTAGGATAGAAAATTTATGTGTGCTCTTATACCATCATCTTTATCTTTGAAGACTCTTTTAAATGATTGGAACCCACGGATTTTTAGATGTCTTGAAATAAGAAGTGTAAGAATCTTACCTTTGTGGAGAAAAAAACTACCCAACCTAATGAAGGAAGCTCTCTTCCACTTGAACCATTCTTTTGAAGATTGGATCACTTCCATGGTCCTCTTTTTAATATCACTTTGATTCCCCGAAGTTATATGCACTTTGAGAGGAAGAGGGGAAGATTGACGATGCATTTTAATGATGAAGTGATCCTATTCTTGAGTAGAGTCAACTTCAAGAGGTCCAAACATCTTATCATTTATGCATTCCTTCTTGAAATAGTCATCCTATCCCAATGGGAAAGATAAATATTCATATTCACAATCATACACATTGAACATGTCTTCATTATGAGTCTTGATAACATGATTGAAAACATGGAACTCACCTGCTAAGAAGTTGTTTGATATCACTTTTTTCATGACCTACACCACTTGACCCAAATGGGTTAATTTGTTGTAAGCCAAAACATCCATTATCCTCATCATCACCAAGCAAAGAGGCCACATCCGTATTCAACAGAAGTGCAAAGTGTAAAATTATGGGTCCATCAAATAATCACAACATTTCTCAATTGGCTCAATCAGATTTGGGTACTCCTCCATTAATATGGGTAGCTCAACATCTTCCTATGAAGTTATGAAATAGTTTCCATATCTTGAATCTTGGTATAAAATGTCTACCCTTGGGTCATCTTCCTTTGAATAATATATCTCATATTTATTATAGGAAGGAGCTTCTTCATTTTACCATTGAATGGTATGGTGGCATATGACCAATCCATCTATATATCTCTGTCACACATCCCGATAGAAACTCTAGCTCAACAACATCCCATATGAAGTTGGAATGCCACCATAAATATCTCCATCTTAACTTTCTTGTCCGAAAATCTACAAATGCCACTTGAGAAATTTTTACCTTCCCAATGAGAGGTAATTCTTTGGTTTACATGAAGTAACACCGACTAATAACAAGGGTCGATTGAGACCAAGGGCCTTGGAAAATTCGGCGGCAGTGATGTTATACTAGAGTCAATGATATAGTTACTTATTTTATATCCATTGATCAACAAACAAAGGTAAAAGGGTTCTATTTTCTTAAAAGTGGAGGATTTTGAAGTAAGATGGTTATGAGAAGGAGTGGTAATAGGAGTGAGAAGTGGTTCTTTAGTGGTGGAATTGATGGGACTAAAATTTAAACTATTTCCTTTGATAAGTGAATAAGTTTATCAAATTGTTTGGGATGAATTATCATATACTCAAATGAATAAACTTTGACTTTGGACTTTTTGGCATGCTCAACGATGTCAAAGGATGAGGAGGGAGACAAATTGGGAATAATGGCATCCTTGTCAGGTGGAGGAGTTACATTATCGAAGCAAAAGAAACAAAATATTTTACCAAGGGGGAGAAAAGAGACTTAAATGGAGAAGTCGATGTGACCTTGGATGAGGTGGTATCGTGGATTCTTCTTGCCAATTCTATGGAAGTGGGCAACGATGATCCTCCATTTTTGTTATTTTGTAGAATCACCTTTTGAGGATCCAAATGATTTTTCACATGAAGCATTGGAAAATTTACGAGGTATATAGTATTCATGGATTATCAAAAATAATATTTTATATTTTTGATTATTTATTGGTAGACTTGATTAACCAATTGATTTCTAATGGTTGTATAATTTATTCGAAATAATCATAATCATCATTGCTACTTTTAATATTGTAGATTATCCATAACTATATTTTAGTAAATTTCGTTAGTGTATATTGTAAAAAATAGCAATATGTGGTGTATTAATGTTTAGGAATATAATATTTAGTGCTCTCATAGTTTAATATTTACCGTATTGTAAATAGTACTTACGGTTAATTTGTTATAGATTATTTACGTGAGGTTGGTTTGATAAAAACTCACGTAAATAGGTGAGTTGTTTGTAATAAGCTCCTTGTTTATATATGAATGCATATTCCAATATAATATGTAAATGTGTGAAGAAATAAAATACTAATATTATTGTTGTTTAAATTTATTGTGAAATCTCATACCAAAGTGTCACATTAGAGGATGAAGACATCGAGGAAGGAGGTTGATCAAAAACCTCTCATCACCACCAACAACGGGTCCACATAACACCCGTGGTGGCATGTTGTGGTGAGATTATTTGATTTTTCAGTAGTATGTTGTATGGTACAAATTTAGTTTTAGTCTTCCTATGTGGAAATTTCACATTGTGGGGGGGAACATGAAAACAATGTTTCATTTCCATTCTACACCAAATCGGCTAAAGTCAAGGGAACCTTCTAATGGAAGTGGAAGTTTCTTATGTTGATCGAGATCAAGTGGCAGCGATCAACATCTGTGGCTACAATTCGAACATTTTTTCTTATCGATGTAATGTGAAATCTTTTCCAGTGTGAGTAATATTGTTCAGATTGGTAATAAGTGAGTTGTGATTCCTATGTACTTCCTCAAATATAAAAGTATTGTAGAGAACAAAACACCAATATAAGATAGTTCATGGATCTTGAAAAGGTTTATGGGAAAACTACAAAAAGGCACGATGTGGAAAGTTGATGGGGCCTGTTCACGTCAAAGTTTTTGGTAAGCATGTTTAAAACCATGGAAGGAGAGAGCCTTTCTTTTGTATCAAGGTCACAAGTCACATATTTGGACATGCCACAACCCGGGTGAGCATATTGGCGATGAGTGTGTGAATGTTTTCTACCCTGTTCACATTAAGGGGGGAATGTTAGGAATATAATATTTAACGTTCTCATAGTTTAATATTTACTTGTATTGTAAATAATACTTACGGTTAAGTTGTTATAGATTATTTACGCGAGGTTGGTTTGATAAGCAAAATCACTTAAATAGGTGAGTTGTTTGTAAAAGATCATTGTTTATAGAAATGGATATTCTTATATAATATATAAATACATGTAAATAAATACAATACGAATATTATTACTATGTTAAATTAATTGTGAAACCTCATATAAAATAAGAATTATCCACAATACATTTATTTTATGGATAGTAAACAATCGATATTTAATGTTGTATAATTTTTACAATTTTTGTTTGAACATTAAAAATGGTGTGAAAAATTAATTAGAATCACAACGCATTATATCGTGTGGATTATCAACCAAAAAATTGGTGAAATGGACAATTGAAATCATGATACAATATATTTAGGTTGTATAGACTATCATATAATATGATTTTTCCACATTTTAAATTTATGAATGTAGATATTATAGAAGTATAAATTTAACTAGCATGAAATTTTGAAATATATACATGTTATATTTTATAGAAGTTAGATATTTATGTTAACAATTAACTTTTTCTTGCATAAATTAGATATTTAAGACTACTTTTAGTAGTATTAAATATCTAAATATAATATTTTGATTTTTCATCATTTATATAGATAGGCACGATCGGGGACTACTATTATTTTTGGTTTTGTAAATTATTCATCAATAATTTTTGTTGAGTATGCGATAATCCAAAACACAATTAAAAACTAGGGGTATTATATGACTCAATTATTTTAACTTGCTCTTTATTATTCATATTAATTTAAATTAGGAGTGTAGATTATTCACAACCAAAGTTTAGTATATTTTGGTATTGTGTGTTATCAAAACATGAATAGAAAATGTGATTTTTCCACTTTGAAATTTCAATGACGTGGATGTTTCACAAGTTTAAATTTGATTTTATGAAATAATGAAAATGTTAGGTAAAACATAGTTTACTATAATAATTCATGCATTTACTATGTAGGTAATTGTGTGTTACTATGGTAACATGTTTTTTTGATATGGTAAAAATGATTTGGTATTAAGGGGACAAAAAAACCCCAACACAAAAGAGCGTAAGATATAACAATTAGAATCCCAAGAGAAAGCCTCTACCAACAGCTTACAAATACAAAAACCATGAAAGGACCCAACCAACCAATAATAAAGAAATAAAGTCCACAAGACCCCGAAATGACTCAAGACCATTTACGATCCATCCTTTCCGAGCATCTGGGTTGGACCAGTGTCAACCCATCTCCATTACTCGTGACACCCTTGACATCCCTAACCGAGAAAATGCCAAGATCCACCACTAACCCACGATGTGAATCCTTCACCGAACGTTTCCCGACCCTACTAACCACACATCCATCCAGCTCATCATTTTTCCAGTTTTGATTTTGCAAAATAGAACCCCTGCCCATAGACCCATACTCCTGCAGAACTGACGAAGCTGTCACCAAATTGTTCCCCACTCTTTCTAACACGGGACTGATAACATTAATGTTTCGGTTCAAAATTTGAAAAGCCCGCTCATTGGCACCTTCAAACGTAGTCTACACACAATGGTTAGAAAGAACATCCACCACCAAATATCCACCAGGTTCAGCGCCGCACAGGGGAAGAATTTAGCCAGTCGGTGTAACCTCTGCAACAACCACCTGACCAGAGTCGACACCCTATACCACTAAAACATGGGAAGACCCTTCTGATGATACTATGGTAACTTGTTGGCTACTTAGGTAACTAGGTAGTTTTATATTATTGTTATATGATTATGTTCTAATACGCATTTATATTGTTTTATTGTGTAGATGTGAGTTTGTTGTATCAGTTCGTAGGATGATTGTTTCATAGTTGTAACTACATATTTTTTTGTATATGGTTGTGCAATATCTATAAATATTTCATCCTTCTCATTCTTTTGTAATATGCTTATTTTCATATCAATAAAATACTCACGACCTACCTTTTTGAGTCCTCAACATTTTGTTTTAGAGCAAGGAATAAGAGAGCATGTGCAATAAGATCAGGTGGAGAGAGGTTGTAGAAAGTTTAAAAGTTTTGGAGAAGAAATCTACATTCTAGGAGAGCCTATGTTGTCTCTAGTAGCTTCCCAAAATGACCATGGATTCCCACAACCTCCAATTTATCTTCCGTGTTTAAAAAACAATATTTTTGCATTGGTGCCTCCCGCAACAGTGGAAATTTTATTGCTAGAGCAATTATGATTTCAAAACATTAGATCAGATTCAGAATTACAAAAAAAAAAACATTTTTCCCCAACTAGGGGTTTTTCCTCTAAATTTAGAGACATATTTGGTCACTTCTAAAACTAAGAGCCCGCTATATTTAGAGGAATGTGTGTTGAATTGGAGCTTTGAGCTCCCCGACCGAGCTATACAAACATAGTAGTGATGGCGAGTTAAAGTTTATGCTTTACATTGTTTGAAAGGCGAGTTGGGTTATAACACTTGGCCGAGCCGAATCAAGCCACATTCAATCTCGACATGACCAAGCCACTTTGTTTGTTAACCAAGTCAGGGCATCCGAGTGGAAGTGGTATTGCTAGTTTTGAATTGGAATGAGCCATCAACATACACATTGAACATGTTGGAAATTGCATCGACACCGAGCTTGATGGATCTACACCAAACTTTAACAGACGTGCACCGACTTCCGAGCCCATTCATATGGTGAACCCTTCTCACGAACCGACCACCGCATAAAACCAATAAAGTAGCCTAGTACCTCCATCGACGAGCTCCTCACTCCTGTTCGAGAAAACCCAACACTTTGCGGAAAACAAAACCCAAAGCGTAGCGAGAGGAAACCAATATATGGTGGACTAAAATAAACTAGTGGTCACTCCGAGGGGAGCAAGATTACGCCGTGAGTTACCTTGCAATTTTTTTTTGCAGGTGGATTTTTTTAATTTTAGGTCATTTTAGCTGCAATTGAATGCTTTATAATATTGATTATTTTACCGCGCGTAACAACTATGGTAATTTTTGTATTGTTTTGTTTGTTTTATTGTTTAATTATCTTTCTCAATTAATCAAGTTGTTTCTAAATAAATTATACTATGCAAAATTAAATGGGAGTTTGTATAGCCAACGATTAGCAGGGTTTAATATAACTTGGTAATTGAAGAACATGGCACATGTAATGTTGACTCGCAACAAATATATGGGAAAGTTATCTAAACATGGAAAACATTTGCTCTGTTTGACAGATAGAAAATGTGTATCGTTATATGTATTGTATGTCTGAAACATATTTGAAGTAGTCAAAGAGAGTTTGGTACATGAGCTTTAGAGCTTGTGGTTTGTAAATGTGGAGTTTGGTGTCTTCGCTAAAGCGATGTAGTTATAATCCTACACACACACACACACACACACACACACACACACACACACACACACACACAAATATGTATATGGGTTTAAAATTTTGACCAGATTCTACACTACCTACAAAGAAATCTGTTGCACATAACTCTAAGTCTAACTATTTATGTACCAATCTCTACATAGAGAGTTCTTTGCAAAAAGGGCCCACAAAATATCCTATGTGCAAAAAAGAAGATACAATTATTAATAATTTCAGCAGTATGAATGGAATTGTTGCAGATAATCTCACTTAGAACTTTAATTCCCACATTAATATTATCTACGTCAGATTCATGGATGTTGGAACTTTTCTAGAACTATCATGTTTCATACCAAAAAGCCTCACCTAATCTTCAGACAGTATCATGTACCTACGCTTACATCATACACAATTTTTGGCCATTTATCGCAAAGCCCCTACAAACCCTAACACTATTGGATTTATTTATGTCATATTCTTGGTAGCCAAAACCTCTGCACGACTACTCAAAGCCCTAATTGGATGAAAAAGTAGTAAATATCTGAAAACCTATCCATAATACTCTACATTGTTTTTGAATTATCACAAAAGGTCATGTGGCTATGGGGTTTGCATTCTTACAAGCAACAAACTTACAAATTTGATAATGGTGTTAATTACCTTCCCTATGAGTAGTGATATCAACCTCTGAGAGCATCTAAGTTTAATGTCAGTCTTAAGTAATCAGTGACAGTCTTGTGTAACATGTTTGAAACACATACTTCAATAAGTAGAGGGATGAAATTCAACACCATGAGTTATGGTTCTATGGATATAAATTTTTCCCAAGTAATACAACTAAACACCTGTGACATTTAATGACTTTTCCCTATTCCATTTACTAGGTAAGGCCTCGCATGATCAAATCAAAAAAATATTGGGGTAAAAATGCTTATATAAGATTGATAGCTAGACCAAAAACATTTAGGAATTATAAAATGGCTATTTGTGAAGAGACACTTGTTGAGAAATTGATTGTCAAGAAAAGGATGTTTGAAAACCTTTCACATGCAACTGTCGGGAGGTCGAAAAGAGAGATTACGTTGAAGCTCATATCCTAAACTCTTAAGAATAAATGGATGTATTGACATGAATTGGAGCTCTTTGTTTTGAATTGCTTTCTTAATTCCCCTTTGGTTTTCTTAGGACATAACCAGAGGACCTCAACCAAGGTCAACTCTCAAGTTATCAGGAGATATATGCAAAGGTTTCAATACATTCCCATATTTCGTACAATATGAGAAGAGAACCTCAGCTAACCAACTATGAAGTTGAAATGGTAAATGTCCAAAGATTTTAATTGTAATATCATAAAAAAAGATGCACAAGAGGGAGCGGTGAAAACAAGCAAAGAAGAGGCAAAGGATATGTGAGTATACATCAACACGAAGCAAAGAAAAAGAAGAAACAAAAACATACTTGTAACCTGTAGCCAATATGAATTGGAGATGCTTTTACTTCAATTTCCAAACCAAGATGCATAGGACAAGAGGAAAGATGGGCCCTCCTATAGAATAGATGATGCATTTGTATCCAACATCTTATCTTTTGGATGGTCCAGACGAAGAACTACTTACTGATTACTTGATTGATGGAATCAATCCCATATGTGGATTCAACGACACCACTAATAATTATATTCCTTTTTGAAGATGAATATCTATTTGTTGAGCTAATAATGGGTCTATATAAAATCCAAAAACCAACATATCAATAGTTGAATGTACAATTGTGGGTATTTTGTTCGCATCCATATGATATCTCTTCAACGTGTTCCATTTAAGGCTGCGAGTTGGAACAACTTTCTCTGCATAAGAATGTGCATCTGGTACAAGTTTTCATATGCGACTAATAAAAAATAAGTAAACTTTCCCTAAAATCTAGGTGTCTAGGTATATCTATCTTTGAAACAATCTAAACACTAAAATATCAAAATAACAATATGAATGTATGTAGTAATTGTTTAAATAATGTGAAAATCATGAATACGATGGAGCCTCCTACGATCAATTGGAAAAGCTCTTTTATTGTTTTGATCAAGATCAATATTTACATTAATTGAATGTCATTCATTACAAATGACACCCGAACTTTTTTATTACTTGAGACAAATTGATGAGGCTAAAACCATAATAGAATAACAATACAAATAGCTTCTAAAAATAGAAAACTTTAAAACGCACTCAAATATGTCATTGGTGTCTATTTTTCTTAGACAATAATTCAACAATGTAACATTGGCATGGGAATGTACATTGAATAGTTTTTCCATTGTAATTAAGATTTCATTAGTAACTTGGGGGTGACACAAACATTGCTATTGGACTCTTTTATACTTAAATATATATCATTAATATACGGGAGATTATAAAGCTAACTTGGTTGTACAAATGTGGCCGCATGTACATAGTCCACCGTAATCAATATATATGAATAATGGAGACTACGAGAGGAGTACATTTAGTTATGGAATTATCCAAGTCTTGCACATATTTGAGTTATCCACCAAATGTAAAGAACCATTCATAATCACATTGAACAGCTGAATATGATATTATGATATTTGTTTCACAGACTACACACTAAAATTTGTTAAACCAGAGTAATTAGCCGATAGGCTTTTAAATGGATATGCATGTCTAAAAAGATCCCTCAAAACCTGTCTTATTCCAGAAAATAATTCATAACCCGCCGGGAAACAAGTTTCATCATCCCAAAATAAACATCCACCAGAATACATCTTAAACTAAATATCTACAAAATATATAGTACTAATTTGCTACATTTTGATGCCAAATATCACAGCCTATGAGACACTACGCATCAGCTTAAAAATTGAATACGATGGCCTTTAAGAAGCCACATGGACAGTGCCTTCCCCTAAACCTCTATAAATTCACATTCACATATGCAAATTTTCATAAGTAATTCACTTTTACTTCTGTGAATGTTTTCGTTTTCATTATTGGACTCTTGAATTTGTGCAGCTCCATTAATGGTGGAATCAAATGCACCAGAGCACCAGGATAGTGAAATGTCTGGCCTGTTTGGGAAGAAAAAAGACCACAACACTGTCACCCAAATCGTAGCAGGCGGCGGTGTGGAGGGAGACATGGTGGCTGTCTCTTCCACTGATGGCAAAACCGCAGGTCCCAAATTTACAGTGCCCCATTTCACCTTCACCTGCATTGACAAGCACCATAGCGGCCGTTGCGATGGGTTTGCAAATGTGCCCAAGCTGTCCCCCTCTCTCTCTCTCTCTCGCCCCCGCCCCTGTTGCTGTTTTTACCATCTAGCATACGGCAAGCCTCAAAAGCCCCCAATGCTTGCTCCTATTCCTACTCCTACTCTTCTCTTCTCCTCTCCTCTCCTCTCCTCATTTTATCCACCAAATTCAACACAGGTATTGCTATGTCTCCTCCGCTTTCAAGTTTGACTATACTTTGGCTTTTGGTTTCAGTTTCTCCTCTACCAAACTTTGGGACTGCCATGCATACGTGGGTGGAGACGGGTGATGTGTATTGTGCTACCTAATCACAAATACGGTTTTAATTGTAGAGATTGGAGAAAATAAGTACAACATTCTGGTTTTCGAGCTTGCCAAGAGCAACAAAGATCTACAGGCCTTGACAGGTTTTTTGCTACAAAATACCATACTTGAAGTTGACGGTACCTTGCATGCATAATCTACACGTAAAGCTAGCAGTGGGGATGACAACGCAGACAACTGCCATACCGGGACAGGTGGGCCGCTGGAAAGCTACATGCTGGCATTGAGCGACACCTGTGGCAAGCACGTTAACTTGGTCAAGCTGGAGGCCGTAGTCGTAAGAGGTCTAGTTCACAGTAGCCACACCTCCGGCGTAAAAATAGTGGAAATAAAAATTTAACAGCGGCTTAAACAAGCAGCAGATAAACAAAGCAAACGGAAACTGGGTAGCCTAATATGCCCTTCCTCCCACAGGCGGCCACATGGACTCTTCTAAAGGCGACAGGTATTTTTCAAAGGTTAGCTCTTGTTAAGCTTGGTTTTAATGTTAAATCCTTTGTATTACATGATATGTGCATTGGTGATTAGTTAGATATAGAGGGTGTTTTGGGGGCTGTATATTTGGATTTCGACCCCCATACAAAGTCTGTTGTTAAAATATTTAAACTTTTGAAGGGATTTTAGTGGGTTTCACCAAATTTAGCTAAAAAGGTCCATTAACCCACATTTAAATACAGCTAAACCCCCTCCAGTCTACTAACCCACATAACTACAACTAAACATCCCTCCAAATTTAGTGGTAAAAACACTATTTTTGGGCAATTTTTTTCCTAGATTGCTTAAAAAAAAAAAAATTCATTCTCGAGAACCTTTTGTAAAGGGAGGGGTATCAAAATTGCCTTTTTCAGCCTTTTTTTTGCTATTTTTCAATTTGTGAGCCATTTTGAGCTCCGAAGGCCACCAAAGCCTCGCAAGACCATTCTTTTTGCTTGCCGAGTCAATTTTTCCGCACAATCGGCTGAAATATTGTAAATTCATATTTTTCAATGTATTTTTGCATTGTTTTGTGCTAACAAGCCATATAGTTGGGAATTGTCTAACCACCCACTATGGTGAACAATGCTCTGAAATTCTTCTTTCCTAACTCGTAGTTGCTCCGTTCGACAACTACGCCACGTGGAAGACCAAAATCCAAACTCAACTTGATTTTGAAGATATTTGGCCTATTGTGAATGGTTCCACAACTAGATCACCGATGATGCAACCCAACAAAGATAGTTTGACAAGGCCAATTAAAGGCTAGTCATACTCTTGTTCACAAGTGTCCGATGACGTGCAACCCCACATTTGAGGTTCCAAAATAACCAAATAAGCATGGGATAAGTTAATCACCATGTACGAGGCTAGAAAAAGAACACAATATTGAATTTGCAGAGTCAATTGCATACACTCAAATTCAAACCGAATGAGAAAGTGGAAGCTTTCTTGAGAGTTACAGAATTGAGGGCTTCACTTCTAACCCTGGGAGAGGAGGTTACTGATACAACTCTCGTGCCCATTTTCTAAGAGCACTTCCATCCTCTTACCACATTTTTGTGACCACACTAAACTTTTCAGATCGGATAGTTGTTTTTGATAAGTTAGTGAATCTACTACAAGAAGAAGAAGAAAAAGAAATGTACAACAAAGATGATGAAGAGGAGCATGCACTATCTTCTCATCAAAAAGGAAAAGAAAAAGCACAATATTCTCAAAAGTCCCAAATACATCATCAACAAGGGGACAAGAAAAAAAAGAAATATCTTATCTACAAAAGAGGGCATGATTTGAAAGATTGTTGGTTCAATACATATAAGAAAGGTTCATCAATAATTCAGGACCTCAAAATTAGAAATCTCATTAGGGAAAGTCATACTACAAGAAAGGGAAGAAGAAGGGGAACTGGTGAAGGAAACCCCATCAGCAAGGTAATGTAGTTGAGAAAGAAGACCATCCAGATAATGAAGAATTTATGTACATTGCTCATTCTAGTGAACCATCCACATCATCTAGTGTTGTTTGGTACGTTGATTCGGGAGCCACTTGACACATGGTGGGACAGAGATTAGTTTACTACCATGAGGGACAAACCTTCAAAAAACCATGTTTTGTTATGTGATGATTCTTCGTACATGGTACAAGGTATTGGGAAAATTTCACTACCTCTTGGTTTCAAATTTTTTAAATTAACATATGTATTATATGTCCCTAGTTTAACAAAGAATCTACTATCTATTAGTCAACTTCTAGGTCATAATCTAAATATTGACTTTGATAGCCATTCCAGTAATAAAATGTGTTTGATTCGAGACAAATCTAAAGGACAAATTTTTTTTGCAAAAGCCTCCAATGTGGGACGTATGTTCCAAATGCTAGACTTTTCCATAGGGATGATCGTGCACTAATGGACAAGAATTCTTTCTTTGCACAATTTGGCATCGATACTTGGTCACATAAGTTTCAAATATCTTGAAAACACTTCGCAAGTACAACAAGGTGAGAGGATTTCCCTCTCTAAAAAGGATATAGATAAGTGTCATAACTTCCCGTGAGGTAAACAATACGAGATTCATTCCAAAAAATACTTATCAAGCTCCAGGTAAGCTTGATTTAGTTCATATCAATATTTGTGGTCGATGCAACCTATTCATTTTGGATTTCAATATTTCATGTTATGTGTTGATGATTACTCTAGAAAAATGTGGATTTTTTTGTCTTTGTAAGAAAAGTGAAGCTTTTGAGAACTTCAAAATGTTTGAAGCGATTGTAGAGAATGAGATTGGTCATCATATCATATCTCTCCGTTCAAATCGAGGGGGAATTCACTAGTAATGAGTTCAAATCCTACCTACAAGCTCACGGGATTTGTCAATAGATGCCTCCTCCACACACACCATAGCAAAATGGTGTTGTTGAGAGAAGGAATCATACTATCATGGAGATGATGTGTTTCATGATTGATGATTCTGGACTAGCATGGATAATCTAGGTAGAAGTAACAAAGATAACTATATATTTACTGAAAAGAGTGCCTATAGTTACTCTTAATGGAGTAAATCCACATGAATCATGGTTGGATTTAAAACCATCATGCACACCAACATCGAGTATTCAAGTGTAAAACCAACATGCACATACCAATCGAACAAAACAGATTGAAATTGGATATGAAATCTTATAAAATCATCTTCATTGGTTCTGATGAAGAGACTCTTGGGTATTGATTGATGGATCGAACACCAACACCGAGAGATGTTGAGTTCTTTGAGAAGAAGGAAGCTAAGACTCCTTCTCTAGACTCACCTAATGTAGATATTTCACCTATTGTAAAAATAGAAGCTGATGTTCCCATTGATGATGACACTGATAATGGTGATGATCAAATAAGACCACCACCCACGGGAATAGTACAATGTATACCCAAGTGGTATACTAATATGTTTTGAGATGCAAAATTGGATGCTCCACCGAGATACATCCACCACTGGACCACAGACTCGTAGTAAAACACAGAAGAGATAAAATTTTCTTTAATGAGTAGAGTTGTTGAATATGTTGATCCCTCTATTGTCCAGAAGCTCTACATTCAAAATCTTGGAAAGATGCCATGAATGTTGAGTATCGATCAATATTGAAAATAACACTTGAACATGTCGATCTTCCACTAGGAAGAAACCCATTGGTTCTGAGATGGATATTCAAAACAAAGTACAAAGTAGATGGGACCATAGACAAATACAAAGCAAGACATCGATAACAAATGTGTATGCATAGAAGGAAGGCATAGACTATGATAAGAATTTTTCTCCCACATCTAAGATCAAAATGATCAAGATGATCTTTTCTCTAGTTGCTCAATATGGTTGGAAATTCCATCAGATTAACATGAAAAGTGCCTTTACGAATGGAAACCTACGTGAAGAAGTCTACATGACTCAACCCGAGGGTTTTTTCATACTTGGTGAAGAAACAAAGGTATGTAGACTCAGAAAATATCTATATATCAAAATTGATGAGCATCTTGTTCAATATGGATTCTTTAGAAATTCATATGATCCCAATCTCAACCTCAAGAGGTAAGGAGGATAGATTGTGATTTTTTTGTATATGTCAATGATCTAGTCATAAATGACAACACAATGAAGATGATCGATGATATGATGAAAGATCTTAATCGATCATTCGAGATGACAGATCTTAGGCTCATGCATTGTTTTCTTAGATTGGAAGTATGGTAGAAATAGAATCACATCTTTGTTTCCCAATTGAAATATACCAAGACAACACTCAAGAAATTTAGGATGATGGATTACACATCGCTTGCTACACCCATGGAGATGAGACTACAGTTATCTTGTTCAGATCCATCTCCTTTGGTAAATGTAACTCTTTATCAAAATTGATTGGGAGTCTCATTTACCTAACTTATACTAGACCAAACATCAGCTTTGTAATGAGATATCTTTCTAGGTTCATGTAGGAACCCAAAGTTTGTCATTGGAAATAAACAAGGTGGATCTTGAGGTATCTCAAGGGTACTATGGATCTTGGTCTAGAATATAAGAAGAATGATCAATTCTTCTTGATGGATATTCGATTCAGATCATGCAGTAATATTGATGATAGGAAATCCACTTCTGAATTTGTATTCTTTTTGTGATATGCCCCGATATCATGGGGAAGCAAGAAATGATTTTTTTTCTCTCTCTCCTAGAGAGGCCAAATATAGTGCTTCATGTGGAGTTGTCTGCGTGAAGTGATATGGCTACATCGCATACTTGAGGGACTTGGAGTATCACAGGAGAAATCCACCACCTTGTATGTTGACAATGAGGGTGTTCTCAAACTTGTTCGCAATCCATTGTTTCATGAGAGAACCAAGCATATTGAGGTATAAGTTCACTTCATACACGAGCATGTTTTGAAACACAATATACAACTTCAGTTTTTCCCAACAAGTGAATAATGAGAAGATATCTTCACAAAGTCACTTACACGTGACAAGTTCGAAGTTGTTTAGAGAGTTCCTCTCCTCATCCCTTCAGGAAATGCAAAATTAGGGGGAATGTTAGGTAAAACATAGTTTACAATAGTAATTTATGCATTTACTATGTAGGTAATTGTGTGTTACTATGGTAACTTGTTGGTTACTTAGGTAACTAGGTAGTTTTATATTATTGTTATATGGTTATGTTTTTATAACCATTTATATTTTATATTGTGCATATGTGAGTTTGTTGCATCTGCTCGTAGGATTATTGTTGCATAGTTGCACTACATATTTGTTTGCATATGGTTGTGCAATATATATAAACATTGTAGCCTTGTCATTCCTTTGCAATTTGCTTATTTTCATATCAATAAAATACTCACAGGATGCCTCCTTATTTCAGGTCCTCAGCGGTAAAAACAAATTTCAAAAATGAGGAGAAAATGTGAATTTTCCACATTAAAATTTCATAAATGTTGATATTTTACAAATTTAAGTTAATGTGGATATTTCACAAGATTAAATTTGACTTTATGAAATTTTGCACTAGAAATTGTACATGTATTATATGGAAAATATCAATTTACCATTAATATTTCACAAACTCTCTACGAAATGTTTTTTTGTGATAACAATGTGGACTTGGTTTATTTCTAGTATTGTGTGTTTATAGCTTGTGAAATGACACTTCCTATTTAATAGTTTTAGATACCTCAAAACTACATCCAAAGGTTCATAGTACCTACAAGACCACCAATTCATCTCCACCAAATGCCACACATCTTTTGTTATAATTGGTGTAACATAGTTTGAAAATTTCAAAAATAATGGCTCTATCCATGTGTCCAACAAATTACTTTTATGTGACACCAAAATTATTTATGACTTCTCTAGTGGGTTCTTTAGGGTCTAAGAAACCTACATTCCTCGCTTGCTAACACTAAATCACACCATACAATACTATTAGTTGCCAATATCATTTCAAACTATGCCCAGTGGGTAAAAACTTTTAGAAATTGATGGATATCATTACTTTTCATGGGGCAACTCACTACAACAAATATTTCAACTCAACCAAAAAAAAAGTAATGAATTACACCTAGAACTCAACAATTTCAACTTCCATAACAATTTTTATGTCTTCACAACTTTATTATAACAAATGGATATTTGAAGATAAGTAACCGAAAAATCATCACTAAACCACGGCTAGGCCTATCTCTCACTCAAGTTCGCAATGAATTACACCTAGAATCTCAGTTTTGACAATTTCGTATTACGTTGTTACCTATATAGGTAACAACGTAATACGTAACAAATTTCCATTTTTTTAAAAGGAACCGGCTGGTTTCATACGTGAGTGCGCAGCACTTTATTAAATAGCAAATTCAAGGCCGGCCGGTATCAAGGATAAAATCTCCGTCAACTAGAATATCGATATACCACGTATAAAATGCACACTTAAACATAATTGTATTTTATAACTCTATTATTTTCTCTCTTTGAATCTTATTTATTAATTTTGCATAAACATATAACGTATAATTTATGTATCTCCTCAATTAAAGTGCTTTCCCTTGTATCTTCTTGGATCAAAATCAAAGATGGCAAAGGCGTGGAAGAAATGGCATTTGAAATCTAGCTGCTTTTGAATTACAAATCATGTTCCCCCATCTTGTCCATGTGACATCACCTCTGAGAAAAACACTATCTGGATCATGTAGACCTGATCTTGGACTTAGTAAAATTGGACTTAGTAGCTTTCCAATTTTAGCTTTGGAAGCTTGCTTCGTCTTATCCATGGTGTTTCCTCAAATTCTAATGATGAAGAAATTCCTGAGTGTAAAGTTTCCGTTCAATATGTGTGGTCAATTGCATTAAATACAGTCATAAATGGTTGAGCCAAGTCAATAGTCTACAAATCGTTATAAGTCTATACTTAACAAAACCTATAAAGATCCTACTACTTACCAGTCTTGATAGGTCAAGGAAGCGTGTAAAGACAAAGTTCTTAGAGATGCTGTTTGATTTTATGATATAGATGGTCTCCTGGAAATGTATAAATTAAGCAAGTAGACCCAAAAAAAAAATCTTTGTTAAACTGGGTCATAATTAGTAGGAACTAGCAGCCAATCTCACACGATTTTCCTAGTGGACTGCCCTTGACTCTGGTAAACGACGCGTACGTATTTTTGTTTCTGAACAAGTCAAAATCTGTGCAAACGTCCCTATAAATTTGGAAAACAAAGTGTTTTTTGGGTTCATTTTTAAATTTGGTTCTTCTTATATTCCAGAGGGGGAATGTTCAAGTTTTGAATCGAGTCAATTTCATTGGTGGAGTTAAGCTTAAGATTTCTGTGCAATTAATCTGTGAAGTTTCAGATTCACTCCAAAAATTAGTGTTGTGAATATTACTATTTAAAAGCGTATATATGAAAAAATGTCTACAAGAAGATTGCTTGTTTGAGTTCAATTGGTAAGGATTTTTATTATAGATAAGAACTTTGCTGGTTTGAGTTCAGAATTATATAATTGTAAAATCCAAGCAGAATTATAAAATTGTAAAATTAAGCCCTTCAGTTTGTGATCCTCCTATTCATGAGAATGAACTTATGTTGAAATGGGAAGAAAATTCCTACCAGATTATCTCCCCTCCTTCAGTATGTCCAATGATTACCTCTCTCTTGTAATTTCTCCGCAATGGTGGTCTTCTCCTTCACCAGCAGAGGAGTTAGACCTGAACATGCTTTTCGACTTTTTATCAACGCCATCTTCTTTCCAAGGTGTATATGATCTCCCATTCATGGAAGCGGAATTGCAGAGCTTCGATTACTTGTATGATGTGGACTGCTTTTAAAATTACACAGTTGTCATCTGACGCTCTCAGATTTATTTACTTACACAAATTGTAGTATGAAATCGAATAGATTAGAAAGTATTTTTCTTCAAATTTTAAATGACTCGTTTTTCTTTTAGACAATTCCAAATGTCACCAAACCTTAGCCTTATCTTTTTATTAAAATTGCACATCCTTGTCATCGTCATCATTCAACAATGAGAACAAATATATTATAGCATAATTGTACAACGCTTAATTTTCTTCCACGTTATTCATTAATTAATGAACAGATGTAATTTTTGTGATGGTTTGAATTCTAGTGTTCCATTAAAAAGGGATTCTGAACTAAATGTCGAGACAATGCTGAATGGAGTTTCATATATGTATTGTAAAATTTATGTGAGTAAATAATTTACTATTGCAAATTATATTAATAAAGTACACATAATTTTTTAAATGAAAAAGATCTTATATTATATTAATTCAATATGATACAAGATAACTTTCAACCAAAAAACGAGTAGTATGAGAGCACGCCCCAAAACCACAAACAAAGCTAGGCCGAGCCTAGGAGAACACAAAAGCTAAGCAGTGCCTAGAAGCATACAAAAAACCAAGTCAAGCTGCAGCAACAAACATGCCAAAGCGGGTGAATCATGATCATCCGACCAACATGACCCAGGTAAGTCCTCGCCAGCATCCGGAGATCCCAGCCAGTAAGGATTTTCTTCTTTTGGGTCAGCCTCTCCACGAGTGGGGATGGCGAGGCTGAGATGAGGAAATTTTTCGGAAGATGGTGGCGGCGGTGGATTCCAACCATCAGCAATGTGTTGCACGGAGGCAGCAGGAGAGCCACACCCGAGACCCCAACACTGCTAGTGAAGGACTCATTTGGGAGCTAACAAGCTAGTGGGATGGAGACCCCTAGCTGGTGGGTTGGAGACCTCAACACTACTGGCGAAGGACTCATTTGGGAGGTGACGAGCTAGTGGGATGGAGACCCTTGCCACACCGACGAAGCCGGAGAGTAACTTCGTTGGTGAAGAGGGCCCGAGGAGCGTCGAGTCCGATAAAAGAACATCGTTGTGAAGGAACTACATCGACCACCACCATGAGGTGAGGCGAGAGTCGAGTTGGAGACGGTGGCACATGGGCAACATTACACGGGGCTTCCCCTAATGTCTCAGCAGGGTCTAGAGGTGGTCCACCTCCAACTCAATTTTGTTTTCCTGGACTTGTATCTCGGAATAGTCATTCAAGATCACCATAGATTTATTATAAATAGAAAAATACTAGTCAACTGTAGAATTAACAAAGAAAAAACATTTCTTTCTTTCCATATCCAAAAAATAATTTCCCCTTTGAAAACATGCCAAATTTGGGTGAACATAGGCAAAAGCTTGGGATTGTCTCCCAAAAGGATATCTTCATCGTAAAGCAATGCGGTCTTAGCGGAAAGAAAAATGAGTGAATCTAGTTCAGAAAGCTAAGCTTTGGGACAAAACCAGAAAAGATGCAGAATAGTTTCCAAATGGCCACAAAATGGGCATTTGGGAGAGGGACCCCAATTTGAACAAGACAAGCCCCGATAGGGAGACCTTGGTGCAAAATGCACCAGAGGAAGTGGGCAATCTTGGGCTCCACACAGATAGTCCAAATAGTGTCAAATTGCCTACTCCAGGCGGATGGAGTGGATTGAATTCCCCATCACGTGTTGAGTTTATCCACCATGGGAAGATGAGGTGAAATCCAATGGTAGCCTTTATTGGCTAAGTAATTGCGAAATGGAGTATCCGCATACCATTTCCAGTCCATCCACCAAGGGTGAGAGGAATGCACAACAATTTTATGCAGCATGTGGTCAGGGACCGAGATGATCACTGCATTATAAGTATCTTGGTCCTAATTGGAGAGCCAAAATGAGTTTTAATTTCAGGCCAAGAGAACCAGGATTGCGCATGTTTGTAGAATAAATCTTGAATGGTGCAAATTCCACATTTAAAAAATTTGAGCACGAGAGATTCCAAGAGCTTCGCCAAACACTTATCCTATGCTTGAAAAATCGGTGACCACCAAATGGATTGATGATTAACAGAAATCCCATTATGAAAGTCATCACCTTTCCATAGGATCTAGGGTTTGATGCATTCCCATGCTTTCCAAATGCTCTTAAGCACAAAAGTGCCAATTACTTTGATAGGCACTAGGGTTATGAGCATATTGATAAACCCCAATCCTTTCCACGCAGGGCAGCCGTAAGGTGAGCCTTCTTCAATACCATGTTGTATGAGCACTTTCCAAGCTTCTTGGCCAGTGATGCTTCTAACAATCCATTTCACACAAAGTGCCCGCCCTTGACGTTGAATGTCAATAAGGCCAAGCCCCAAGTTGTGGGGAAGGAAACATATCTCCTAGGCCACATGATGAAATCCTCTGCCTATAGCAGCATTAGCCCATAAAAAGGCTTTGAGCAACTTTTCTAGCTTTTGAATAGAGGCTTTGGAAGGAACCCAACATGATGAGTAATACACGTGTGTGGCCGCAAGAACTTTGGAATAGATTTGGAATTTCCTAGCCAATGATAAAGGTCAGTAAGCCAATACTCCAGTTTTTTGGCCACCCTTTGAATAACATATTGCCAAATCTTAGCTGGGGTGACTTGAAAAACAAAAGGAATACCCAAGAACTTAAAAATTTCACCATGAGCTAGAATCTTCCATTCAAAAGTGGTGAGCCAATTAGGCATAAGAAGGAAGGATTTTCGATAGCACTGGGTTTTTCGCCATTGAATAGAGGAGCCAGATGTTAAGAAAAAAATATCCAAGCATTACATGGCATTGCGAATGTTGGCTTCATCTTCAATGAGTGTAAGAAAGGAATCATCTGCAAAATGACCATTTAGCATTTGAGAATTGGGTGCAGAAGGTAGCGAGATTCCCCTAACAAGCCCTTGAGATTTGGCATGGGCTAGTAAGTATCCAAATCCTTCGATAGCTAGCACATAAAGTGCAGAGCCAAAGGGAAGCCTTGGCGAATAGAGTGAAAAATCCCAAAGGGTTTTGAGTTGATGCCATTGATAGTGATCTGAGCAGAGGCATCTACAAAAATCATACTAACAGATTGAATAAAAATGGGCCAAAACCAAGGGCTTGAAGCATGGCAAGAATAAATGGCCATTCAATCCGATCATAAGATTTCTCAAAATCAATTTTTATGAACATGGCAGACTAATTGGATCTAGCAAGCCCATTCCATGCCCTCCCAAACAACAATGATGTTATCCAGATGTATCATCCCTGAATGAATCATGTTTGTTCTAGCTGAATAACATCCGGGAGGATATTGTGAAGCCACATAGCCAAAGCTTTAGCAATGATTTTTAGAGACATTCAATAGGGTGATCGGCCGCCAACAAGTAATTTTCTCTAGGTCTCCTTGCTTAGGGATGAATTTAATGTTCCCCTTGTTGATTTGTGGCCCTAAAGACTGGTTCTAAAACCCCGGAGGTAAACTTGATAAAGGTCGAGAGCGACTGAATCCCAAAGGGATTTGTAGAATTCACAGGGGAA
Source organism: Taxus wallichiana var. yunnanensis (assembly GCA_018340775.1). Classification (NCBI taxonomy): domain Eukaryota; kingdom Viridiplantae; phylum Streptophyta; class Pinopsida; order Cupressales; family Taxaceae; genus Taxus; species Taxus wallichiana. The sequence continues at coordinate 747,312,710 of CM031237.1, read as the reverse complement.
TCCATCACATCCCAAAGCTTTATCATTGGTCATCTACATGGTAGCATCATGGAGGTCCTCAATGGTGAGCATTTGGTCGCATATCACCTTCTAAGCCTCGAACAATTTGCATGACACAACACCCAGACATTGATCAAGAGCAACTTGTTGAACTATAGAAGGTTGTTGAGCTTGAAACACAAGCTTATAGTGGCATACAAACGCTTGGAACATAATATAAGGATTGGTAACCCGAACTCCGCCTTCCATGATGGCCCAAATTTGCTGAGAAGGTTTCTTGGCTCTAAGGGAAAGAAAAATTCTTTCGAGACTCGATCGCCAATTTTGAGCCAGTGCATTCGGGCTCGATTGCGAGCTCCTCTGGCATTGTAATTGTCAGTAATTTGAATTTTTGGTGAAGCTTTGCAACATGAAGTTGCAGAGTTTCAAAGAAGGGATCACCTTGAAGCACCACCACCGCTTGGCTAAGAGCCGAGGTGTTAGCGGAGTATGAGCAGCATCGAATTTTGGCCAACTATCTGCCATAGATTCTAAGGAATCTAGTAGTTTGAGTCATTATGTCCTCCCACCATTGAATCCAGCTTGGTTTGCATAGGTGGATGGTAACATTGGAAATGACTAGGCTGGGGAATTAAGTTCCACACACGCTTGATATGATTAATCAGGGCCCATGCTACATCAAGGCAATGTTAAATTCCACACACGCTTGATATGAACATACGTGATATCATATTTTTAGTATGTGGAGACCCCATGTAAAATTTTAACAAATGTTTATTTGAAATTTTAGCATGAGAACAAATTTGAGATTATAATACATTATATAGGATAGCCTATCAACAACAAGAATTAATTAGTGTATTGAATTGTCAAATATAAATATATACAGTTTTATTTTTAAATAATACAAAATCAAAGTTTTTAGTGTAGGCTTTAAATAATTTTCTTAAGCTTTGGAAATGATGTAAATTTTTCAAATTTTGAGATATTATATTTGGGTTTTATATGTTATCCATAATTACACGGAAAGGTGCTTCCTAGTTGAAAGCAGACCGGATGGTTCTGACACCGTGCAGGAAATCAAGGGCTTAAAATTGTTAGCCGAACATACGTTGAAATCAAACGGATCTGTTTCTTTTGCTTGTGGCTGTCAGGTTTTTTGGGATTCCAGAGTGGAAAACTCAATAGTGGTCTGAGTTGGCAAGGATATAACTTCGAGGATCCCCGTCAAATCCTTTGAATTCTGCCAATCCACACTAGCCAAAGCTATGAAATTGCAGAAATTCAATTTTGATTTCGGCCAATAGTGGGAAATAATATGAAGACTAATTCACTGTCAACTAACACGCAATTATAAATTGAAGATATGTGCGGCAGACTTGTTACTCCTCAGACTCTTCCAAACTGAAGTTCCCAACAAACAAAATTAGAACCATCAAGATTTACAAAAAAATTCCTGATCTCAAGATTTCAGGGATGGTAATAAAAAATCGGAAGTGTTGTAATAAATTTACATTCTTGCCGAGATTTGAACTCTTGTGCTAATAACCGCACAACTTTGTTATGGTCTGTAAAAGTAACCATAATTTTTCCAATTGTTTTTATAAATACAAAATAAGTAGAAATTGTGTCCTGGTAAGTATTTTGAGCTATTGCACTCATACATTCAAAAATAATAATCACAATTAAGGTTTCTAAGTTTCTAACCATTGCATGTTTGCGTCCAAAATGCAAAAAAATTACCGATCAACCTTCAACTTGCAAATCCTCCATACAAATCGAAAATCCTTCAATTTAAAGCTTCAATAAACATCCACATATTGCAAAAGGAAATGACATGCAGAGAACTCATCTACACGGTGAAATCACGATAATACCCTTGTTGTTGTGGTATCAAACAAAAATTTGCCACGAATAATTTAGATTTTGTTCTTGTTTCATACACGATTATGTTGTCTGCTTTCGTCCACATATTTGATGTTTGTTTTGCATTGTTATGTCTAACAACGTGTCTATGCATATTGTAAGTAGTTGTAATGCTGTTGAATCCTTTCCTTGCTGTTGATCTTTGTTGCCAGCGATGAATGGTCATTTTCAATGCTCTCATTGCAAACCGGGTAATTGGTGTAGGTGAGGCCTTTGACCTTAGAGGAAATTTACCGTAGTAATAGAATTTGTTACTAATTTAATAAATGAAATTTTCCCATTGTAACAAACATTAGATCCACATTACAAAATTAATGAGTATAATTAATCCAAATATAGTTAAATTTCTCTTAGGTGTTAATTTAATAAATAATTAAATTAACACTATAGTTAAATATTCCTTAATTAATTTTAGAGGGTCAAAGGGGCCAAAACAATTAAATGCCCAAGGTTTTTAATTTCACTAGGTCTAAACAATAACCAAGGTTCTTATTTACATGGGTTAGAAAACATTCTCTTATCCCATAACGTGACCCCTTTAAAAAGGTCAACCCATGCTTTAGAGTTAAACATTTAAGTTAAAAAGGGGTAATTTCCCACTTACCCACTCTCAGACTCATCTTTTGCACTTCAACCTGATTTTTCACATATTTAACACACTTAAGGTTTCCTAAAAATTTCCATTAGATAGGAAATTTCTTCCCCTTTCCAATGATATAAAGAAGTCCTCCTAACTCCTCATATTTCTTAAGTTACAGGTTGGGGGCTGGGAGGAAATTTTTCCCAAAGGCGGGCCTGTGGGCCTAGGGAAGAAATTTTTCCAAAGGAGGGCTGCGGGCCTAGGGAAGAAATTTTTCCCAAAGGCGGGCCTGTGGGCCCTAGGGAAGAATTTTCACCCGGGGTAGGTTTTGGACCGGCGGACCTGGGGAGACATTTGGCTTTGCACTTTTGGCAAAAAAGCACAATTTTCATTTGCGTTACGCCCGCGAGCCCACGTGGCAGGGCTTCTTCGCTGCAAGAAAGAAAAAAATTTCCCAAGCCACAAGGGACACGTGGCATGTTTTTAAGCCAACGCGGAAGGTGGGTCACCGGAGGCACTTAGGATTTTTAGTTTTAACTTTTTTGTTGAAAGGGAAAAAGTTTTAAAATGAGCCGTGCCTCCGCCGACACCCAAGGATGCCACGTGTCATGCCCAAAATTTCAAGCGGGGAAGCGGACCATCGGGAAAACTTAGAAATGTTGGCTTTTGTGTTAAAAAGTGTGAAGGTTAAAAAAACCCACACCTCCACCGATGCCTAGCGAAGCCACGTGTCAGTCCAACAGTGACCTACGGGAAGGCGGGCCGGCGGGGAAACTTAGGAATTTTTGCCAATCTTTTCCAAAAGTGATAAGGTCTAAAACCATCCATGCCTCCTCGATGCCTAAAGAAGCCATGTGTCAGACCCTCATTGGTGCATGGGGAAGCGAGCCATCGGGAGAGACTAAGATTTTTGCACCAATTTTTTTTTTCAAAAAAAGTTTGAAGGTGCGGGCCCGCGAACCCACGAAGTATTTTTTTTTCCAAAGGGAAAGATCGGGCTTGCAGAGCCATGGGAGAACTTGTGACTTTTGCATTTTTAAAAGTTCCCTAAGTAATTTTTGGGCCATGGATCCGATTTACAAAAATTTCCCTTTTTTTTTATAGTTAGTTTTTTTTTTTTAAAAAAAAAAAGTAAAAACTTCAAAAGGCCATAACTTTTGACTGGAAGCTTGGATTTGAGAAAATAAGGACTTTTGGAAAGGGCTCAAACTCCTCTTTGCATAGGAAGCACAAAATCTTATTTTCAACAAACTTAGATGGGTGAATTTAAGAAAACATCTTTCCTTCCATTAAAATGTGAACTAAACTTTTTCAACTGCCAGAATTTAATCTATCCACTATTCTTTCTTCTTTCACACACCAAACAAGACATGGAGAAATGTACTTGAAAAATGGATTGGATTTGAGGATTAATTGATTAACGGTTGAGATTTCAATACGAATTTCTTTTCTTTTTCTGTGAAATTGCATTATTATGCCTCTTGCCCGATTACTGAGTTCTGAATAAATTACTAGGGAAATGCAATTGTTTCATGATGTGCTTTGTTCATCCTTAGTTCATTTTAAAGTTTCATTTTGTCTTTCATTGTTGTAGGGTACTCTGTATATTTTTTTTATATTGATTTGTAGGTTTGAAACAATCTAACAGAGATCTACATATTTCAAACTGGAAATTTATCTATTTCATTTGCCATACTTTAAACATTTAAGTTCATTCCATTCTAAATTTACAATGTTCAACTTTCCTTCAATCAATACATGAAAAGAGAATGTAATTCTATTTCTTTTCAACCATGCATTTCGAATAACACAGAGAACATAATACTTCTTAATACATTTTTTTTCCAGTCTTCAAACAGAGATTTTTCAGTAATATTTCAAACACAGATTTCAAACAAGAGTAACACCATTTTGTAGAAAATAATCAACTTCCATTGAATGAAATAATAATCCCTCCTTTTACAACTTTCCTTTCCCTTCATCACAAATTACCAAATATATCTTTCTCATTCGAATGTAAACTTCATATTCAAAACAGAGCAACTTTTTCACCACAATTAATATTACAATGCCATCCACTTAAAGTGGGAAATTTTACAATAAGGGAACCCAAGGAGAACTACAAAATTTGTCTTCATACAAGCTCCAAGAAACAACAACAAGAGAGATCCGCCATGTTTCATTTGGTCACAAAAAAAAAAAATGGGGGAGAGGCAACACTCTCCACCCAACCAAAATTCCAATGAAGAGGAGAAGCCATCCTCCTCATTGGCCCCCAAGCCCCAACCACATTACAATAGGAAATGGATTCAACTCATGGCAACAAGAAAGCTTCCACAACACAAAAAAATTTCACAATCATATCACAAAATCCAAAATAAAATGCATTATATCAACAAGAAGGATAAAAAAATATACAAGGCCTCATCACACAAAGGCCAAAAGAGAAAGATCTATGGGGAAGCTTGCTTATACCTCCCAATGGGGAATGGGTGACCACCTTAAAAACCCACCAAAATATTCATCTCAAACCCCTACATACTCTTATGCCTCCCCCAAGTACCTCTTATGCCTCCCCATTCTCTTATGCCTCCCCCAAAAGTAAGAAATGCAAGCTATTTCTTGTCCAAGGTGGAACACCCAACCCAAACTCCCTCCACAAATAACTCTTATGCCTCCCCACAAATCTTATGCCTCCCCACAAAAATATCCCCATAGTCTTCTCCTACACCACACCTAGGCAATCTACCCAACCAACCAACAAACATACCAAACATTCAAAAACATTCACATAAGCATAATACAAAAAGAAAACCTTTTTACAAGAGTCAAGCTCCTACCTCTCCATGATAGAGCTTGATCCAAAAGTTCAACAATAAGCTTCTTCAAATCCAAATAGTCCCAAAGCACCAACAAATCCACAAGCATTCAAAATCCTCTAACTCTCTCCAATTGCAAGAGCACCAAACCAACATGAAGTAACCCCATGAAGTAACCCCAAAACAACAAAAGAATTTGAATAAATAGAAAAGGGAGAGAGGAGGATGAGGTGGCTCCATGTAGGATGCCACATCACTCATCCTCAACTCCACCTCACAAGTCAACTTCAAACTCCAAAGCACAATTAATAAGTGGGTGAATAAATGACATTTTACTTACACACACAATCCAAGCCCACACCCCAAGGACCAAAATTAATTTCATGTAAGAAGGTGTGATAAAAACTTACAACTTGTCTTCCCAAAAAATACATAATAAGGACTAATTTTGACTCCCAACCCATAGGTAGGGTTGGTGTAACAATTTAAGAGGTGTGGGACAAGTTTAACTTGTCCCACAAGCCTCCAAAATCAGCCCCTAAGGACAGATCCGAATTTCAAAAGGAAGGTGGAGTGTTTCACACTCAAAGTTACTTACACATTACTTACAACACATAATCCAAGAGCCATCAACTCTAATAAATGCATTCTTTTGACCCATTTTAATTTATTTAACAACATGATTACTCACTAATCTAGACACAAATAAAATAAATAATAAAGGGAAAATACATCACTAAAATCCACATACTAAAATTTAAACAAAAGAAACTAAATAAAAGAATACACATAACCCCTTGGTCACATTTAAAGGTGATCCCCCATGGGAACCCCTAACAACAATTCAAAACACACACACACACAAAAAACACATACATTGCCATGGTGACCCTTGTTGAATTCATCTAGGATTCCAATGTGGTTGGTCTCCAATCCCCCGATGTTTGTTGTGACATGTTTACCTACAAAACACAAATACCTCCTTCGGCCTTGTGGCCACATCAAATCATCCAAAATAAATATACAATATAACTCCAAATTCATCTATATATAAATCAAAACATCATCAAGAAAGTAATGATATTTTTAATTTCATCAATAACCATATGATCATAAAATTAGTTCAATTTTCTAGGTCTACTCAATATGATGAAATAACACATGTCCAAAACACACACACACACACACACATGTATATATAACCATATATCAACATCAATATATAAAATGTCTCCAAATGTCTCCAATAATCCACATGCATCATATATGAATCAAAATCAACAATAGTCCATGATCTCTAACATCTAACATCATGCCAAATCAAAAGCTACAATAATGTCCATAAGTATAGTCAATAGTATCATAATCAATAAAAAAAAGGTGTCGAAGGGAAGTGGGCACTACATCCCCCTCCCCTTAGACTCAACTTCCTCCTAGAAGTCACTGGAATAGGTGTGGAAACTAAACTCATAGCAAAAGTAGCATCCTCCCATGTAGCCACAGTCTCATCATATCTGTCCCACTGCACTCAAACCTGGTCAATCTTTCTACCTCGAAGGCCCAGGGTCCTACGCTCTATAATGTGAATGGGCTCCACCATCACCTACCCCTGATCCTACACCTACAAATGAGGTCCAATCTAGCACATGAGAAGGGTCTGCAATATATCTCCTAAGTACTAAAACATGAAACACATCATGGATGCGAGACAAGCTAGGTGGCAATGCTAGATGGTAGGCCAAAGGACCGATACGCTCCAAGATCTCAAAGGGGCCCACGAATCTAGGAGCTAACTTAGAACCTTTTCCGTATAATGGATAGGGCTCTTATGTGGCCTAACACGAAGGAAAACCTTCATGCCCACATCAAAACTATGGTCGGTCCTATGTTGATCTGCATACTTCTTCTGTCTGTCATGTGCCTCCTGTAGTCTCTTGTCTGATCATAACCACCTACTACTCCATGTCCTATAATAAAGTGGCCCAAGAGAAACCCTTGTCCTCTAACCTGTCCCAACTAAGAGGTGTCTGCACTCTCTACCATACAGTTCTGAAAAAAGGAGCCATGCCTATCAAACTCTAAAAACTATTATTGTAGGAAAACTCCACCAAGTACAAATACTCCTCCCATCTCGACTGGTGATCCATAACATACATCCTAAGCATGTCCTCTAAGATCTGATTCACCCACTCAGTCTTTCCATCCATCTGTCTCAGGGTGATACGCCATGCTGAAATTGATCTTCATCCCGAGGGCATGCTGCATGGTAGTCCAAAAGTGGGAAGTATACAGAGGATCATGGTCACAAATGATCTTCCACGGAATCCCATGTAATCTAAAAATCATCTAGATATACCCATGCCACTACACTAGTTGTATAGGTGGTCTTCACCAAGAGAAAATGAGCCACTTTCATCAATTTATCCACCATGACCATGATGGCGTCATGGTGGTATCTCGACATCGGTAGCCCAATAATGAAGTCCATGGAAATGGTGTCCCATTTCCATTCGGTATAACATGTGGAAAGAGAAGGCCAACTGGATGTTGATGCTCAACCTTCACTTTCTACACTCTAAACAACATGACACAAACTGAGCCACCATCTCTCTGAAGTCCCCTCCAATGATACAACTTGTCTCAAAGTGGCATGCATCTTCTTCACCCCGGGATGGGCTGAATAGGGTGCACGATGTGCCTCTGTCAAATGTCCTGCCTCAAGCCTCCATCTCTGGGAACATAAATCTAGTCTCTGTGCTTGAGAAGAAGGCCATCTTCCTCTAATGAAAAACCCATCAAACTTCCCTCAAGGGGTCTCTGAGACTCGATCTCTACTCTAGCTGCAATGTAGAAAATGTCAGTGAGGAAGTGTTGTAGAATCCTACTCCACAAATCTGTGTTCACTGAGGTGGCCATAACCACATGTCTCCTCTTACTGAGAGCATCTACAACCACATTCTCCTTCCCTTCACATGCTCTATCTCCATGTCATACTCACAAAGTAACTCCATCCAATGCCACTTGTTGATGAGCATTGAGATTGGGCTGCGTGAAGAGGTGGCGAAGACTCAAGTGATCAGTCCTGAGTGTGAATCTCTGGCCAAGAAGGAAGTGTCTCCATCAAACCAAGGCATGTGCAAACTACCACAAGCTCAAGATCATGAGTCGATAATTGAGCTCATAATCTTTGAGTTTTGAGACTCAAAAGAAACTACTCTTCCCTCCTGCATCAACACACCTCCAACTCCTACCAAAGAAGCATCCGTGCATATGAAAAAATCACCTTGCGGATCTGGCACTACAAGAACAGGCATTGTCATGAGGCATTCCTTTAGTGTCCTAAAGGCCTTCTCACATCTATCTGACCAAAAAACTTCTTCCCTTTCCACTTTGAAGGGAAGTGATGGGGTGCGACAACCGAGAGAAGTCCTAAACAAATCTCCTATAATAACCTACTAAACCCATGAAGTTGCACACCTCTGTCACACTAGTGGGTGTTGGCCAATCCATAATAGCTCAAATCTTGGAAGGATCGATTGCGATACCTTCCCCAGAAATGATGTGGCCCAAATACTACACCTCTTCTAAAAGAACACACACTTCTCTAGGTTCTCGTAAAGTTGCTTCACGAAGACACTTGAAGAACCTAAAAGGTGCCCCTCATGCTCCTCACGTGTACATGAGTAAATCAAAATTTCATCAAGGAAGATGAGCATGAAGTGATCCAAGAATGTCCTGAACACCCCATTCATCAAGCTCATAAACACTACGGGGGCATTCATCAAACCAAAAGGCACCACGTGAACTCGTAGTGGCCATATCTCATATGGAAGGTGGTCTTATGAATGTCTACCTCTCGTAATCCTCAACTGATGATAACCTGACTTAAGGTCTATCTTGAGAAAATGTGGCCCCTTCATCATCTGATCAAACAAATCATCAATGCACGTGAAGGGGATAACGATTCTTGATCGTTACTTTGTTCAGTTGGTGGTAATCAATACACAACCACAAAGATCCATCCTTTTTCTTTACAAATATCACCGGTGCACCCCAAGGGGATACACTAGGATGGATTAGGCCTTTCTCCAAAAGGCCCTCTAGCTATAACTTGAGCTCACAGAGCTCAGGGGGTGGTCATCCGATAAGGTGCTCGTGAGATAGGCTCTACTCCCAAACCAGATCTATGTGAAAATCTATCTCATGTGGGGGTGGTAACCCCAGTAGCTCCCCTTGAAAAGACATCAAAAAAAACTCTCTCAAGATGGGATGGTCATCAAGCGATGGTCCACTAGACTCATCCTCCGATCGGTCACTAACTGTGACAACATACATACATCTGACAACCCCATCACACACACACTTAAGCTGCATGGTGGAGATGGTGCGAATGGAAATGGGTCTCCTAACCCCTACTATCACTTGACTCAACTCCTAGATCATCTGCACATGATATAATCTTATGGTAACAATCCACTCTGGCTCTATGTGTAGACAACCAATCCATGCCCAAGATGACTCCATACGAACCCAACGGAAGGATACGAAGATCCGAGGTAGTGGTGAAGGGTCCCAAATCCACTACACACTCCTTAACTAAGGAGTCTAGAGATTTTGGCTCCAGAAGCCATCTCGACATCCCAACTAAGACCCTACCTAACTGCCACCAGCCTACATCATCTCTACCAAAGATGGTGCAATAAAAGAATCAAAAGAACCAAATCAAATAGAATGGAGGTAGGAACACCACCAATGCTACCTGTCATCTCAATCACGGTACTCTGGTGCTCATCCTGGTGGTTCTCGACCACTGCATAGATCCGATGACCACCCCCATGTCACCAATAGTAGGCTCTTGAGATCTATCGTCTTACCCTTTTTACTAGGGTTCTATGGGCACTCTCTCCAAAAATGTCTAGCAACACCACAACCATAACAACTTCCCGGTCCTCTCCCATGAGTAGCAGCTCTAGCCGATACTCTAGAGGTCTATGTTGTGGATCCCGATGATCTAGGCTATGGACTGCTGAGGTCTCTCTGATGAGCTCCTGCTGACTTGAGCTCTCGGTGCACCTTGTGTCCTAATGGGACCCCTAGGAGGAGGCCCCATACTCCCCCCTCTGTGCATCAAATCTCTGTGGAGGCCTGTATGGTGGGTGGGTCTATTGCTTGTTTTTGCGGCCTAAAAGATGACTTGTGTTGAACCCTTGGTCCACCACGAGGAGGAGGAGGAGCTGACCCCCTCGACCTGTTGTCCTGCATCTGCTGGATGTGGCTCCATACTCTATCTCTAGCCTGTTGTGTCTTTCCCCCGAGTCTCCTCTACTATATATGCCTTCTCAATGGCCTCAGCTAATGTCTGGACAATGGATACACACCGCACCACCCAAATCTACATTCAGGCCCCTAGATGAACCTGTGAATCCATACCTACTCATCCTACATGTAGTCGACATACTTGGAGTAGATCCAAAAATCAACTCTCATACTCAGCTACTATCAAAGATGCTATCGGAGGTCATGAAACTCATCTATCCTCTATTGAATGAACCTCTCATGATAAGTACCTACTCTGAACCACTCCTCAAAGAGCTCCCAGGTAACCATCTCTCTAAATCAACATGGAGCTTTTACTCCTCGGTCCTCCACCAGACACCTTGCTCCATCCCTCAGAAGATGGATCACAACACGAGCTTTCATGTTTCTAGTACAAGGGTAGAGCTTGAAGCACCCACTCAAGCTCACCAACCAGGCCTCTTCCTAAATCCACCTGTATCCCCAGAATAGTGAGATGGTCATAGCTTTAGGATCTCCCTAATATGGTCTACAACTATAGTCTGGTGACCCCTAGGCCTCTCTGCATGCTCATCTCTAAGCCTAGGGCTCCGAGACCTATCCCTGTGTCCAGAAATCTGGTCTCCCTATCCCTCTCGGTGACTCTCTTCCTGACTCCACGCGGAGTTCTCTCTCTATGCTCCTCACTATGTCGAGGAGATGCATGAGCCTCAATGGATGGCTCCCTATCATGTCTAGCTGACCATCCTCCTATGGACCCTCCGCGTAAAGTGGCATTAACATCCTGAAGCATCTGTAAAATATGAGGTAGGATGGTTGCTACAATATGATCTGGAGGTGGCAAGTCTAGGTCTATGTGAAAGGACCCCTCGTCTTGTCATGCCTCCTCCTACATAGACCAAGGTGAGAGTTAGTTCATTATTCTAGGTTTTATTCAGTTTTCCATGTTTACTAAAATATGTAATTTTCAAACAAAGTTGTTTTCTAGATTTAAAAGTGTGCTAGGTTTAATATTGCACTAGGTTTAATGTTCATGTCTCAAGTTTTCTAGTGTGCCCAAGGGTCCAAGATTTGAACCCATGGCTCTGATACCAAGTGTAACACCCACTAAAAAATGACCACTCGAGACCCAAGAACAACCTAGGTTTAGATAGAAAAATTATGGAATAATTTTTTTTTTTTTTTGAAAAGTGTGACCACTACCAGGCTTCAAGCAACAATTGTCACAACAAAGATTCAAAGTCAATTATAATTTAATAAATGAAATTTTCCCATTGTAACAAACATTAGATCCACATTACAAAATTAATGAGTATAATTAATCCAAATATAGTTAAATTTCTCTTAGGTGTTAATTTAATAAATAATTAAATTAACACTATAGTTAAATATTCCTTAATTAATTTTAGAGGGTCAAAGGGGCCAAAACAATTAAATGCCCAAGGTTTTTAATTTCACTAGGTCTAAACAATAACCAAGGTTCTTATTTACATGGGATAGAAAAACATTCTCTTATCCCCTAACGTGACCCCTTAAAAAGGTCAACCCATGCTTTAGAGTTAAACATTTAAGTTAAAAAGGGGTAATTTCCCACTTACCCACTCTCAGACTCATCTTTGCACTTCAACCTGATTTTTCACATATTTAACACACTTAAGGTTTCTTGAAAACATTTCCATTAGATAGGAAATTTCTTCCCCTTTCCAATGATATAAAGAAGTCCTCCTAACTCCTCATATTTCTTAAGTTACAGGCGGCGGGCTTGGGGAGGAAATTTTTCCCAAAGCGGGCCTAGGGGCTGGGAGGAAAAATTTTTCCCAAAGGCGGGCTACGGGCCTAGGGAAGAAATTTTTCCCAAAGGCGGGCTTATGGGGCCCCAGGGAGAGAAATTTTTTCCCGGGAAGGTTTCGAGGCCGGTGGACTGGGGAGACATTTGGCACTTTGCACTTTTAAAAAAAGTGCAATTTTCCCATTTGCACCCACGAGAGTCCGCGGTGGCGGGGCTTCACGCCAAAAGAAGAAAATTTTCCCCAAGCCACAAGGGACACGTGGCACATTTTTAAGCCAACGCGGGAAGGTGGGTCACCAGAGGTAATTTGGATTTTAACTTTTTTTTTGAAAGGGAAAAAAGTTTTAAAATGATCACACCTCTCCACCGACGCCTAGAGATGCCACGTGTCATGCCCAAAATTCAAGCGGGAAGCGGGACCATCGGGGAAAACTTAGAAATGTTGGATTTTGTGTTAAAAATGTGAAGGTTAAAAACAACCCATGCCTCCTGCCGATGCCTAGCGAAGCCACGTGTCAGTCCAATAGTGACCTACGGGAAGGCGGGCCGGTGGGAAACTTAGGAATTTTTGCCAATCTTTTCCAAAAGTGATAAGGTCTAAAACCATCCATGCCTCCATCGACACCTAAAGAAGCCATGTGAGACCCCTCATTGTGATGGGGGGTGGGCCATCGGGGAGACTTAAGATTTTTGCCCATTTTTTGAAAAGTTTTGAAGGTGCGGGCCCATGAACCCATGGAAGTATTTTTTTTTTTTTTTTCCAAAGGAAATGCGGATGGGGCTTGTGGGGCCATGGAGAACTTGTGACTTTTTTTTTTTGCAAAAAAAAAAATTTCCTAAGTAATTTTTGGGCCCATGGATCCGATTTACAAAAATTTCCCTTTTTTTTTTTTTTAGTTAGTTTTTTTGAAACCAAACAAAGTAAAAACTTCAGAAGGCCATAACTTTTGACTGGAAGCTCAGATTTGAGAAAATAAGGACTTTTTGGAAAGGGATCAAACTCCTCTTTGCATAGGAAGCACAAAATATTATTTTCAACAAACTTAGATGGGTGAATTTAAGAAAATGTCTTTCCTACCATAAAATGTGAACTAAACTTTTCAACTGCCAGATTTAATCTAATCCACTATTCTTTCTTCTTCAACATGCCAAACAGGCATGGAGAAACACTTGAAGAAATTGGATGGATTTTTCAAGGATTAATTGATTATTTGAGATTACAATATGAATTTCTTTTCTTTTCTGTGAAACTTGCATTATTATGCCTCTTTCCCGATTACTGAGAGTTCTGAATAAATTACTAGGGAATGCAATTGTTTTATGATGTGCTTTGTTCATCCTTAGTTCATTTTAAAGTTTCATTTGTCTTTCATTGTTGCAGGGTACTCTGTATGTTTTTTTGATATTGATTTGCAGGTTTGAAACAATCTAACAAAGATCTACGTATTTCAAACTAGAAATTTATCTATTTCATTTTCCATACTTTAAACATTTAAGTTCATTCCATTCTAAATTTACAATGTTCAACTTTCCTTCAATCAATATGTGAAAAGAAAGAATGTAATCCTATTTCTTTTCAACCATGCATTTCAAATAACACAGAGAACATAATACTTCTTAATACATTTTTTTCCAGTCTTCAAACAGAGATTTTTCAATATTTCAAACACATATTTCAAACAAGAGTAACACCATTTTGTAGAAAATAATCAACTTCCATTGAATGAAATGAAATAATTCCTTTTTACAACTTTTTTTCCCTTCATCAAAATATAATTACCAATATCTTTCTCATTCAAATGTAAACTTCATATTCAAAATAGAGCATCTTTTCACCACAAATAATATTACAATGTCATCCACTTAAAGTGGGAAATTTTTAATAAGGGAACCCAAGGAGAACTGCAAAAATTTGTCTTCATACACAACTCCAAGAAACAACAAACAAGAGAGATCCACCATATTTCATTTGGTCACAACAAAAAAAAGGGGAGAGGCAACGCTCTCCACCCAACCAAGAATTCCAATGAAGAGGAGAAGTCATCCTCCTCATTGGCCCCCAAGCCCCAACCACATTACAATAGGAAATGGATTCAACTCATGGAAACAAGACAAGCTTCCACAACACAAAATAGATTTCACAATCATATCACAATCCAAAATAAAATGTAGTTACAGTCACAAGAAGGACAATAACAAAATATACAAGGCCTCATCACACAAAGGCCAAAAGAGCAAGATCTATGGGGAAGCTTCTTATACCTCCCAATGGGGAATGGGTGACCACCTTAAAAACCCACCAAAATATTCATCTCAAACCCCTACATACTCTTATGCCTCCCCAAGTACCTCTTATGCCTCCCTCTTATCCTCCCTCCCCCAAAAGTAAGAAATGCAAGCTATTTCTTGTCCAAGGTGGAACACCCAACCCAAAATCCCTCCACAAATAACTCTTATGCCTCCCCACAACTCTTATGCCTCCCCACAAAATATCCCCATAGTCTTCTCCTACACCACACCTAGGCAATCTACCCAACCAACCAACAAACATACCAAACATTCAAAAACATTCACATAAGCATAATATAAAAAAAAATCTTTTTTACAAGAGTCAAGCTCCTACCTCTCCATGATAGAGCTTGATCCAAAAGTTCAACAATAAGCTTCTTCAAATCCAAATAGTCCCAAAGCACCAAAAAATCCACAAGCATCAAAATCCTCTAACTCTCTCCCATTGCAAGAGCACCAAACCAACATGAAGTAACCCCCAAAAAAACAAAAGAATTCAATAAATAGAAAAGGGAGAGAGAGGATGAGGTGGCTCCATGTAGGATGCCACATCACTCATCCTCAACTCCACCTCACAAGTCAACTTCAAACTCCAAAGCACAATTAATAAGTGGGTGAATAAATGACATTTTACTTACACACACAATCCAAGCCCACACCCCTTAAGGACCAAAATTAATTTCATGTAAGAAGGTGCAATAAAAACTTACAACTTGTCTTCCCAAAATGCATAATAAGGCCTAATTTTGACTCCCCAACCCATAGGTAGGGTTGGTGTAACAATTTAAGAGGTGTGGGACAAGTTTAACTTGTCCCACAAGCCTCCAAAATCAGCCCCTAAGGACAGATCCGAATTTCAAAAGGAAGGTGGAGTGTTTCACACTCAAGTTACTTACACATTACTTACAACACATAATCCAAGAGCCATCAGCTCTAATAAATGCATTCTTTTGACCCATTTTAATTTATTTAACAACATGATTACTCACTAATCTAGACACAAATAAAATAAATAATAAAGGGAAAATACATCACTAAAATCACATACTAAAATTAAACAAAAGAAACTAAATAAAAGAATACACATAACCCCTTGGTCACATTTGAAGGTGATCCCCCATGGGAACCCCTAACAACAATTCACACACACACACACAAAAAAAATACACATTGCCATGGTGACCCTTGTTGAATTCATCTAGGATTCCAATGTGGTTGGTCTCCAATCCCCGATGTTTGTTGTGACATGTTTACTGCAAAACACAAATACCTCCTTCGGCCTTGTGGCCACATCAAATCATCCAAAATAAATATACAATATAACTCCAAAGTCATCTATATATAAATCAAAACATCATCAAGCAAGTAATGACATCATTTACAATTTCATCAATAACCATATGATCATAAAATTAGTTCAATTATCTAGGTCTAGCAAAATCAACACATGAAAACACATGTCCAACACACACACACACACATACATACATATACATATGCATACGATAATCAAATATCAACATATATCAATCAATAAAATGTCTCCAATAATCCACATGCATCATGCTCCACCACATTGGGATTCAACCACGTGGGTGGTTTGGTGAGGAGATTACAGACTAGAGGAAAGCATGGACATCCAAAAGTGAAAGAAAAGGGAGAGATTGCAGGTTGGGTGAATTCGAGTGGAAGCTTGTTGCAGCATGTTAAGTCTAAACATTGCAATGTTTACTATCTTTAACAATTTCATGGAATGAATTGTTCTCCTTCCTAAAATGGCATCTTGTATTGGAATTGTGGTTGTTTTCTTGAGTCACTTTGATCATGTGGGATGTCCCTTGTTTGCTTCCCTGATTTTCATAGTTCCGAATGACTTTTCTTGCTTAAAGAAAAGAAAAATAAAAATAAAAGAGGGGATTCCATTTCTTTTACTCTATTACCTTTTCAGGTTGATAAGGAGATAATTTGGATTCTTCCGTAATTACGGCTTGACATTTTTGTATTCACCCTTTCCACCGAGGCAATCTAGTAGTGGGTTTGGATGGTAAGTATGCTTTAGTTGCCCTTATTACTAAGTAAACCTTAGGCGAGCAAGGAGACATAAATGTAATAGTAATTAATAGCTCTCTTGGGTTTTGCTTGAAATAGTTATTTATTAGTCTATTCATGAGTGGCAATAACATTTTGAGTGAATCTGGTTTTATCAACAAGGAATCTTGTATTTTATTCATTTTTGGAGGTAATCTTGTCATCTGTAAATGACTCCTGAAATTTAGTACTCTACTTTTAGGTTGTGTTTTGCTTTAATGGTATTTTGAAAGTGTGTATTTTCTTCTGATTAAAACAGAGGTTTCAAAACCTTTTATTGGTATTATTATTGTTTACTACTTGTTGGCTGCACCTCTATGGTGACTTGCTAGATATTGGTCACCTATTATATGTTGAAACATGGAAGTATAGGAATTGGGAACACAAGTACTTTATCCTTGAAATCGTACCTCATTATGTTGGTGTTCCTCTGAGGTATTTTCCCTGTTTCATGGCGTGGGTTTTGGTTTTCATCCCCAGTTCTCTATTATGATATTTTTGGGGACATTTATGAACCCTTATCTCTACCTGGATATAGTTACTACGATCTGAATCCATAATCATTTGGGAAGATCTGCCATTATGCTTTTTCTTTTGAGGTTCTCATTTCATATGTTTACATACCTGAATCTTTGAGCTGGTTGTAGGTACATTATAATTTACATCATGTAACCTATATGACTATTGTGGCCTCTTTGATCAATTAATATTTTCAGTCTAAAACTTTTCTATGTTTCCGATCTTGAATGTGATGTCTTTTTCTTTTGGGAACTATGGCTGGATCGACCAAGTACTTGGGTTTTCTCTACTTTGAGTGGTCTCCTCGGTTAGAGTGGATTGATGTCCTTGGAAAGGAAGCTTCATAACCCTGGCCTTATTATAATTACTCTTATCTTAACTTGGTCAATTATTCCTTGCTGAGAGGCTATTGATAATTTGTGAATAGTTGTGAATGTATTATTAATGGTCATAATTTTATGAAAAAACCTCGGTGTTGGTTCTAGAATTCAAAATGTGTTTGGGATGATGTTATGATTATTGAAACATGACTCTTGTTAACTCATGACATTTGACGATATGTTATGAAGATAGTCATGAGGTTACAAATGGAATATATTTATTTAAATACATTGTTGGCCTATGTCGAAAATTGTTAAAAATTATTAATGACATTCGGGGGTACCTTTCCTTTATATTATTTAGATAAGTTGTCGATTATGATGGGGTTTTTGTTAAGATTAATGGTTGTTTGTGACTCTTTTAAATGAATTTGAAGAGTGGATTTGATTATGTTAACTTGTATTACTTTTAAAAGATCTTGTAAGGAGGAGGTGGTAAAATTCTTGTTTAGACTATAACTATGGATTGTTTTTTTGGGTTACAAATCCCATTATGCTATGAAACCTGGAAGGATGTTTAAATGATAATCTCATCTTAAATGGAATTGAAAATAGGATGCATTTCGCTGCCCCGTACTTTTTTATCAAGTAACTTGGTTGTTGAGTAATTCCCAGCTCGGGTTTTGTCATTATCTTTCTTCTCTTATCATTACCTTGTGGAGTCTCTTTTCGATGAGAGAAATTAGTTTATGGGTTGAACTTTAGTTTTCAACTCCTTTGATCATGTGATGGTTTTCCCTTCTTACACTCGTTTGGTTGCTCTAGCTTTTAGGCTAATGAAACCTCCCTCTTGGAAGGACTGATTTACATTTTTGTTTCACGTCTATGATTGTATCCAGTATGTTTTGGGATTCTCAATGATTTTAGTGATGGATGGATTGAGTATTAGATTTCAATCATGTAATCTATAGGATTACATGATTGAAATCCCAATACTCTTGACTTTTATTCCTAACTTATAAAGTCTGCGGTCTTACCTTGGTTAGTTGAGATATTGTTCTTAACAGAATATTTGACTTCCTTCTTGTTGGCTGGTGGAAATTTTTTATCTCGTGTGAAGAATTTTTATTAGTGGTTTGTGCTTTGATCCATTTCTTGTTTTAGAACGTTCTTTTCATGACATTGTTAAATGATACCTTACTATTGCTATGTGTAACCTTATAATGCCCATTTCTCGCAACTCAAGTTAATACTTGTGCAGATGGATTCTTGCGAGTAGATAAAAGGAAAGATTGATAAAGGTTGCATCGGTTTGATTTATGAAGTCCTTTGTGTGAATGTTTAATGTACTGTAAATCTTGGATTGGTGCTGGTAGAGGGGTTTAGAAGGCCTCTTGCCTTGGTTTTTATCTTTTTTTATGATGAAAGGTTGTCTAACCATTTGTAACAAAACTTTAAAACATTATTGTGAGGAATAAAATTTAATCACCACCTTGTTATGAGTATTATTTTGTGATATTATTTCAGTCATGAAAATGTTGTAGCATGGCTTGACCAAATTTTGTTACCTTCTTGTTCTCATCCAAAGTTCAATCGAATCTTTTCAGACCTTTGGTTTGTGTGTCATGTTGAATAGAAATTTCATAACCGTGTTTAGTTTTCTCGATAAGTAATGGTAATTTATTCTTTCGAGTGATTAAACCTTCATATAATAACCCCCATATGGTCTTGGCATCAGCAATTCTATGTATATTTTTAGTGGGTTGGCAATCCTTTTTCTAAAGTTAATCAAAAATAAAATAAAATGAATACATAGATGAATAAATAAATAAGATAATAATGAAGTTGTGCTTTGTAGATAAAATTAAGAGTCTTTAATTGGAAAGAAAGGAGTTATCTACCAGTGTAAAAGAATCTACCCTCACTAACCTTAAGCTATGAATTAAACTTTATCCTCTTTGTTGTGAAATGTTAATTATTTCTAAAAGTAATTTCATTATTAGATTTTGGGGATATAGTTAGATCTTAGTTAGTAGGGGAGTTTGAATAAGAACACATTAAGTCTTGTGCTTCCATTTTGGGAACCCCATGTGTATCCTTTGTCAAAATTAATCAAGAGATTGCTAAATGAAGCTTTTACCCAAATCCAGTTGAACTCTTAAGTCTCATTAAAATACCAGTTGATAACTAAAGAGATCATGATGATGAAATAAATTAACCTTCTCACTCTAACCTTTCCATAGTACTTTGTAATCTTCCCTTAAGTGGAGTTAATTGTCTATCCTTGCACAAGGAGGTTGTAGTTCCGAACCTTAATGGCACTCCACTTCAGTTAGAGCTTACGCTCGTCGCCTTGTGTAATGGAGGTCTGAATCAAGATTCAGTAGCTTGGGTATGAATAAGCAACCTTGTGAGAGATGGAAGGTGTCCCTTTTGATCAAACAAATTAAGCCATTTTTTCCAGTCTTTAAGATGATCCTCATTCAGAAAACTTGATCTTAAGCTAACTAGTCTTCAGTATAAAAGAAAGAAGTTCACCTTTGTTAGGAAAATTGCTTGAATCAAACATGAATCTTCTAGATCGTAAAGTCAGGTCTTGAAAGATGTTTTTAGTGAATACATAACCTTAAAGGATTTTACACCGTGGGGTGTACTTATTATGACTGTGAATTTGTGGATTGGTCTTTTTGTGGTGCCTTGTCAAAGAGAAAAGTGAACTTTCCTTGATGGGTGTTGGATGTTTTTGTGTTGCCTATGTGGTCATCATTGTGTCAAGTTGTTCGAAGAGTTAGTTGTAACCATTGTGACCACCTATAATGTTGTTTTATACCCAATAGGGAAAAACAAAGTTATCATGTATTTTTCTATGTTGTCTTGTGTGTCCAATTAGTGGGAGTTACTTTGTAGTCTCCAACTCACAAATTTATAGAATTTTGTTTATGCATTGCAAGTAGTTCACATCATCCCACATTGTGGTAAAAAAGGGAATGAGTCATCAAAGACAACGTGGATATTGTTTCTTTGTTAATAATATGACTTTGAAAAAGATTTGTGTTTTGCGTAACGAGGGCCATTTTTCATCTTCTATTACAAATAGCATGTCACACAAATAACTACTCTTGGTGTTATTAGTATCAAATGAGGCTTCCTGTCTCTTATCAAGCTAGGGAATGACGATTCGTTCAAGGATCCTCCCTTTATAAAGGAGTTGGGATTGAAAATTTTCCTTTGTAGTAAGATGTTTATAGTAGCCAAGGACTTGATCCACATATATTTAAAGGAAAAATTGTGTTGTGTCATCCCCATGCCAATTCATCAAAAACATCAATGCTTGTGAAGGAAGTCAGAGGAGCAAGAATGATTGTCCTCAACGATTAATTTGATGGTGCTCACATTAGCCCATTAAAAAAAAGTATTATTTGCTAGCGAAAAGTGTCGGTTTTTAAGCATGAGAAAACATGAAAGCATACATTAAAAATAATGTACCGCCAACAGAAAGCATCAATCCCATAAGAATGAAAGTGGTCAGTAAAATGACCACTCTGATCATGCCCATGTTTTCTACCTAGGTTCTAAGTAAAGAATTTCCACATATTTATGCTGAATACATTATATATGTGAGATCCACTCACCCAAATCTGACACATAAAGTACATATCATCTACATTTGTGGTTCACTCCATGCATGGTCGTTGATTGAAGAAATCTTGATCATTTGTTTGTGTGATGTGTTGATTGTCTACTTTGTTGTTTGTTTGGGTGACGTGTTGGTTGTCTACTCTATCATGTAACTATTTTTTGTCCTATAAATATCTCCCAAAACTTGAATCTCAACTACGTCATGCATTACAATGGGTTTTACACCACAATGAATTCACACGCCATTGAGGTGTTAGTTGGCTCCATCAAAGGGGGCAATGCCCCAACTGCCCAACAAGTCATATTAAGTATTGGTTATTAATTTATGTTATCTTTATATTGTCTACTATAGTTATTGTGTACAGGGGCATGTCTTGCCCTAGGCAACCTAGGCAGTTGCCTAGGGCGGACAAAATAAAGGGCGCCAAATTTTCAAAAAAAAATTCTAAATTCGAGGTCCGGGCCTCCGGCAGGTCGGGTCGGCTACTCAAGGGCCTAGGCAGTCGGCTTTAAAATTTTACCCAAGCAATTGCTATTAAACCGGTCCGAGGAGGAGGAATGATGGAATCACGATTCACAAATTTCAAATTTCAATCGCTGTTTGACGCTTATACTTTCAAATTCAATCGCTCGATCACTTTATTTATACTTTTATCATTCTGTCTGAGACTCAGGACTGCGGTGACATTGCATGCAGTGTCTGAAAGAGACTACACTTGTGAGTTGTGACTTGCGGCTTGCGGCTTGCCTTGACTGTAAACACACCGTAAATCAATCTAGACGGGACCTCCGGTCCCGATTCACTGAGCGTATCTTCCCGCCCCGCCATGCGCATAAATGCGTTGGCGTTGGAACTTGGCGTTAGCTATGGGAAAATAGCTCGGTGACTCAAAGTTGACTTGTAAAATAATATGGGAAGATTGCAAGATAGTAGGTTTTACTAACACACAAGGCGTGCATGTTTTTTTATTTTATATTTCAATTCAGGTTTGTAATTTTTTTTTGACGCTTATGAACCTAAATATGATTAATATACCATGACCTAGATTTTGTTTCTTTTAATTTCAATTTTCACGGAAAACTTATCCTCGCATTAATGAATTTGTCTGTTTACTGCTTGAATTTTCCTTATCCTGATTTTTTTTTTTGTTAATCTTTTACTAACACAGGGCCTGTTTTATATTTTATGTTTCATAACTCATTTTGTTATGCACTTACATATGATTAATATACCATGACTTAGATTTGGTAACCCTCCACTATTCTTAACATGTTCAAATCTATGCTTAGATTTTATTTTTTTACTGTTGATAAAAGGATGCATGTAGGTCCATGTTATAGACTCGATGCATATTTGTCGAAGTTTCAAGCTTCACAACATTACATGAGAGAACCCACCGAGATTTTATTCTTTGACATTGAATACAACTATATTTTGAAACCTTAATGATATAATTTGCATGATATTATCTTCTATTTTCCTCACACTTTTGTAGCTACATTTTCTCCTTGTGTATAGATATTTCTCTATTGTATACAAATCTACAATATCTTAATCTTGCGACGCTGAATCATGTGAACATTGAGCACACGAACTATGAAGCCTTGAAGGGATTCGAAATAAAATTTATCGGGTATTACCATATTAAAATTTCAGACTTGATTGATTGTCCGATGCTGGCCACCACTACTCGGTGGGAAGAATATTGCAAAATTCAATAGGCACTTGCATCGATCTTTCTCAAATTCCAAAGCCTAAAGTTCCTTTTAAATCAAGTTCAACACCAGATCTGTAGATCATCATTCGTCTTGGGGGAAGAACATAAAGCTAAGTGATCAAACCCTAACTACTCTAGCATCATACATTTGATGTTGCATTAATTTGGTTCTCAATTGCATCAATTATATCATTACATTTTGATTTAAATTTTTAATTATTCTTATTATGTAATTGATTGTATTTATATTATTTCATTTTTGGAATAGTATTGATTATAATTTATAGCATCATTATCAATGACAACAAGTATTCGGGTAGTTATTGTAACTTGATAATTGTTTAGTTCAAATGGATAAAACTAAAAAATTAAGTGGTGCTCAATTTCAAAAAAAAGCTAAACAAAAAATTGAGGAGGAAAAAAACCTTTTGAAAAAGATACCTAAAATAAATATATTTTTAAGTGCATCAAATGAAAATTTAAAGTCAAATGTAGTTTTTAATGAAAATGAGAATTATTGTTCGGTTAGTGACAAAAATACACAATCAAAGTCAATAGGAAATGAAAACACACAAGAGAAGGAGAACACACAACTACAAGAGGAGAACAATGAAAATACTATTGTTCAACCCATCGTTAATGAACATTTCATTGTTGATCTTGATCCTGCAAAATGGGTAATAGACAACAATACAATAGAATATATAATTTTAAATACGCCAAAACAAGATATGAATGTTGATTTTTCAAATTCAAAACGCCAATACTCAGATTGTTTTAGATATGTTTCTAAAGATTTGTTTCAACGAAAACTTTTAAACAATGAACGAAAATTAAGAGAATGGTTGCTTTACTCAGAGTCAAAAGGAGTTGTTTATTGCATTCCTTGTCGCCTTTTTCAAGAAAAATCAACCACATTTTCTAAAATTGGATTTAATGATTGGAAAAATGCATCGGCTAGTTTAAGAGAGCATGAGGATTCCCCTGATCACAGGACTTCAATTCTTAATTTCATCACTCGAAGTAATGTTTTGGGAAGAGTTGATTCTACACTTGCAAGTCAATACCAAAATGAAGTAGAGTATTGGAGGAATGTTTTAAAATGTATTATTGCAAAATTAATCAAGAAATTCCTTGCTACTAGAGGTATTGCCTTTCGTGGTGGTGACAATTCATTAGGATCTTCTAGAAATGGAAATTTTTAGGGTGTTTAGAACTTATTACAGAGTTTGACCCATTTTTGGCAAATCACATTTCACAATATGGAAATGGAGGAAAAGGAGTTCCATCTTATTTATCTACGACAACATGTAATGAATTTATTGACCTTATGGCACAAAAAGTTATAAACAAAATAGTTGAAGAACTCCACAACGCAAAATATTTTTCAATTATTGTTGACTCAACACCTGATGTATCTCACACTGACCAGTTAGCATTTGTGGTAAGGTATGTTTCTCAAGAAGGAATTCCAGTTGAACGATTTTTAAAATACATTCCTTCGGTTGGACACAAATCATGTGATTTAGAAGCTTTGGTACTTACAACACTAGATGACTATGACATTAATATCAAAGATTGTTGGGGCAAGCATATGATAATGCAAGTAACATGTCTGGAAAATACACAGGTCTACAAACTAGGATTAAAAATCACAACTGTATGGTTGAGTTTGTACCTTGTTCAGGGCATTCCTTAAATCTTGTTGGATCTTTAGCTATAGAATGTTGTACAACAACTATAGATTTTTTTTCAGTACTTCAACTTATTTACACTTTCCTAAGTGCCTCAACTTATCGGTGGGAAATTTTATTAAATTTTTGGATGGAATTTGTCCCATTGTAAAATCTCTTTCTGAAACAAGATGGTCAAGTAGAGCTGATGCAGTTAAAGCACTTTTCTTGGGATATAGTAAAATTCAAGATGTTTTCCTAAATATAGCACAAGACAAAAATCAAACAACTACCACGCGACATGAAGCAAAGTGTATTCACGAAAAACTAGACAAGTTAGAAACTTGTGTGATGTGTTGTATTTGGCATAGTATTCTTGAAAGAATGGATGCAACGAGAAAATATCTACAAAAGGTAGACATTGACTTAACCATGGTTGTGACTCAGTATAATTCATTGATAGATTATATTCAAAATATTAGAGAGAATTTTGATACATATGAGCAACATGCTAAGATCATTAGTGGAAAAGAAGAGTACGAAAATGATAATAAAAGAAAAGAAAAAGAAAATTTCTCTTTGATGAAACGCGAGAGATGTCGAAATTCCACAAACAGAAGGGATCGTATGAGGGTGGAGGTATTCTATGTTATTATTGAAAACTTAATAAGGGAATTATCAAGAAGAAATGAAGCATATAGTGTGTTAAATAATAGGTTTGGATTTTTGAACAATTTAAAAGATCTTGATAATGAAACAATATCGAAATGCTCTAATTCTTTAGTAAAAACATATAACATAGACTTGAAACCTCCCTTGACATTGAATGCATCCATTTCCAGCATTAGCAAGACGTGAAAACTTGACAAGTATATCATCAATGTCAAAATATTTAAGAAAAAGTGGACTAGACACCACGTTCCCAAATTTAGATGTTGCAATAAGAATGTTTCTTTGCATTCCTATTGGAAATTGTAGTTCTGAGAGAGCATTTTCAACTCTAACAAGAGTAAAAAGCAATTTAAGGTCAACAATGGGTGAAACTAGATTGAATAGCCTTTCTATTTTGACAATTGAACGTGATATCATGACATTGCTAACAATAAAATTATGATGATGTCATTGAAAGTTTTGCTATGGCAAAGGCAAGAAAAAAACCTTTATAGATTAATAAAATGTGTCAAGAGTTATACTAAGTCTATAATTGTTTTAAAAAAATTCATATACAGGTGGGTCGTAGGTCCCGGTGGGAAGGGGGCGCACGCTCCGAGTCTGCGCTAGGGTGCTGGGAACCTTAATTCGGCCCAAGGTGATGTGTCGGCCGCTTTACTATGTCATATAAATAATTTCTCTGTTGTATAAAAGACTCTTGGACTTGAACCGCACACCGCAGTATCATTGAACGAGTTTTAAGCCCCAACAAAATTGCCTTCCTTTGCATTGTTTGTTGTTGTTGCCACCTTTGTTGTTGCCTCTATTCCACTCTTTGTGTCTAAATGTTTTTCTCTTGCAAACCATCGTCATAGTTGTTGGCTCCCATAGTTTGTGCATGACCTTTGTTATTGCCCATGTTCCACTTTGTATCTCAAAAATGATTCCTTTAGGTATTATGTCTTCTTGGCAATAAACGAGAAATGTTGTGTTCCAATTTTAATATAAAAATGTTTCTACATTGAATTTTATAGAAGCTATCCATTTAATTTTGATAATTCACAAATTTTATACAAAATATTTTTTTGTGTGTGGATAAAGAGGCCTACATTTCTAGTAGTTGTTCATAACTTGTGAAATAATAGTTCATATTTAATAGTTTTTAGTACCTCGTAACTACATGTCCAAAGGTTTGTAGTACATATAATACCACTAATTTATCTTGATTAAATGTCACACCCACTTTTATAATGGTGCAACACAATTTGGAAAAATTATAAATCGCATTCTCTACGTGTGCACCAAAATTATTTGTGTGGGCTTCACTAGTGGCTTCCTTAGGAGATAAGAAACCTACATACCACACTTAATAAGACGAAATCACACCACACAATACTATTAGGTCAATATCATTTTAGACTTTAACCTAGTGGGAGAAAGCTCTTAAAAGTTAATGGATGTCACACCTTTTCACAAGATAACTCACTACAACAAAAAATATCCTATTAAAATTCTCGATAACAATCAACTCATCCAATGAATGTAAAGAATCACACCTAAAATATCATCTATTTCAACTTCCATAAGAGTTTTTATACCTTCACAACTTATTATTAAATATTATGCAGATGTTAAAAATAAGTACCTAAATAACATATCCATCATCTAGAGTATGCCATGTATAGAATATACATAACAATGTAGTTTTATGTTATATAGCTCTATATTTTCTCCCTTTAATTTTTTTTTTTTTTTCCTTTTCATACAAATATCACACGTAACCTATGCAACTTCTCATTTAAAGTGTTCTCCCTTGTGTCTTCTAAGACAGACGTGCAAGAAATGACATTTGAAATCTGGTTTCTTTTGAATTACAAATCACGTTCCCCACCTTGTGTATTTGACATTACATTTGAGGTAAAATAACTATTTGGATGTAGGTTTGATCTTGGATTTATTAAAATTGCACTACATAGATTTCCCATTTTATCTTTCGCATTTCGCATTTTACGTTGTGGTGAAGGATTACGTAGGGGTCTTATAGAGGGGTTATTGCTCCTATTTTTATGATACCCACTTTTATTTGGTAGGAACATATTCCGTTAAATGTAAATTTATAAATAATTAAAGATGTTTTAAATTTTTATTACAAATTAAAATATAATTTCTTTTTTAATGAGTAGTGCACTCAAGTGGACTTACATAGATTGTCAACATTTTTGCTCATGCTTCGAGGAAGCATATAACGGACTACAATTACGAGTAAGCATACAGCTAAACTAGTGATTATTGTCATGTTAAGGAGCTACGAGTAAGGAGCATCCATGCCGACAGTCTCCGAGGACAGGATCCTAGCCTCAACCATTTCGACTCTCGATGTCAGGTATTTGCAGGCCTTACACTCAACAAGACTTGATCCTTGGTTGGCTTACTGAAAGCCAAATAACATCACCAATAGACCAAGGACCCTTCCATAAAATGTAACATTTTAAAATATCTCCTCTAAAAAAATACACACTCTAAAAACTTATATACCATAAAATCCCTTTTCCTATAAATATTCTTAAAATTACTCTCCATCAACTTAAAAAAATTTAAGAGCGCCCTCCCATAACACCCACTTCCTTAAATTTTGGAAGCGTGCTTTCTCCTTATCCATGGGATTTCCTCTGAACCTAAAGTCTCTGTTCAATATGTGGTCAATTACATTAAGTGCAATCATAAATAGTTTGGCCAAGTCAATAGTCTACAAATTGTTTAACAAGTTAAAAGATTCTGCTACTTACCATTCTTGGTAGCTCAAGGAGTCGTGTAACGACACAGTCTCACAGACGGCCTCCTGG
This sequence comes from Taxus wallichiana var. yunnanensis, assembly GCA_018340775.1. Lineage (NCBI taxonomy): Eukaryota > Viridiplantae > Streptophyta > Pinopsida > Cupressales > Taxaceae > Taxus > Taxus wallichiana. The sequence continues at coordinate 747,284,561 of CM031237.1, read as the reverse complement.
AAAAGTATCAATTAAGCGAGTAAACAAACAAAATAATTTTCTATGTTATTAGTAGGAACCAGTCTCAGACGATATTCTTGATAGACTCGGGTAAACGACGCGTATGTGCATTTATTTCTGAACAACTTAAAATCCGGGGCCTATAAATTTTCCTGGTTCATTATAACTGTAACTCAAGAACATATCAATGTTATTTGAGAATGTCGTGCTGTTACATTCTAGAGCGAGAAAACTAAGTTCCAGGCATGTTGTGATTTGGATTTGAATCAATTTAAATTGGTGTGATTAAGTTTAAGAATTTTGTGTACTACGAGTTCAGAATAGAAGCACAAGATCTTCAGAGTCAGGTCCAGTGAAGCATACAGCTTGAAAATGAAAAAGACAAGGGTTAAAAAGGCGCTTAAAGGTTCGAGGCCCACACCTCTAAGGGTTTCCAAGGACTACCAAAACTCTACAAGGAAACCAGTGATTATTTACCTCCGATCCCCTGAGGTAATACACACACAACCCGGCGACTTCATGGCTTTGGTGCAACGTCTTACAGGCTGCTCTTGTTCTTGCTCTTCTACTTCCAATTCCGTTTCCGCGGCTTCGGCTTCGGCTTCTGGTGAATTCAAGCAGAATTGTAAAATTGTAAAATCAAGCCCTTCAACCTGTGATCCTCCTATTGATAACGATGAACTTGGGTTGAAATGGGAAGAAAATCCCTACCAGATCATCTCACCTCCTTCAATATGTCCAAATGATTACCCCTCTCAAGTAATTTCTCCCCAATGGTGGTCTCCTCCTTCCCCATCAGAGGAGTTAGACATGAACATGATTTTCGACTTATTCTCTTCGCCCTCTTCTTTCCAAGCTGTACATGATCTCCCCTTCATGGAAGCGGAATTGCAGACCTTCGATTACTTGATGTAAACTGCCTTTAAAATTACACAGTTCTCATCTGACGCTCTCACATTTATTTATTACGGTCAATTCACAAATTCTAGTATGAAGTTGAATAGATTAGAAAGTAATTTTCTTCGAAATATTAAATGTCATCTTTCAAGTACGAGATGGAATATATCATAACATAATTGAACATAGCTCAATTTTCTTCCAGGTTTTTCAGCGAAACAGTGACAATTTTTGTGATGTTTTGAATTCTAGTTTCAATTGAAAAGGGAAGGGAACTAAACAAAGCAAGCAGTTCTCGTTTGTAACTTGGGATTTTGAGCTAAAAGTCCAAACATTGCTAAAAGGACTTCCACGTGTCTTACATGAGTTCCATATATTACCCAGAGAGATTTGAAAGTAATAATTATAAGGCAAGTGAACCCTCTTTACATAATAAAATTTCGTGTGGTGGCGAGCATCCAACTAGGTTAAGATGAAAAAGTCATAAGACCCTGAAGTCAAATTTGAAGTTCACATGTATATATTAATTTCAAGTTCATTGGAATATAATCATTCAACCCTTTCATCATAAAAACTTGTAAGAAATAGATAATAAACATTTGTACCATTGAAATTGTTTTAAATTGGTGTATTTTAACTGAAAAGAGTAAATCAGCTTCACGCTTCATTTTTTAAACAAAAACATACTAAATAAAATATTTTTCTTCTGCTTTTTAGAGAGGCTTTAACTTTGAACTTATTGATAGGTTTGAACCCTCTAAAGTTGTGATCAAACAAAATACGCTTCAAAAAAATTCCATTTGAAAGTAAATTTTTGTAAAAATGAAGGAAAATATTTTTTTATTATTTATTTGACATGATAAACCATATCAAGGGAGGTACAAAATCTTAATTTCTCAATATTCAAAATAAATATGAATTATTAGTGTAAAAATATTTTTCTATTCCTTCTATTTAAAAAATCAATTATTTTGGATTACAATTATTAAAAATCTGAAAATAATATCGAACTCTTTGAATAAATATCAATTGATCGACTCAAGGTCTTGGTCTATTTGTGAGTTACAAGTAGTCTCAGTAACCATCAACCCAAGTTCCATTCCCATTGAGGCCATTGGACACTTTCAATAAGTAGCCATGGAGACACCTTGAAGTAGGGGTGCTCAAAGTGCTCCTCCAAAACCACAACTCCAGTTCATAGCTTTGGTATAATAAAAGCGTTTATCATCCAAAATTTTATTGGGCATTTTCATCATGTTTCTTACATGAAATTGCATCAAATTTTGTGGTGTAAAAGTGACACGAACAATACATGATTAAATTTTTTAGTTTTTCTAATGGAGGAAATGGTGTCGAATGGAAGAAATGGTGCGAATTATGTGGATAGAGATCATGAGCTTCATGGTTATCCAAATGTCAATCGAGGGAGGTCCTACAACAACATCGACCCTATGTGGAAACAAGAGGCACTTTGTTAGTGCAAAATCACAAAGACCCCTAAATGTTTGTAACTGATGGGTTGAGACTCTTAGTGTGATTACACAACATGGAGCATCTCTTAAGGTGTGGGACCTTGCGAGTTGAGAGAGATCTCTGGATTGAGGCCGTTCCTATCCCTCTGTTCAGGTGTACACAAACAAATTGCAGAGGATCTATTCTAAGTCTATTCTATCTACCAAGGAGACAGGGTTAGAGAGATGCAAGAAAATAAACCTAAGCTAACGAGGTGATACACCAAAGGAATGTTAGACACTTGTTTTGTAGTTTAACACAAACCACAGGAATGTAATACAAACAACATGCACAGATGACCAAATCACAATAAGAGATCAGAGAGACAATAACGAATACATGAGAGGGTCGAGAAACATCCACATACATATATATTATTGCTCAGGAGTTGATATAGTATACTGCAATAGCCAAGAGGCAAAACTTGCATTACAACCCGAAGGAGAGGTTAGAAAAGCTCCACAAATCCTTTTGTAAACAAAAGAAGAAGGGAGGGCACAAAACAGAAATGTCCAACCTTTTACAATGAGCCCCGACCCGATTTTATAGATTCAAAGATGAGGGAAGAAGGAGAGAGAAGCGGAAAACCAACTTGAAGCTCAATCACTATCATCAATGCCTCCTGCAAATCTGCCCCAAATTTGTCGTATCTGCATCAATTACTTGTTCGGTGCCTCGAAGGAGGAGGAACGATGGAACAGATAAAATCTGATCTAGTTATTGGGGAAAATAGATCTTGTATTAATGGCTCGAATACGTTTCTTCATTTTCCACACCTAACCTCTGAAAAGTAAAGTTTCAGATCTCCATGGCATAGACGAGGTCGAGATCTTTCCAACGGTGCCATATTTGTGGATTTCGAGCCCTGAGTCAAAAGATATGCCCATTTGAAATTTGAATCGGGTCCGTACAAAATGGCAGGAACCAACTACCAAAATAGGCCCCCTTTTGAAACCAGACACGTGGAGGGTTGGTGCATGTCTGAGGGCAGCCTTTGTATTTTTCTTTTGGAGTTGCATCGGGTTGACACGTGGCTTCTTCCGCGGCTTGCTCAGTCTCTTCATGTTTTTGGCTAAGTCTTTTGCTTGGTGGGTTATATATCTGACCGGGGACATGTGGAGGCCTGGCACTTGTTTGGAAACCTTCCCTTAATTTTTCTCTTGAATTAGCACTGTGCTAACACTTGGCACCCTCTGCTGGCTTGTCTCAATGCTTTGACTATTCAACCCGACCCTGTCCCTTTACGAAACCAGATGCGTGGAGGCTCTGCGCTCACTTAAAACCCGCTTAGGATTTTTCCTTTGAAGGAGTGTCGGGTTGACACGTGGAGGCCTCTGTACAGGCTCTTGGACTTTTCAACAACTTCTCTTACCTTTTTAGACCCTGAACACATGGCGAGTTAGCGCTCGTTCTCCATACTTAGTTGTTTTTGGGCCCGCTCTATCCTATTTTTCAACTTGGACTACATGGTGAGCCCGCGCTCATTTGGGTCTCCACTTTTGGATTTACCTTTGGGGATGCGCCAAGATGACGCGTGGTGGCTTCCGCTAGCACTTCTATACTTAGTCTTTTTTGAGGCCCACCCTGTCCGCCTTTTGACTTTTAGCTGTTGAATTTGCCTCCTTTTTGGGCCTGGGACACATGAGGGCTTGATGATTGTTTGAGCCTACCATTTTAGATTTAATCTTTGGAGGTGCACCGTTTGGAATTTTGGCAAATCCGCTGTCTCCTCCATACTTAGTTGTTTTTGGGCTCGTTCTAAATCAAGCTTTCGAGCTCAAGACTTCAAAATTTTACCGTTCCTTCTCCTTTGAGCCTATGGCTTCTTTGACATTGTCTTCTCCTTCCCCAACCATGTTATTCCATTTTCAAGCCCGCATGTAGTCTGTTTGCTAGATTTGAAGCACGGTTCACTCAACGGAGCTGTTTCTTGAATTTCTTCTTACATAGGGTCGTTGATCTTTCGCAGGCCCCATCACTCCATTGTAGAGTCCCTCTACAACCTGTTTGTTGGATTTAATGTGATTCCTCTGATCTCTTTTGTGCGAGGATGTGGCTGATCCAATTTTTTTTTGGGGGTAAGATATGGATAACAATTTGGCGACTCGCAGGGGCATCTACCTACTAGATTAGAGGACTAGTTGCCTTGTTATATCCATTAGGCATGGAGTCACGGATGATGGCCTAATACTGATCCCGCCTCCGATCCACGAGCCCGAACGTTTGCACTCCCAATTTTCATAAGAAATCTTGAAACAAGGTTTCTGAGAGTAGATTTTTTTTTTGACCCAGGGCTTTCATCCGTCTCTCGAATGGAATGTCTTGAATAAGGCTTTTGTTTTCTCTGCATTTGTTTAATTTTTAAGATAACAACTATTACATGAAACTATGAGTTTTCTTGCCATGAATAGTGAAGGGCCTGGCCTTAGTAGCTCTGGAGCAATATGAACAAAACTTATGTACAAAGAAAAATCATACATGCCTCAAATGAGACATGCAGAGTGTGCACAAGCAATTCTTCTGTTGAAAAAATAATCTCTACTCCATCCCCTACACTAACCAGAGAGAAAGAAAAGCTTAAAAAAGCCTCATTGTTACGGGAGGAGAAGTAGCTTCCCTTTCTCAAGAGGGGAAGCCATTGAATTGATTTAACACTAAATATGGTTGCTTGTATGAGTGAAAAACTAACTTTAAGCTGATCCTCCACCCATATCAGCAAGGTATCAACATTAATGGAAAATACCTCCTCAAGTTGATTTGCATTGGACTCCTGGAGGTGTTGATGGTGACCCTTGGTGCTTTGATACTCATCCTCATGCCCTGAAGTAGGCATGACTGGTTTTGGCTTCTCCCTTGGCTCCAATGAAGCCAAGTATCTAATTGGGAAAGGTCTGGTCCTTTGAATTTGCCCATGGTTCTGAACTTTAACTCCAAGAATGGAGCCTTCTTATTGACCCTCATGGATGGATGGTGTGGGAGGAATGATATCCTCATACTCTTTCTCTTCCTCTATAGCAGGTGTGACTTTTGGAAGATCAAAATCTTCCAACTTTGATTCAGGAGGCATGTTGCAAACTACAGGTTGTGCTTGCACGTTCTCTTCCATGGTAGTAGGTTCTTGTGATTGAAGAATGAATGATGGGGAAGAAAATATTGCAATTTCAACTGGCTCCTTCTTATCAAACATTATTTTAAGTCTAATAGGAAATCAAAATCTTTATTGTCCTACTGTAACAAGGTCCCTCCCTTTTACATGGTGATCTTAAAATCTTCATTATTTTCACCATATGAAGCCTCATCTTCAAACATGAAGCTAGTGAGTTCAGGCTCTTCCAAAAAATAGACTTTTGGAGAGGTTGAAAGGGAGAGGGGTTTGTACTTTCTTATGCAACTAGCTCATGATTCAGTGCCTCTGAATCTGTCTTGGTCACCTCTATATGCTCCTCTTTAACTGGACTTAGAGCTAGCTATTCTTCTTCCTTCTCTTGTGAAGAACATAGAAGACTCATATCTTCCAACCTTGGTCTTAGAGAGATGTTATGAAGTGCAGGCTATTGTCCTTGAATGTCCTCCTTCATGTCAATAGGCTTATATGCTTGGAAGGTGGATGGAAGAGGAGAAAATGATGTGATCTCCTTAGGATCCTCTTCACCAAAGTAATCTTCCAAGTCTGACAGGTAGTTTGCCACCTTGTTGGCATGTTGCAGTGCTCTACTTCCTCCATGGTGTCCTCTTGATCTGAAACTTGCTCACCATGGTTCCCCTCTTCCTCAAACATGAAGTTTGAAATTTCAAACTCTTCTTCAACATTAGAGCTTGAAGGGGATGAAGTGGGAGGAAGAACTGAAGGTTCTTTTGTAGCCTGCCCTACGCTTGGAGCCTCTAAAACTATATGGTCCTCCTCCATCATGGAATTATCAATCAAATCAGGCCCTTGAAATGAAAGCAAAGGATCTTCAATGATGCTTTCTTCATTGAGTGGCTTCAACATTGATTTGATTTCTCCCATCTGCTCCTCTTCAATGGGACTTGGAGCTGATTGTTCTTCCTCCTCAACTGGTTGTGCAACTTGGATCAGATCAACATCCTCTTCAGAAAGTGCCATTAGGGACATTGTATTCAAAGAAAATATGATGTTGATCTTCTTCCTTTTGTTTTTGTTCCTCCTCTGACAAAACTTAGTCTCGGTCACCACCGGCTCTTCGACCTAGACCTTCTCTATTGGCTTAACCATCAAGGGGATCTTTGTAAACCCAAATTTAGCAACCCAACTCTTTAGATTGTCTGTCGTTTCTTCTTTGTTGGGCTCCATGTGACGCCCGAAAATGAACGCCACGCTCCCGATGACGACGCCGCGCCACAATCCAGTAACCCGAAAATGCGACAATTTTTTTTTTTAAATTATTTTACTATATGATTGTAGAAATATGTTACCAGGATAACACGTGTATTACTCATTTGTTATTTTATTGTATTCTTTTCCTCACTTGGACATGGTTAGTATTCAGTCGAATGATATTCACTTGATTAGTTGTTTGAAGAACACTATACTTTACTTGGTTTATGAGGATTCAGATATTGTCTAAGTAATATTTAGAAACTCTCTACAGGAACTTAGTTGATATTCAAAAAAAAAAAAATACTACGATTGTTTCTTAAGTTCTATTTAATTTCTAGTTTGAATTTTTTTTACTGTAGTGAAATGCAATGAATGGCTAAGTTGGATCCTGACTAGTTTGGGGCATTTTATGGTTTTTCGTTAATGTAGAAAAGACTCCCTGATATACTAGGTGGTTTGGTTTCTTAGATATCTCTTAAAAGGGATTAGACACTTTTAATATATATATATATATATATATATATATATATATATATATACATATATATATATATATATATATATAATCAAAATTCATACTCAATTAAATCTATACGCCTATACCTATATTTACAATTTGAAATTTGGTAGGAATAAGAGTCAAATGGGGGAAAATATTTCAACCATGTTTTAAACCTCTTTGGTTGGGGGCGGTGGAACTCAACAACCACCTGTCCACCATTACTACCTTCTCCTTGCGTACAAGAAGCAAGCTGGCCGCCTAACATTGACTTCACCATATTTTGCAAATCAAATCTCTGCCAAGCCGCCACTATCAATTTGATCAAATAGATTTTGTAAATCCTTTTTCTATTCAGCCGTCCAAACAAACCTCAACTACTCTGGCCACGTGAAAGCATTAAGGGAAAGAGAAAACTGAAGCCATAGGTGGGTACAGGGATGGACTGTCTCTTTTTCCTTTTTCTTTGTCCCTGGGCACGTGGTCTGCCAGGCAGTGGAGGCGCACCAGCAGCAGGTCGTCCAACTATGTTGTTATTTATTCAGCATCGAATGCATCCTCAAGTGCGGGTTCTCATAGGTAATAAACTTATCAAAGTCGATGGGGAAGACAGTGAAGGTGGGTCTGTTTTGATCAGAATATCTATGAAACAATACTTTGTTTTACAATCAAACAGGCACTTCCACGGACCTCTTATACCAACAGCTATTGCTTGTCTATTGCAACACTCCTAAATAGACGACCACAAAACTCACTTTTACAAGCACTTTGCAACAATTTAAATACTCTCTATGACGATCCAAGTGCTTGGTGTATCAAGTCGTCTATCGTGCATATCTACTGAAACGTATCATCATTTTCTTTTATATTAGCAGTTATTCTTTTAGACACGATATAAGGGTGATTGACTGGTCTTGATTTTGAGACTAACTTTACATTTGTTTGGGCAGTTTTGAGGCCTGCCATGCAGTTGATATTTGTGAAGCTAAGACCACTCGCAGGCATCCTAATTTGTAAAAAAAAAACATTTAAAATATTTGCAAGCACCGCAACAATTTAGATATTCATTGTGACAAATCGAGTGCTTTGGGTATCAAGTTGTCTATCGTGCATATCTCTGAAACGTATCTTCATTTTTTTTTATATTAGCAATTATTCTCCTAGACATGATTTAAGGGTGATTGACTGGTCTTGATTTTGAGACTAACTACACATTTGTTTGGGCAGGTTATGAGGCTGTCATGCAGCTTGATATTTGTGAAGCTAAGAACACTCGTAGTGTCCTAATTTGAAAGGAAAAAAAAAAGCGTTTAAAATCTGTTGTCCTAATCTCTGTCAGAAAATAGTATCTTTAAGGAGTTTATGGTAATAGTTCGGCAAATAGATTATGACATTGCCCACGATTTGCATTGTTATAGTTCTATTTGCCAATAAGCACTCAAACTAAAAGATAAACAACAGGCGAAAAACATGAGAACAAAGAGCTTAAATCGGCTTGCCATGGAAACTCGCTTGCTCTTCACAAGGCTTCACTACTTTGCGCGCATAGATGGAAATGAGAAATTACACAGCGTGTAAGAAACAACACGCATTTTCCTTGAGACACTCAAAACTAAATCACAAAAGCGACCTGCTCTATACATGGCAGTCAATGCATTAATGTTTCATAACTGCTCCATTAATGATACAGTTTCTAATAAGGGACAAACTTAATTCTCTTAGACATGGTTAATAATTAAAATATTAGTTTCCTTTTAATTGAAATGTGGTGGTGACTTATTAAGCTAGAAACTTTGCATGATTTCTTTCTTCACAATTCAATAACATAACATGGGTTTCCAAAAGAATCGATTTCATTTCCCTTTTTACGATTCGCAAAGGATTCACAAGAAATTCTTAAATGAAGAGAGAACATGATAGAGTTTGGGTGTAATCTACTCTATTGGCATATTGGAAATTCAATAAAACTTAACTCTTTCCATTCATACTACAAGAAGAAGGTATACACTAATAGTATCACTTATCAATACCTCTTTTTTTTTTTTGCAACAAAATGGAATCTAGTATGTATATATATTTTTGTAAATATACTAACATTCCACGTAAGAGTCCATCAATATTTTCATTAAGTTTTAAACAAGATCTACCAACATTTTAACCATGTGAACTTTTGGGCAAATATAGATTACAATGTCCCCCTTTTTTTTTTTTTGGAATGAAAACAAGATGTTACAACTTTCTTTCACATACAAATTTTACAACAAAATAATACATATAAAGGAAAAAGGAAGAAGTCTTCACAAGCTCCGTGGTGTTCTTCATCCATGCTCCAAGTTCCAAGTATTTCAAATCACAACCAAGATAGGGGGAGAGGCAACACTCTCCTCCCAACCAAAACTCAATGGAGAAGAGAAGCAATCTCCTCCATTGACCCCCGAGCCCCAAACACAACACAATGAAGGGTGGTCTCCAACTCAAGGCAACAATACTTGCTTCCACAATACAATTTCTTCACAACATTCAAGGCTAAAATAGAAGAAACAAAAGGAAACACAAACAACACAATACTTTTCACAACAAGGCTTTCATCCAAGCCAACAAGAGAAGGAACTATGGGAAAGTTTTCCTTATGCCTCCCCATTGAGATGAGATGCCCATCCAAAACCCTCCACAATAAAACTCAAGCCCCTATGACTCTTATGCCTCCCTCAAGTACCCCTTTTTCCTCCCATACTCTTATGCCTCCCTCCTCTTATGGCTCCCTCAAGAACAAGGTAAGAATGTGAACATTCTTACCCAAGATGGGCATCCCTCTCAAACTCCCTCCACAATATCCTATTCTACTCTTATGCCTCCCTCATGAGTTTTCCCATAGACCTCTCCTACACTACACATTAAGCACTCTATCCATTTTCACAATACACAAAAGTAAACATACATTATTCACAATTTTAGCATCAACAACAATATGAAAGCAACAAAAAAGAGAAGGTTTCCTACCTCTCCATTGGAGAAGCCTAAACCAAGAAGCTTTGCACAAGCTCCCTCCAAAAGCAATCCCAAGCATGCAAGTCCAAGCTCCTTCTTTTCTCTTTCTCCCAATTCTTTCCTCTCCCAAAAAAAAAAAAGAAAAGAACTCCTCAACAAAAACCTCCAACCCCCTCAACAAGAGAGGAAGTTTCAATAAATAGACAAAAGGAAGGAGTGAGGGTGATGTGGCTCCATGTAGGATGCCACATCACACATCCTCAAACCACCTCCCAAAGTCAACTCAAATCCCAAAACACCATAAATGGGTGGTTGGGTTGAATGACATCTCTCTTCCACATCCATCCCTTCCCATGTGTCTTAAGGCACAAATAAATGCAAAAAGAAGAAAAGAGCACTCCAAAGTCATATTTCCCTTCCCAAAACAATAAATAATCCCCTTTTTGGATTCCCAACCCATAGATATGGTTGGTAAGGGGTTTTGGGAAGTGTGGGACAAGTTCAACTTGTCCCACAAGTCCCCCAAAATTGCCCTAAATCTCAAATTCGAGATTCAAAGGATTTGGAGTGGTCAACACTCAAAACCAAGCATTCAATACATGAGGAAACACAAGGCTCAAGGAGCCAACCATCAAAATTAATTACATCCACTAGACTTCCCTCCAAAACTTAAAATTTAAAACAAGGTGTTAAATTAATTCTAAACATACTTAGCAAAAGAAATTTAAAAAAGATATCACAAATAAAATCACCTACTAAAGTAAGTTAAAACAAGTAAATAAAATTCTTACCCCCTTGGTCACATTAGAAAATTTCCCCCTCATGGAAATTTTCTCAACACATAAAAGAACAAAGGTAACACAATACAATTCACTAGTTGCCTTGACGACCAAATGTTGTAACCACCCGACATCCTGTTGTGTTTGGTTCCCAATCCCCCTCATGGTTGTGATCATGTTGTGTTTCCTGCAAAATACAAAATACCTCCTTCGGCCTTGCGGCCATGTCAAAATATCCAAAATAACCATATGCATGAAATTTATTAACATCTATACGTAATTCAATCAATCATTATTTCTAGGTCTAAATCACAACTTAATTATGCATTTCATCATTATCCAAAATTATAGTAATGTAAATTCAACAACTACATTCTACTCATCATGGTGAAGAAATCCAATGTTAGAACACATGCAATATATCCATATAAAAATAATATCGGTATCCAATAGTCTGTCCATGAGTCAGTGTAGATCATACTAAAAAAAAAAATCCAATCATAATCCAAATGCATCTAGTCACCAAACATCATGCTAATCAACATAAGTATAAGTCATGTCCATATCCAAAGTCTGCATAACTCAAAATGGTAATCAACTAAGTGTCGTAGGGAAGTGGGCATTACATCCCCCTCCCCTTAGACTAGACTTCCTCCTGGAAGTCACTGAAATAAGTGTGGAAACTGAGCTCGCAATGATGTAGCATCCTCCCAAGTAGCAGCAGTCTCATCGTACCTGTCCCATTGGACCCGAACCTGATCAATCTCTCTGCCGCGAAGGCCCAGGGTCCTGCGATCTAAAATGTGCACGGGCTCCACCATCACCTGCCCCTGATCCTGCACCTGCAATGCAGTCCAATCTAGCACATGAGAGGGATCAGAAACATATCTCCTAAGCACAAAAATGTGAAATACATCATGGACGCGCGATAAGCTAGGTGGCAATGCTAGATGATAGGCCAAGGGACCGAGGTGCTCCAAGATCTCAAAGGGACCCACAAATCTAGGAGCAAGCTTAGAACCTTTTCCATAACGGATAGGGCTCTTATGCGGTCTGACATGAAGAAACACCTTTGTGCCTACCTCAAAACTGCGATCTGTCCTATGTTGGTCTACATACTTTTTCTTGTCTTCATCTTGTGCCTCCTGCAATCTCTGTCTCGATCAATGTAACTCTTGCTCCATGTCCTGTAATAATGCTGGTCCAATGGAAACCCCATCCTCAATCCTCGTCCCAACTAAGAGGTGTCCCGCACTCTCTACCATATAAAGCCCGAAAAGGAGCCATGCCTATAGAACTCTGAAAACTATTATTGTAGGCAAACTCCACCAAATACAAATACTCCTCCCATCTCGATTGATGATCCATCACGTACATCCCGAGCATGTCCTCCAAAATCTGATTCACCCTCTCTATCATCCATCGGTCTCTCGGGTGATAAGTTGTGTTGAAATTAATCCTCGTCCCGAGGGCATACCGCATGGTGGTCCGTAAATGGGAGGTGTACAAAGGGTCGCGGTCGCAAATGATCTTTTGCGCGAATCCCATGTAGTCCGACAATCTCATCGAGATATACTCGTGCCACCGCACTAGCCAGTATAGGTAGTCTTCACTAGGGAAAATGAGCTACTTTCATCAATTTATCCACTTTGTGACCATGATGGCGTCATGGTGGTATCTCGACGCGTTAGAAACCCAACAATGAAATCCATAGAAATGGTGTCCCACTTCCATTCTCGTATGGCGTGAGGATAGAGAAGGCTAGCTGATGCCGATGCTCGCCTTCACCCTCTGGCACTCTAAACAAGCAGGATACAAATGAGGCTATGTCTCTCCGAAGTCCTCTCCAAAAATACAACTGTCTCAAGGTGGCGTGCATCTTCTTCACCCCGGGATGGGCTGAATAAGGTACACGATGAGCTTCTCAAAAATGTCATGTCTCAAGCCTCCATCTCTGGGAACATCTATTCGACCTCACGTGCTCGAGAAGACCATCTCGCTTCTAATGAAAATCCATCAAATCTCCCCTCAAGGGGTCTCTAAGACTCAATCTCTGCTCTGGCTACAAGGTAGAAACTATCCTAAGAAAGCTGCTGCAAGATCCTATTCCGTAAATCGGTGCCCACTAAGGTGGCCATAGCCACATGTCTTCACCTACTCAAGGCATCTGCAACCACATTCTCCTTTCCTTTCACATGTTCTATCTCCATGTCATACTCACAAAGTAGCTCCATCCAACGCCGCTGACGAGCGTTGAGATTGGGCTACGTGAAGAGGTGGCGAAGACTCAAGTGATCACCCCGAGTGTAAATCTCAGCCAAGAAGAAAATGTCTCCACCACTAAAGGCATGTACCACCGCTGCAAGCTCAAGGTCATGGGTCGGATAATTGAGCTCATAGTCCTTGAGTTTGCGGGACTTAAAGGAAACTACTCTACCCTCCTGCATTAACACTCCTCCAAGTCCTGCCAAGGAAGCATCTGTGCATACGAAAAACTCTCCATGAGGATCTGGCACTGCAAGAATAGGTGCTCTCGTGAGGCACTCCTTCAGTGTACTGAAGGCCTGCTCACATCTATCTGTCCATACAAACTTCTTCCCTTTCCACTGAAGAGAAGTGATAGGGTGCGCAATTTGAGAAAAGTCCTACACAAACCTCCTGTAGTATCCTGCTAGACCCATGAAACTACGCACCTCGGTCACACTAGTGGGTGCTGGCCAATCCATGATGGCTCGAATCTTGGAAGGATTGACTGTGATACCTTCCCCAGAAATAACGTGACCCAAATACTGCACCTCAGTGAAAGAATGCACACTTCTCCAAGTTCCCGTAAAGGCGCTTTGTTCGCGCAAACACTTTGAAGAACCTGCGAAGGTGCTCCTCATGCTCCTCACATGTGCGTGAGTAAACTAGAATGTCATCAAGGAAGATGAGCACGAAGCGGTCAAGGAAGGTCCTGAATACCCCATTCATCAAACTCATAAACACTGCGGGGGCATTCGTCAAACCGAAAGGTACCACTGTGAACTCGTAGTGGCCATATCTCATGCGGAATGCTGTCTTGTGAATATCCATCTCCGCAATCCTAAGCTGATGGTATCGACTTAAGATCTATTTTAGAGAAAATCGCCCCTTCATCCGATCAAATAAATTATCAATGCGTGGAAGGGGGTAACGATTCTTGATCGTTACTTTATTCAAATTGACGGTATAGTCAATGCACAACCAAAGAGATCCATCCTTCTTCTTTACGAAGATCACTGTGCACACCCAAGGGGATACACTAGGACGGATTAGGACTTTGTCCAAAATGCCCTCAAGTCTGTAACTTGAGCTCACATAACTCAGGAGTAGTCATCCGATAAGGTGCTCGTGAGATAGGCTCTATGCCCGGAACTAGATCTATATGGAAGTCAATCTCACGTGGGGGAGGTAACCCCGGTAGCTCCCCTGGGAACACATCGGCGAACTCTGATAAGATGGGATGATCATTGAGGGAAGGTCCTCTTGACTCATCCTTTGATCTGTCACTGACCGTAATGGCAAACATCTGACAACCCTGTCACACACATCGCTTAAGCTGCATAGCGGAGATGGTGCGAATGGATACAACCCTCCTAACTCCTGAAATCACTGACTCTACTCCAAGATCATCTATACAAGCAATAGTCTTATGGTAACAATCCACTCTAGCTCTGTGAGCGGACAACCAATCCATGCCCAAAATGACGCCATAAGATCCTAATGGAAGGATCCGAAGATCAGAAGTAGTGGTGAAGGGTCCCAACACTACACACTCCTTAACTAAGGAGTCTACAGAAATCTTGGCTCCAGAAGCCATCTCAACGTCCCAACTACGGCCCTGCCTAACTGCCACCAGCCTACAATGATCTACTAAGGATGGTGCAATGAAAGAATCGAGGAACCGAGAATCAAATAATATAGAGGTGGGAATACCACCAATACCGCTGTCGTCTCAATCACAAGATTTCCGATGCTCACTTAGCGGTTCTCGATCGCTGCGTAGATCCAATGACTCCATGCCATATCTCCAATAATGGGCTATGAGCTCGTGTCTTACCCTTGGTAGGGTTATGTGGGTAATCTCTCCAAAGATGTCCAACAACACCGCAACCATAACAAATTGCTGGTCCTCTCCAAAGTGGGAAGCAGCTCAACCGGTACTCTAGATGATCGAGATACGAGATCCCGACGATCCGGCTATGGACTCCGAGGTCTCTACCGACGAGCTCCTACCGACCGAGCTCTCGGTGCACCCCGTGTCCCGATGGGACCCCCAGGAGGAGGCCCATACTACGTCCTCTCTCAGGCATCAAATCTCCGAGGAGGTCGGTAAGGTGGGCGGGTCTCTGCTGCTGCTGCTGCTTCTTTGTGGTGGCCTAAATGAAGCTTTCCACGAACTCGTCCACCCCGTGGAGGAGGAGGAGCTGACCCCTTCGACCTACTATCTCCGCATCTGCTGATACGGCTCCGAACTCGTCCCTAGCTCGCCGTGTCTTCCCCGTGTCTCCTCTACAATATAGGCCTTCTCCACGGCCTCTGCTAATGTCTCGTAGGCGGTGAATGCGCACTACGCCACCTAAATCCAAATGTAGGCCCCGGATGAACCTCGTGAATCCGTGCACCGCTCATCCCGCATATAGTTGACATATTGGAGTAGGTCCGTAAATCGAATCTCATACTCCGCTCATCACATCGACGCCTTTGACGAGGTCATGAAACTTGTCTATGCGCGCTCAGATAAATCTCCGGGTAAATACCGCTCCCAAACGCTCCTCAAACAGCTCCTAGGTAATCGTCTCTGAGTCAACATGGAGCTTCTACTCCTCGGTCCTCCACCAGACTCCTACTCCATCCCTCAGAAGATGGATCGCAACACGAGATTTCGTGTTACTAGTACAAGGATAGAGCTTGAAGCATCCACTCAAGCTCACCAACCAGGCCTCTACCTGAAAACCACCTGTATCACCCGAATAATGAGATGGTCATAGCTTCAGGATCTCCCTAATATGGTCTGCAGCTGATGTTTGACGAACCCTAGGTCTCTCTGCATGCTCCTCCCTCTGTCTAGGGCTCCGAGACCTATCCCTATGTCCTGAGATCCTATCCCCATGTCCTCTCTGTAGTGACTCTGCCTAGCCGACTCTGCTCAGAAATTTTCTGCTCTGTGCTCCTCACTATGTCGAGGGATGCCTGGCAGCTACGATGGCTCCAAACTATGTCTAGTAAGTCGTCCTCCCAAGGGCTCTCCGCGTATAGCGGCATTTACATCCCGGAGTGTTTGCAAGATCTGAGGCGTAAGGGCTGCTACGGCTGCTTCTAGCAAGTGGTATGTCTAGGTCTATATGAAGAGACCCCTCACCCAATCCATGCCTCCCGCATGCATCAAGGTGAGAGTTAGTTCATCGTTCTAGGTCTTGTGTAAGTTTTCAAAATTTGCTGTTTACCATAATTATCAACATTATAGTTTTATATTTTAAAAGACTAATGTTCTGTACTAAGTTAAGTATTCTGTTTCACGTTTTCTGCGTGTGCCCAAGGGTCCCAGCTTCGAACCCCTGGCTCTGATACCAAAATGTGACGCAGACGCCTTGAAAACGAACGCCACGCTCCCATGACGATGCCGTACCACAATCCAAGAACTTGAAAATGTGACAATTTTTTTTTAAAAATTATTTTACCATATGATTGTAGAAATATGTTACGAGGATAACACGTGTATTACTCATTTGTTATTTTATTGTATTCTTTTCCTCACTTGGACATGGTTAGTATTCGGTCGAATGATATTCACTTGATTAGTTGTTTGAAGAACACTATACTTTACTTGGTTTATGAGGATTCGGATATTGTCTAAGTAATATTTAGAAACTCTCTCACAGAACTTAGTTGATATTCAAAAAAAAAAAATACAACGATTGTTTCTTAAGTTCTATTTAATTTATAGTTTGAATTTTTTTGTATCGTGAAATGAATGAATGGCTAAGTTGGATCCTGACTAGTTTGGGACATTTTATGGTTTTTCGTTAATGTAGAAAAAGACTCCCGATATACTAGGTGGTTTGGTTTTTAGATATCTCTTAAAAGGGATTAGACACTTTTAATATAGGTGATATATATATATATATATATATATATATATATATATATATCAAAATTCATACTCAATTAAATATATACACCTATACCTATATTTACAATTTAAAACATGGTTGAAATATTTTCCCCATTTGACTCTTATTCCTACCAAATTTCAAATTGTAAATATAGGTATAGGCGTATAGATTTAATTGAGTATGAATTTTGATAATATATATATATATATATATATATATATATATCACCTATATTAAAAGTGTCTAATCCCTTTTAAGAGATATCTAAGAAACCAAACCACCTAGTATATCAGGAGTCTTTTCTACATTAACGAAAACCATAAAATGTCCCAAACTAGTCGATCCAACTTAGCCATTCATCATTTCACTACATCAAAAAAAAATTCAAACTAGAAATTAAATAGAACTTAAGAAACAATCGTTGTATTTTTTTTTTTTTTTTTTAATATCAACTAAGTTCCCGTGAGAGAGTTTCTAAATATTACTTAGACAATATCCGAATCCTCATAAACCAAGTAAAGTATAGTGTTCTTCAAACAACTAATCAAGTGAATATCATTTGACCGAATACTAACCATGTTCAAGTGAGGAAAAGAATACAATAAAATAACAAATGAGTAATACACGTGTTATCCTGGGAACATATTTCTACAATCATATAGTAAAATAATTTTTTTAAAAAAATTGTCGCATTTTCGGTTACTTGGATTATGGCGCGCCGCCGCCGCTGGGAGCGTGGCATTCGCTTTTCAGGCGCACACTCCACTTCTTCTTGTTTTCCTTAACTAGATTCTTGAGTCTCTTCCCAACATGGACTTGGGAAAGCAAGAGGAGTGATAGGTTGGGGCTCTACCATCTTTGGAATTGTTTGTGGTGGGGAGGGAGATGGAACTTATTTTTTCTTTGGAGGGAATGAGTGCTTGGGAAGGAAAAGAGGAGAAGAATTGAGATGGAATGGAATACTAGGAGACGGATAAATGAAATCAACACTTGAGGAAACAAGTGAGGGGCTTGAATCTTGATCATACTGAAATGATAAAGATTGAGAAAGAGAAAATTAAGGACATGGAGCTAGTGATTGACTTACCGATTGACAAGGTTGTCTTGTGTCCAGCTCATAAGCCTCAATATCTCCAATCCATTGTGTAAGATGAGGCATAATTTCAACCATGAAGTCAAGCTTCTCCTGAGGGTTGTAATGTCTTGGAAAAGGGCCTTCCCATAGACAAGGTTCCTTTCAACCAACCTTGAATTCCTTCATTTGTGCAATGGCCCTTGACTAAACCATGCCAGCCTCCATTTTTTGAATCTTCTCATGCAAACCAGCATTCTCCACATATCCATCACAATTGTATGTGCCCCTTGTTCTTGATAAGCTCTATGGCCAAACTGACTTTGACCCTGCTCATATGGGTAAGCATAATGGTCCTGGATCTGATTATAATGTTGATTTGGAGGAGTTGGGAAATGCATTGGAGGTGAACTACATTTCTGTTGTAAGTGTGAGTTCCATGAAGGGAATGAAGCCATGATTGCACAACTTCATGGAATGGGAGAAAATGAAAGATATGGAAGAATAAAATGGATGAAAATGGGTGGAAATGGATGGAAAAGGTCTACAACTTTAGAGATAGGGTTGTTGACTAGATGGAGTTACCAGATGTGCTTACATGTGCCTCAAAAGGTTGAATCTCAACAGGAACACACCAACCTACTAAGATGAAGTGGTAAGGTGCTTCAGACTTGTCCCGCCGGGTGTGCCAAAACTATTAGTGCAGAATCACAACACCCCCGAATGTCTCGCAACTGTGGAAGGGTTGAGACTCTCAATGTGATTGCATAACATGGAGCATCTCTCAAGGTGTGGGACCTTGTGAGTTGAGAGAGCTCTTTAGATTGAGGCTAGTTCCTATGCCTCCGATCGTGTGTACACAAACGAATTACAGAGGATCTATTCTAAGTCTATTTTATCTACTAAGGAGACAGGGTTAGAGATATGCAAGAAAATAAACATAAGATAACAAGGTTATACACCAAAGGAATGTTAGACACTCGCTTTTGTAGTTTAACACATACCATAGGAACGTAATACAAACAACATGCACAGATTACCAAATCATAATAAGAGATCGTAGAGATAATAGCTAATACATAAGAGGGTTGAGAAACATCCACAGATATATATATTATTTCTCAGAGTCGATATAGTATATCTGCAGAGCTAAGAGGAAAAATTGCATTAGAACCCAAAGGAGAGGTTAGAAAATCTCCACAAATCCTTATGTAAACAAAACATGAAGGGAGGGCGCAAAATAGAAATGTCCAACTTTTTACAATGAGCCCCGACCTTACTTTCATAGATTCAACATAGAGGGGAAAAGGAGAGAGAAGCGGAAAACTAGCTCAAAGCTCAATCACTATCTTCAATGCCTCCTACAAATTCTCCCCAAATCACAGTTGTGTCTACATCAATTACTTGTTCGGCACCTCAAAGGAGGAGGAATGACGTATTAGATCAAATTCGATCTAGTTTTTGGGGGAAAATAGATCTTATATTAGTGGCCCAAAGATGTTTCTTTAATTTTCCCCACCTAACCTCTCCAAAATTAAATTTTCAGATCTCCATGGTGTAGACGAGGTCGAGATCTTTCCAATGGTGCCATATTTGTTGGATTTCGAGCCCTAAGTCGAAAGATATGCCCATTTGAAATTTGAATTGGTCCATACAAAATGGCGGGAACCAACTACCAAAATGGGCCCCCTTTTGAAACCTGGATACATGGAGGGCTGGTGAATGTCTAAGGGAAAACTTTGTATTTTGCTTTTGGAGTTACGTCGGGATGACACGTGGCTTCTTCCTCAGCTTTCTCAGTCTCTTCATGTTTTTGGCTAAGTCTTTTGCTCGGATGGGTCATATATCTGACCGGGGACATGCGGAGGTCTGGTGCTTGTTTGGAAACCTTCCCTTAATTTTTCTCTGAATTAGCACCATGTCGACACTTGAAACCCTCTCAGGTAGCTTGTCTCAATGCTTTGAATATTCAACCCGACCCTATCCCTTTACAAAACCAGATGTGTGGAGGCTCCATGCTCACTTAAAAACCCACTCAAGATTTTGCCTTTGAAGGAGCGTCGGGTTGACACGTGGAGGCCTCCGCAGGCTCTTGGAATTTTCAACGGCTTCTCTTACCTTTTCGGACCCTAAACACGTGGCAAGATGGTGCTCATTCTCTATACTTAGTTGTTTTTGGGCCCACTCTGTCCTATTTTTCAACTTGGACTACGTGGCAAGCCCGCGCTCATTTGGGTCTCCACTTTTGGATTTACCTTTGGGGATGCGCCAAGTTGACACGTGGTGGCTTCTACTAGCACTTCTATACTTAGTCTTTTTGAGGCCCTCCTGTCTACCTTTTGACTTTTAGCTATTGACTCTGCCTCCTTTTGGGCCTGGGACACATGGGGGCCTGGCGCTTGTTTGAGCCTACCCTTTTGGATTCAATCTTTGGAGGTGCGCCATTTGGACATTTGGAAGCGTCTGCTGTCTCCTCCATACTTAGTTGTTTTTGGGCTCGTTCTAAACTTTTTATTAGACAGATATCATGGGATATAAAAGAGCACCTATTACAGTATACATATAATATTAGATGGATGGCGAGAGGAGGGAAATAAATGGAAATACATGAAAACAAAAAAATGCCAAGCAATGTTGCAACTCTTGCATTAAAATCTAAAATGGTAGAGATAAATTAAGATATATTTTCCACACATGTCTCTTTCAATGGGACAATATGATGCTAAAGTAATAATGAGACTTCTTCATGCATGTTATAGTTATTCTTACATACTAAAAAGTGTAACGAGGGAATTTCACTATTGAACCCTCCTCCAACATCACAATAAAACATCGTAAAAATATGGCAAGAAAATTTCTCCCACGTTTCAATCACCAAGAAAAAATTTTTCACCAAATTTGATGAGTGCATAGAGCTTAAGAACAAATGTGCAACCACTTCATATCCAAAAACACTAGCACAGTAGATCAACACAAGAAATGGAAAAATGATTACATTCAAAGTTGTTGTGCAACTTACTATGCCATCATAAATGCAATCGAGGAACATCATAATAGTTACTTGAGCATTGTGCTTGACAAAATAGACAAGATGAAAACATGCGTACTAAGGACGGGAAAAATTCAAAGTC
The DNA here is from genome assembly GCA_018340775.1 of Taxus wallichiana var. yunnanensis. Classification (NCBI taxonomy): domain Eukaryota; kingdom Viridiplantae; phylum Streptophyta; class Pinopsida; order Cupressales; family Taxaceae; genus Taxus; species Taxus wallichiana. The sequence goes on along the minus strand of CM031237.1, from coordinate 747,263,207 downwards.
AATAAGCAATGATATTAACCTCCCCATAACTTTGACCGGTATAACACATGGGCACAAAACTAGGTGTTTCGAGATAGTATGGTATATATTTTATTAGAATTTGGTCGAAAGAACAACGGCTGGTAAAGCTTCCACCGTAACAAGATCATGGCACAATCTAACCCTTTAAAACTCTATCTTGGCCATTTCTAAGATTAGACCAAGTGTACCATGGAAATGCGCTAGTGTGGCTCACTAAATTCCTCTAGATGTATGGTGTTTAGCTCGCTAAGTTCCGTCGATGGGCCTATTCCAACACCTCCACCAAGCCGAGCCGCTCGAATGTAGCGCTTGAACAAGATCTGCTCAATGTTGATCTACAACTCTAAGTGGTGAAACTACGACAAAAAAATCTGCATTGCTGATGACTACACAACTCGTGTTGCTCATATTAAGGCTTGGCTCCACTGGCTTAAAATTGGAGTCCAAAACACCAAAGAATTTTACCAGTGACCTAAGGCCAAACACATGAACTAGCAAATTTCTACCATTGTTGATGTTGGAGTTCAGATTATAGACACTTCTCAGATGGTCCAAGCCTTTTTTAGGCACTACGTTTAGGTTTTCAAAGCGCAGGACGAGTCTCCTGAGTGAAAATCCACACTCTCTGAATGCCTCTCAGTAGTTCCTTGCAAGCTTTCACCTACTTACAAAGTTATCTGTGATAGATTGCTTGCTTTAGAGGACTTATATGAAGATGTTTCCCTTATGGCCAATGATAAAGCTCCTATAATTGATGGCTTCCCTTGAGAGTTTTAAAATCCCTTTGGGACATGGTAGGCTTTATTCTCTACAAGTCTACCTCGAGGATCTCCACTCAGGGTCCCTCAGTGCCCTTATTAATAGGGGTCACATAAATTTCATCTCTAAAGCAAAGCGACCCTTGAGCTCATTTGCAATTGGCAACCGATTACCTTTCTCAATGTTTCATACAAAATCGTAGCTAAGGCTTTAGCTCTTCAGCTTCAACCCATTTTGCCCATTATTGTCGATCCCGAGCAGATCAAGTTTCATACAAAGCAGGTACATTCTGGATAACATTTTCACTATCTGGGAAGGTATGGAGTGGAAGAAACTCTCAACAGCCAGCCACTTTTGTCAAAATTTACTTTGAAAAATCCTATGATAGGATTGAATGGCATTTCATTCTTGCGATGCTAGAAGCGCTGGGCTTCGGTTTAGTTTTGATCGCCTCTATCAAAATGTTTTTTCAGATTCCATGGCCTCCTTTTCAGTTAATGGACATACTTCCAAGTAGTTTGGGATTTTTCGTTCTATCAGAAAAGGTTGTCCTTTAAGACCTACTCTTTATGTCCTAGCCACTAAAGGTTTTGGTTTCCTTCTTTCCCATGCTCGTGATCAAGGGCTTGTGAAGGGTATTCAACTCCCTTCTGTGACTCCCCTTCAGCTTGTCAATGGGAATTTTGTAGATGAATCCTTCCTCACACTCCTGGAGGGTGAAGCGAATATCAACAATGTCATGCAATGTTTGGATATGTATTGTTTAGCTTTAGGTTCCAGTATCCAATGGAGAAAGACCTAGTGCTTCAGGTAATATTTTCTCCCTAAACCTAGTTGGCTGAATTGTTTTGACTAGAAGTATATCCAGCATGGAGAAAATTTTAAATTTTTGGGCATTCCCTTTTCTTTTGATGCTTCTCCCAGTCAACTATGGCAATATGTTATTGACAGGGTTTCCCACAAATTGGAGTACTGGATTACTAAACCCCTTTCGCTTGCAGGAAAATTTCAGATTTTCTCCAAGATATTGGCAGCCACACATGTTTATTATTCTTCTTGTTTGGGTGTCGACTAAAACCTCTTATAAGAAACTAGAGAAACTTCTCAGATATTTCCTTTAGGCTAGCTCAGAGCTTGGCAAAGGCTTTCATAGAGTTGCCTGGGAGTATTGTTGTCTCCCTAAGGATTCGGGAGGTCTTAGTCTCGACCGACATTGGCCACTAGGGGTCTACACTTATAGCCAAGTGGATCTTTCAAGCTGTACTAGCAATGAAGCTTGGAAGTGTTGATTCGCAACTATATTTGTCAAGGATCCCCATAGGGGCATAAAACTTGGCAAGGGTTGTATTTTCATAGCCTCGCTCATTATTAAAGCCCCGATTAAGATTGTGGGAACTTTTATTGTCAAAAGCATATGGAAAGCTTGGGAGGTTCTCAAACCCTTTTAATATGGGAGGGGGATGGATTCAGAAATGGGCTATCCATTAATGAGCACAACGTTTGGTGGTCTCCTCTCATCAATTTTCATGATGTGCCACTTTCCCAAGTGTCCTGGGTTCATGCTCTTAAGTTGTTTCATCGAGGCTTGTGCACTCTCAAAGACATATTTTGCAGAAGACTAGATTACTTCTCACTTGGCCTCAAGCTAAAGCCAAGTTTCGACTTTCTTCTCGCCAACAGAGTCTTATTAGGAAGTTCTTGATTCCATTCCTGCAGAGATGCTTCACAAAGTTGGTGTCATCTCTCTCAGGCCTTGGTGGAAGGATTGGAAATGGTTTCTAGATACCCCTTTTTTAAATTACTCCCTAGGAAAAGGTTATGCATTTCTCACCCCGTGTTACCGATGGTAGCCTTGCTAAACTCTAGATGGTCCATCAATTTTGGATGGTCATCCTGGGAAGCTAGATTTCATACTGTATGGAAAGCCATCATTTAGCCCAAGTTAGCCTATTTTTCTTGGTGTCTGCTTTATCAAGGCCTTCCTCTTGGGTATAGATTATCTCATTACAGGATAGCTCCTTAGCTATGCCCTTTTTGTGGGCACATTGAGACGCTCATGCATCTATTCTGGTACTGCCCAAAAGCTCAAGCTATTTGGGCTTGGATCTATGATTTGTTTCTGCTGTTAGACCACTCAATTTCATTGGCAACATATTTTACTTTGGGATTATACTTCCATTCCCATGCTTTTACACAATGTGGCATAATTTTAGAGTGGATATTCTTTTTTTATATGGAAAGAACACAATTCTATTGTTTTTGCTAATTTTTTAGTTTCTTGTATTCTTTCACATTACGATAAGGCCATGCTTATCTTGCATGTGTTCTTACAGATCCAGACCAGGCCTACAAGGTGGAACTAGAGGTGTAGAACCTACAGATCCTTCTAGATCATTGGGCTAGTGCTCCTTGCAATGTGGCGTGAGAACCTCCTACCACCCCTTCTGCGAGTGTTCGTCCAAGAGGGCGTCGTGGCTGTGGTTGGTCGGTAAACCAAGTGCATCATAATCTTTCTCCCGGTGGCAGCCCAAGCAACAACATAGCCTTGTTAATCGTGGTGGTTGGGGGTCCCTTCACCATTATGTGAAGCTCGGTGGCTGGGATTCCCACCACCACTCCCCACCTCCGTGTAGAGATGAGTGGGACTCTGCAAAAGTTCCCAGGTTGGATCTTGTTATTTCTCCTAGTTAGAATGAATAAAAAAATGAAGAAGTTTCTTGTGGACTTCCCCTTCTGGATGGCAAAGATCTTCCTGGTATTAACTTGGAGGACAAGGGGCCACCACCACCCCTGCCCCTATGTTTTCTGCAGTTGCCTAGTTTTTTATGGTTTTTTGGCATTGTTGTTAAGTTTTTGGTTGAAATTTGGGCTTGATACTTTAGTCTCCTAGCCATCACGACTAGTTTGATCATGGGGTGTGCCCTTTACCACCCATTTTTTTGGATAGGCTGTAATATTTTATATTAAGTAATATAGACTATTTCATCAAAAAAACTTCACAATAACATCATTGGAACTTTGTATCGGGAAGCTAGAAGAAGCACTTATAGATCAATATGGTAACTTGTTATATAGTAGTGGGACATCAAAACACCCATTATATGATGCAATATTGCAAAATTATGTCTATGAAAAGTGCAAGGAATGCAAGAAGAATAATGAACATGCTCACACAACTTATAATGTAAAAAAATATACAATTCCATTTATAAAACAACCACTAGTTCTATGCTTACAACTATATAATACCTCAAGCGACAATAAAAATTATAGTTTGTTTTCTTTTTCATCCATCATTGATAGCCATAAGGGTTTTCAATGTTATGTACATGAGCTTCCTTCCAATGGGTCACACACATGAGGATATAGATGGGACATTCATGCAATTATCAGCATCATTGTGCAAATTGGAAACATTCTCTTTGCCACAAATAATGGACACTTATAGAACATGCCAAGAGGGGTCCAACACATTCACTCCGTACCTTATTCAAATAAGTCTATAAATTTAAGGCCTTTATAGAACCACACCTGCTAGATGGAAACCACAAGATTGTGGGTATCAACAAACCAAAGATGTTTAAATTCCATGTCATCAACAACATTCCCATCATGGAGTACAAAGAATCAATCATGGATGCCTTATGGTCTCAACCAATTTAAATATGGAAATAGTGTGTGGGAAACCTTACTTTCTTGAAGGGAATCCTCCATTAGTACCCTTTAAAGAACTAAAAGAAATGGAAGACATGTAGAGAGGCATTTAGGCATACATCACACATTCGAAAAGAGCTCAAATAATCGTGAAGAATCATTCGCTTCAAGATTGCATCTTGGAAAATATTTTACATGCCCTAGAAAATACCTCATGTCACAATCAGTAGCATGATGAGGAGATTTTTGGCCAAAAACAATTCAAAATAGCATAATGTATGATTAGATACTCACATCACCATGTATAGACATGGATAAGTACTATAGTCAAAATGTTCTTGTTTTTTATGATTTATAGAATGAAAAAACATGGTGACCTTTAATCTCTAAAAATTTATTATCTTGTAGAAACGTAGTTCACATATTCTCGATTATCTTCTATTTTAAAATGCCTAGCAATCGCTAAGTTCTATTACAATGATTTCCATTGTACAAATTAATCAAATAAATCTTAAAAAGATAGATCTTGGTGGCCACTTAAGCATATGTGATTTAAAGCAACTACTAGGATTATGTAACTTATCAACTCGCTAGACTTATGTAACTTAGTACTCGTTAGTTTTAAGTAACTTAGCACCCGCTAGGATTATGTAACTTAGTGGTTGCAAGACTTATGTAACTTAGCAGGCTCTAGCCTTATGTAACTTAGTGGCCACTATGCTTATGTAACTTGTGGCCACTATGATGATGCAACTTAGCAAATTGCTAGGCTTATTTCACTTAGTGGTAGCTAGGCATATTTCACATAGTGGTAAATAGGCTTATTTCACCTAGCGGTCTCTATGCTTATATAAGTTAGCGGGAACTAGGTTTATTTAAGTTAGCAACCACTAGGTTTCTATAAGTTAGCAACCACTAGGCTTATGTGTGGGAATATAATAATTAAAAGATTGAAATCCTAAAATAGTGAAAATGAAATCCAAAAATTTGAATTCAAAAATTGGATGCCAATAGTGGCAAAATTGGAATCCAATAATAGCAAGATTATAATCCAATACTAGTGAAATTGGAATCCAATAATAGTGAAATTGGAACTCCAATGAGTCCAATAATGATAATATTGGAATCCAATATTACTACTAATGGAGTCCAATAATAGTAATAATGGAATCCAATATAAACAAAAATGGAATCCAATATACACAAAAACAGTGATAGATTTCTACCAAAACTTGTAATACCCGGAGTCTATATTTCTTGGAATATGTCCACATTTACTTAAATAAACATTAAATATGTACTATAAAAATATTGGATTACACACATATCACCTTAGCTCCAATCAATATTGAAATCTTGTTTGTTTCTAATATTATTTTGAAATATTTCAAACTTGTCAAGATGTTTTTATATGGTTTTAGATGAGAGATGCATTTTAATTATCTAAACATCATGTGGTCACAACCTATGACTAGAAATACCATTTCCCTTATTGAAACACTTTGTATATTAAAGCTCTCAATTTTTTTCAAAATATATATACACAATTCTTTACCTTGTTTCATCCTAAAATCAAATTCCTTAGCAAGAGCTCAAGAGGGAGGTCAATCTTGTAAATCATAGTTTCCTTATGTGTTAAAATTTGAGGATTTATGTCGATTGCATACCTCATAAAATAGGCCTATGACCCCTTGTATTTTTATTATGTAATTGTAGATGGAACAACAACATAGACTTTTAACATTACAACCAAAATTTACTTTACCAATAGATGATCCAATTCTTGCCTTCTCTTGGAAAGATAAATTCACACTGGGGTTTGAATACCTCTCCCAAAATGTGGATTTTTCTCCTCAATAGGGTTTGGAAATATAAACTCAAGCCCAAAATATTCCATTTTTTGGTGGGTTTTATTTACCAAGGGATTTTTTTGGGAAAGAGACTCAAACACATTGGGGTCTCAAATCGCAAGTGTCTCATGTGCGCTTTTCCTGAGATTTTTCAAAATCTATTTTTGTGATGCCCCGATGTGTAGTCTACCTGTGATGGGTCCATTCCTTATTCCATCCTTTTCATCATGAACCTTCTACTTGGATTTTTTTTCTTTCGCAACTACTCCGATTGGCCTACTTATATAGCTTTTTATAGAACTTTTTTAGAGCTATAATTAATTCCATTTGTGGAAATCTACGAATCTTTCTATATTTAACAATGGTGATCTCTCGTGGAAATTTTCCACTAATGAAATTTTTCTATGATTTGTTTAGTATATTTTCATATATAGGCATAGGCACAAAATGTTGCACTTGAGTTTCAATATTTACTGAAGCTACTTGACCATTGGGGAAGTGAACCATGCACCATGATCCGAGTTCCAACTAATCCGTTGACATTGATCCTTCCACATGTTGTCTCTTGGTGTATAAGGAGTTGTTGGAATAGCCTCCACTCCTCCCTAGTGCATGGTCATTTCTCCACCTCAAAGTGCCTCTATAGGTTAGGAGAAGTTCAATTGTACTTTTGGAATGTTTTTTGTTGGTTTTTCATGTTGGACACCTCCAACTCATGGTGGAGTTAGTGTATTCATTTCAATTCATCCAAGGTGGGGCATCATGGTGCCTCTTACTCTTCAATATAATTCAGTCTCTAGTTAAATGGACCTATGTTGATATGCCTATGGAGGATCCTTTTGATTGGGGTCTTCCCTACCAAAGATGATTTGCCACCACCCCCGAGTGTTGTTGCCACTTATGCTTAATACTTTTCTATTAAACATTATGTAATTTGGTTTGTTTTGGTTTCCTTTTATATTTTTTTAGTGCAAATGTTTATTTAGCTGTAATTTTTGGGACTTTCCACTTGTACCATTGATTTGCTACGGTATGTTTTTCCAACATTTTTGGGTCGTGATCTCTATGGCCATCTTTTATTACAACCATCTTATATTTATTGTTAATATATTGATGCCTTCCAAATAAAATTGTGGAAGGAAATGAAACCATAAAATTGTCTCAAAATATATGTTATTTTTGCTATGAGATTTCAATGTATTCACTGTAAAAATAATGGAGTAATTCACGATTAATATCATCCTCATCGAATACATGAATCTTATATTCTAAGAAATATAATAAAGAGTGCTAGTAGATGCAAACCAAAAACAAGGCATCACCCTCTTGCAACTTTTTATTTTCATGAACTGCATTAATTCAGTAAAATATCTCAATGTGCATTGAGGGGATATTTTATCCTTATACGCAAAATCCAAGCTTTGTTGCAGAACATTATCATTAACATTTAACTTGGTGAAATATAATTCAGCCAATAAAAATATTAATAATTGATTTAAAATTTATAAAAATATATATTTTATTATACAAATAAGAATTTATAATTGTACTGCAATGATGAATTTTTGTCTAATAAGTACCCCCATAGTACCTTGGATGTCATTCAACTTTATTTACTCTCTGCCAATTCATCTTTATTTCTGAGAGTACATAGAATATCAATCAAATTTAATCAATTGATTAGGAGAGAAATACTCCATGCTAAAAGAAAAATTGTGGAAGCAAGCAATTACCAAAGGATATAAGAAGAGACAAGAGAGAGAACCCATTGTCATATCATAGCGATATGTGATGCAAATTGTGGAGAAAACTTTTATTGCCCACTTGATTAACCACAAGAAGCCCCATTATTTAAGAATGGAAGAAGAGAGAATGATACTATGGAGATAGAAAATTAACTTCCGTTACGAATGTATATACTTACCAACTAAAAATAGTCTTATTACATGATGACAAAGATGGTAAGGAAAGTGTCATCAGATAATTTATAATCCGAAAAATGTCATATCACATATTTTATAAAACAGAAACAAAACTAAATAGAATATACGATGCAAATAGTGGAGCCCCATTATTTAAGAATGGAAGAAGACAGAATACTTCTATGGAAATAGAAAATTAACTTCCCTTATGAACAGTGCATATGCTTTGCAACTAGAGTGTCAATAGTCTTATTACATGGTGGCAAAGATAGTAAGGAAAGTGTCATCAGATAATTTATGATCGGAAAATGGTCGTATCACATACATTATAAAAGGAAACTAAACTAAATAGAATAACGAAGATCGAAAAGATGGTAGGACGGGCATGATTGGCTTTGCTGGTTATACCTAAGGTTGGTGAAGGGGCATGAGCAGAAGAATGAGAAGAAGGAGAAAGAGATTGAGAGATGGTGGTGGGTGCTGCTCCTGGTGCTGCTTGCGGCGGCGGCGGCGTTGCTGGTGCTCCTGCTAGTGGTGCTGCTGCTGGTGCTGGACTCTGACTCATCTTGCTGGTGAGAATATTAATGGTGCTAAAGCTTTTATCATCGGAAATGCTGAAGGCATTCTCTCCTTCAACTGTAGAGCCGACCTGCCAGACCTGATTCACGGTGGTGGAATTGGAAGGGAGAACGAGCGTAGCAAATACAGTGATGGTAGCGTGGAGAAATTCAGAAGTGAAATCGGTGACCTGAAAGCTTAACTGCGAGGGAACCAGGATGGAGTTGGAGTTGATGATATATGTGCCTGTGAACATGGTGCCGTTGGATTGGCGGTATGCGAGCAGAGTCTGCGCGCCAACTACGCCGCTGCCTCTACCGGGATTTACGCCCCAAGCAATCCACCCGTGTTTGGTTGATGGCTTCACTTTGAAAGCGATATCTACGGATCCATTTTGGGCATCATATGTCCAAGAAAGAATTGCGCCCGCATCCTGATCAACTGGTTTACAGTGCTCCATTTTTACTGTTCCGAATTCTTTGTGAAGGATCTTGGGCATTTCAATGCATTTGCACACAGACTGTGCGAACACAGTGAAACCAACATTAAGATCGACCATGTCCATGCCGGCGATGAATTATCCATCGCTCCCACACAAATGAATTATCACTATCTCTGTAGTAGAGAAATACAGAGGAGACACTCTTGTGTTAAACTCGGCAACCTTTTATAAAGATTATTCAAAGCTATTTGGAACTCCGAGATTTGTTGCACTGATTTGATCGAGCCGATCGATATTGTCTTGTTTGGATAAGATTTAATCCAGTTTCCGAACAACTTCCCGAACAACTTCCCGACTATCCGAGATTCATCCAACTGCACTGATTTTATCAAAGCTCATTTTCGTTTGTTTGGATTGGATTTGATAGCGTCTTTCCGAGTCTCCGTGTTTATTTTGGGCACCCTATTAATTATTAGTCTGTTATTTTGAGATATGGGGTACTCTCCTATTTTGCGGGAATTGAATGATTGAATGATTTTAATAATATTTTCCACTATTCAAATATTATTTTATGGGAGTTGGATTTTAGTTTTAAAAATTATATTAAATATTAAATTCTTTATAGTGATTGAATCTTTGTTAATTAAACATGTAGTTTACTATTGGAACCACCTTTATATTAAATTATATAAAAATAATACAAAGTGTTACATAGTAAGGGCGCAAAATGGCGTGTTCATAGCATCAAAAAGAACAAAAGCCATGTGGGCAGACAAAAGACAAGCCACGAGGGCGAACAAAAACAAGCCACAAAGGGCTACAAAAATAGCCAACAGGCAAAGAGAGAGCCCCAAAAACTACATCAAAAGAAAAAGATTAGGCACAAGGAGCCGTGGCACCCAGAGGAGGAGGTGGATCATCCCTGTGGCGTAAGAAAGCCGAGGAGCGCGGCTTGTCTCAAAGATAGATTGAGTAGCCAGTCATCTGGTCGGGCATCTGAACGTTGAGCGGAACCATAATTCCCCACCCGGGGGTGCTTGAGCCACCAAATTGGGAAGCCCCGCCAGGCGGAGAGCCCTAGTTGGAAGAGCCAACCATCGCCTTGCCACCACGCCGACGGGCTCTGGCCGAGACCAAGAAGAGGGTCGTGGGTGAGCTGGTGGCGGAGATGGTCGGGCACTTCTGGAGTGACTGCAAGATAGACCACAATGTCTATGAGGTGGCGGGGGCCGTTGATCATCATCATCCGGAGGAACTTGACTCATAGTATAAGGTGCACTACCCAAATGATCAAGCAATTGTTGGAGATGAGCAAACATCGTGCCACCTTCTGCGATTGTGCCCCGAATCTACATGTGAATAGAAGACAAGATAACCACCTTTTCGTTAATGGCTAGTTCAGTAAAAAAAAGTACAATGCTAAAGTAAGGCAATATTCCTAGCTTTCCAAAGCTAAAACAGAATAACAAAATGAAAGAAATTCCAAAGGGAAGCAATGTAGGAAGGCCAAGTAGCATGGTCACCAAACAAAGCAACTTTCCAATCAAAAAAATCAGGGTGAAATGGCTGAAAAAGGGAGTGAATCCAATGTCGAGCATGTTGCACATGAGGGCAAAACCAAAAGACATGTTTGAAGGACTTTGGGTGACCACAACAACTATAGACCGGATTAGGAATGCCAATATGACTTAATCTTTCCCCTAAAGGGAGGCCCTGATAGATCAAACACCAAAGAAATAAATTGAGCTTTGGATCAAATAGGGGTTCTAGGCCCATTGGAGACACTTTAACTAGGTGACATGAGAAGAATGTAATGACCATCTGGTATTGAGCTTATCTAAAGCCGGTGACATAGGAGATAACAAGGAGTAGATAACTCCTGAATTGTACTGTAATAGAGGAATGTCCATGTTCCATGCCAGTCCTTCCACCAAGCCTTGGGTGGCTGAAGGCCCAACTTGTGTAGTATAACATCGATCGGTAAAAATATTGAATAGCCAAAATTGAAGGTAGATCAGAATTAGCTAGGTTGTATTTATGTTTTAGTGTTGACCAAGGAAGCCAATCCCGGGAGGAAACCAGGTCCCTGATGGTAGAGATGCCTTTACGAGCTAACCACACTACTTTGATGTTGGGTTGTTCAACAAGCTCGGAGATCGTCAGGAGAGAAAATAGGCGACCACCATAGATTGTGCTCATTGAAAGAGAGACCTATTCAAATCCATCACCAACCCACCACATGAAGGTTTTGACCATCTCAAATGCTTTCTAGATGCTTTTGACCACAAAGGTGCCAGTATTTTAACTGGAACTTTAGTAATTAGCAGAGTATGAAATCCAATGTTTTCCAACATTTTTTACCATATGGTGCTCTTGAAGAGATACAATGCCGTAAAAAAACTTGCCAAGCTTGGTTTCCCTGGATACAACGAACAACCCACTTAGCACATAGAGATACTCTTCCTATAGACATCAACAACACCCATGTCACCTTGATCCTTGGGAAGAGTGCAAACCTCCTAGGAAACATGATGAAAACCACCCTACTTAGAGCTAGACCAAAGAAAATCCTGCAAGAGCTTAGCCAAATTTTCAAAGGAGGCACAAGAGGGACACCAACAAACTACATAATAGCCCTGAGTGGTAGCAAGAATTTTAGTGCAAACCTGGAACTTCTCAGCTAAAAATAACATATGAGAGATCCATTTATGCACTTTTTGCTCAACTTGATCAACTATAAATTGCCACAAGGTGGAGGAATCACTTTGTCAAGACAAGTAATTCCTAGATAGTGGAATCGTTCTCCTCGTTGAATCTAGTGTTGAGGATAGGTTTCCAACCAAATGGACATAGGCTAGGGACTTTGTTTGAAACATAATGATTTGGAAAACTGAACTTTAGAGCCAGACGCTTTACAAAAAATATCCAAGCAAGAAAGCACCTCTTGCACATTTTGTTCCGATTTAGCTAGAGTGAGAAAAGAGTCATCCACAAAGTTAAAAAGCAATTGATGATCGTGTAGATAAATGCCTCTTAATCTCCCTTGAGTAGCTCTGTTGGAAAGGAGGTAATCAAAGCATTAGTTTCAAGAAAAAAGAGTCGAGCCAAAAGGGCAACCTTTACTTATCGATTGAAATAATGCAATGAGAGAATATTGGTGTCCATTTATGGTGAGACAAGATGAGGCATCAATGAAGAGAGTGCTAACCGCATTGAGAAAGAAATCACCAAACCCCAAAGCTTTAAGCATGGAAATAATGAAACACCATTCTATATGGTCATAAGCTTTTCCAAACTCGATTTTGAGAAAAACACCTTTTGAAGAGCGAGCATGAGCCATTCCAGCCCTTCCCAAATGGAATAAGATTATCCAAATGAAACGGCCTTCAACAAAACAAGATTGTTCAAGTCAAATAATTTTGGGTATGAAAAGAAGCCACCCAAAGAGAAAGATACTTCACTAGAATCTTATAAAAACATTAAGAAGTGTTATGGGCCATCTAGTTGGTAATGAGCTCTGGATTACCAACCTTAGAGATGAATTTGATATTACCTTTATTAATACATTTCCCAAGGGATTGCGATTGCAGGACTTTTTTATAAACTTATAAGAGATCGGGCCCAACAATGTGCTATGCTGCCTTATAAAATTCACACGGAAACCCATCCAAACTTGGAGATTTTTCATCCGCAAGACAAAGAAGGGCATTATGAAGCTCCTCCAGAGAAAGAGAAGCATCAAATGATTTCAATCTTACGAGCTAAGATTATAGGAAACCACTTCAATACATTGACACAGAGAGATATTTCTTTCAACATAAGGCTCATGCACTTGAAACATGAGAGTATAATGGTCAACAAAGGTAGAAAAAATATCCAGGAGGGCGTGACGTGAGCATGGGAAAGCTGGAAAAATTTGATTTGATCCTTGACATTCCGAGCTCTAAGAATTTTGAAGAACCCTTTTGAGGCCCTATCACCAGTCTTCAACCACTACAAGCGTGTCTAGATTTGGGCTCCTTTAACTCTATGTTGTTCAATAACCTTAAGATGATGTTGAAGCTTAGCAGCTCAAGACTTGAACATCAATGTCAAATGGTTAGAGCTCGAGCAATCGAGTTGCACACTTAAACTCCCATTAGAGAGCCTCATCAACATGTTTATGGACCCATGCCACTTGTTTACCAAAGTGGCAAAGAAACTTGATGAAGGTTGAATAACTTCATTCCACCAAGAAATCTAGTTGGTAGCATAAGGAGGATGTGGTGCCATATTCCAAACTTGGGAAATGAATGCCAAAATCCCTAGATGACACAACAAAATAACATTCATATAAAATTGCATGCTAGGAGTTTTAATAGAGGCCCCATCCCAAGTAAGCATGAAAGATATCAGATTGTGATCTGACAGAAGAATATCAGGCCATGTGGTGATAGGAGATTGACTATTGGATGCCAGCACAAAACCTGGGTGCTGAGAAAGCATGACACGATCAAGTTGTTTAAGCACACGTGCTTAGCCTTCTCAAAAATTCAACCAAGTAAACCAATTTTGATAAGTCCCTCTCGCCTTTTAAAGATCTTTAATGCCCCACCTACTTTGGAAATAGAACCAAGCTTCACACTCTAACACACCATCTCCTCATTATAAAAGCAAAAGACCCAATTTGTCATCGAGATGTTACACCATATTAAAGTAACCACAAATAAAAATAATAAAAAGGAAGGTTACCCCTAACCATCACCATAACACCATCCTTTCCGGACCATTATTAGAGGCATAAAATTAACAATACCAAATTAAAAACCATTATCATTAAAAATCACCCAAACTACCTTTGTTCTTAGGATCATACCCCATGATAGAGATCATGGTATAAAATATAGGTGACACGAAAATAGAAGCACCACCTTTGCCTTCCAAATGAGAGGAATAAAAATGTGAAAATAGAAATTGGGCTTGACACCACTTGTATGGGTAAGCATAGTGGTTCTAAATCTGATCATAATGCTGATCTGGAGGAGTTGAGAATGCATTGGAGGCGATCGCACTACTATTGATACATCGTGTGAGTTTCAAGAAGGAAATGAAGTCATGATTGCACAACATCATGAATAGTAGAAAATGAAAGATGTGGAAAGAAAGATGAATGAAAATGGATGGAAGAAGGTCTCGTAACTTCTTGAGAGATAGGTTGTTGACCAATGGAGTCACTCGGATGTGCTTTTATGTGCCTTAAAAGGCTGAATCTTAACAAGAACACATCAACTGCTAAGATGAAATGGTAAGGTGCTTTAGACCTGTCCCACTTTTGGCATGCCAAAACTATTAGTGTGGTCACAATCATAGATAATGAAACACCTTGGAAAGATGAGAAAATATAACCTCGTGTCCCACATACCAAAATTGTTAGTGCAAAATCACAATGTCCATAAATGGCACGAGTGTGTGGGGCATCCGGATTGCACAAAATTAGACCATCTCTCGGGTGGGACTTGCGATCCGAGATGAAACTCCGAGAGAAGATTGGTTCCCCGCTTCCGAATCTACTTTCCTACTACTTACTCAAGTGTAGAAGAGCTAACCTAATCCTAATCTAATTGTTAGGAGATAGGGAGAGAGAGAGAGAGGGTAAGAGAGCCTATGCGGATACACTAATCCATACTTAAGTGGAGAGGTGTGTTAGGAAATAAGAGATAAAATATGCGGAATAATCCCAGTCACAACAAAAACTAATATGCAAAAAATATTCTGAGATCTCAAATAAAAGTGCGAATAAATAACACAACATAGAGAGACAATTTTAACATGGTTCACCCAATTTGGGCTACATCCACCAAGAATCACTTGCTCAGTTTTATTACAAGCCTCCACTCTCTCAATACAATACCCGGATCCATTTGGAGCTATGCTCAACAAACTCTCTGAAATTCACACCCAATTCAAAACACATCTGCAATACATTTGCTTGTCTATCTATCATCATATGCATAAGACCATATAAATAGACAATTGCTTAAAAGCGGTTTGATACAAAACCGTGGGTATCAAAACCATGGGCAAAAAACGTGGGTATCAAAACCATGGGCAAAAAACATGGGTATCAAAACAATGGGTACCAAAAAACCATGGGCCCAAAAATAGCCCATAATGGTTACCCATTACCCATGGGTTAATAAACCACCCATGAAAATTTGCTTCGGGACCACCGTAAAAATACCCGAGTGTAACACATAGAAGGTGTACCACACTCTAACATGAAAATAGGCTCCACAAACATAACAATCTCCCACTTGGAGACTGATTTCCACTTGAGAAAGCTTCTCAACCCTTCATTGTCATCCGCGAAGGCCAACCAAAGCTGAACATAGCTTTAGTTTATCCCTTGTGACCACCTTGGTCATCATGTCTGCAGGATTTTGACTGGTATGAATCTTCTCCAACTTCAACTTATCTTCCTCCAAAGCTGTCTTGATGAAGTGATATCTCAACTATATATGCTTCGTCCTGAGTGGAAAGTAGAGTTCTTAGCTAGGTGTATAACACTCTGACTATCACTATGCAACTTACATTCCTCCTGCTTATGCCCCAACTCCTCAAGCAATTGTTGTAACCAAATCATCTCTTTGCTTGCCTCTGTGGCAGCAACATACTCAGCCTCCATGGTTGACAAAGCCACCAGCTTCTGTAGTCGTGAAATCCAACTCACTGTTGTCCCACCTACAGTGTAAATATAACCTGTCATGCTCCTCTTGTTGTCTACATCTCCAGCCATGTCTGAATCTACATAACCACGTAAAGTGGTGTCTGATCCATTGTAGCACAAAACTGTCCCCATGGTCCCTCTCAAATACCGAAGGATCCACTTTATTGCTTTCCAATGCTCTTTACTGGATCACTCATAAATCTACTCACAGCTCCCACTACATGGGCAATATCAGGCCTAGTGCACACCATAGCATACATCAAACTGCCAACCAGCTGATGAGTAAGGTACCTTGGACATCTAGTTTCTTTCTGCTCTGTCTTGGGACATTGCTCCTTTGATAACTTAAAATGGCCTGCCAGGGAGTCCCAACCGGTTTAGCATCCTGCATGTTAAACCTATCCAATACCTTCTTAATGTACTCTTCCTGAGATAAAGTCAACTTCCATTCCTTCCTATCCCGAGTTATCCTCATACCAAGGATTTGTCTGGCTGCCCCCAAATCCTTCATATCAAAGGATTCACTTAGTTGTTTCTTGAGTACTTTTATTTCCTGCATGTTTTTACCTGTAACCAACATGTCATCAACATACAAACACAGGAATAATATAACTTCCATCCTCAAATTTCTTTGTATACATGCAATGGTCGAATGACATCTAATATAACCTTGCTCCATCATGAAGCTATCAAACTTCTTATACCATTGACGTGGAGCTTGTTTTGAAGCCATCTGAGCTCTTCTTCGAGTTTACACACCATCTCCTCTTTACCTTTGACCTCATAGCCCTTTGGTTGCTTTGCATATATAGTTCCTCCTCCAAATCACCATGGAGAAATGTAGTCTTTACATCTAACTATTCTAAGTGCAAGTCTTCTGCTGCCACTATTCCAAGAACAGTTCTAATAGAAGTCATTTTTACTACAGGAGAAAAATCTCATCAAAATCTATACCTTGTTTTACATGCAAACCCCTTGACCACCAATGGGCCTTATATCTTTTCTTTCCTCCTTCTTCATCTTTAACTCTGTACACCCACTTGTTTTGCAATGCTCTTTTGCCTTCCAGTAGCTTCACCAAATCCCAAGTCTGGTTCTCCATGAGAGACTTATGCTCCTCATCCATGGCTTGCTCCCACTTCTTCTTGCATCTACCTGCATTGCTTCATCAAATCTCTCTGGCTCTCCACTATCAGTGAGTAATAAATAATAAAGAGAAGGAGAAAAATGTTCAGGTTCTTTTCTTACCCTAGAAGACCTCCTCACTGTAGGAGTTTGGGGTTCTGTTGAGTCGGTTCTGAAACTATTCATGGGTCACTTTCCCATCCGGAAGATCCTCTACCACTGGCATATTCTTTCTTGGATTCTTCCTGTTTTCCTACAACTGTTGCTTATACATGACTTTCTCATTAAAGACCACATCCCTAGACCGAATGATTTTCTTGTCCTTAATACTCCAACATTTAAATCCAAAGTCATCACCACCATAACCAATGAAAGTACATTTTTATGATTTAGCCTCTAGCTTGGTCCTATCATCCTTGTCTATATGAACAAACACCTCACATCCAAAGACTCTAAGAAATGAATAATCAAATTTCTTACCATACCAAGCCTCCTCAGGTATGCCTCCATCCAAGGCACTTGAGGGTCCTCTGTTTATCAAGTACACAATTGTGCTCACCATTCTACCCAAAAAGAAAGAGCGCAGTCTGCATGTAACCTCATGCTCTAGCACGTTCCATTATTGTTCTGTTCATCCTTTCTGATACCCCATTCTGCGGAGTTCCTGGAACCATCTTTTTCCTGTGGATTCCATTCTTAGAACAGTAATCATTAAATTCATTGCTGTAATACTCCCCTCCATTATCTGACCTGAGACATTTTAGCTTAAGACTGTTTCATTCTCTACGAGGCTTTCCATTTAACAAAAAAGTGTCAAATACATCATATTTTTCTAATACAATAAACCCAAACTTTCCTTGTTGCATCATCATAAAAGTAACATAATAACTTGAACCCCAGAGATGATACAGCTGGCCCCACACACATCGAATGTACCAGCTCTAACTTACTCTCTTTCTTTGTAGGTCCAACCTTGAGAAACCTTACTCGCTTCTGTTTCCCATATATGCAGTCCTCACAGAACTCCAAACCTATTTCTATATATCCAGGAAAATTCTTCTTTATGATGTCCATGCCCTTATGGCTCATATGACCGAGCCTATAGTGCCATAATGTTGTATCTTGCATCTGAAGCCACAAGATTACAATCATTAGTACTATCAGTGGATAAATACAAGGTTCCAACCTTCTTACCTCTTGCCACCACAAGAGCACCCTTGGTAACCTTCCAAGAGTCAGCTGTAAATATCACAGTACAACCATCACTTCCCAATTGCCCATTATCAAATTTCTCCTTAATGTAGGCACATGTTCGACATCCTTCAATAGCCATGTATTCCCATTACGCATCTTAACTGAACAAAACCTTTTCCAACTATCTTTGCAAGGCTCATCATCACCAAAAAAACATGCCCAAAATCCCAAAACATAATCAACAAAATAATGCCTATGTGGAGTAGCATGAAAAGAAGCCCCCGAATCTAAAACCCAAGATTCGGTATTATGTAAAGAAAGAATCAAAGCATCTGGCATACATTACCCGATGCCACATTTGCCTCCTTGTTTTCTTCCTGTTGTTTCTTCTTGTCCTAAAGCTCCCAACAGTCCTTCTTTGCATGCCCAGACTTTCCACAGTTCCAACATACAATCTTGCTCTTGGATTTTGACCTTGCCGATCTTTCGATTTTCCACGGTTTCCTCTATTCTTCTTGTCTCCCTCTAGTTTCCATTGTCAAAGCATTCCCTAAGTAGAAGATTCCCTAGAGCTTTTTCTTCACATTTCCTCGCTTAGAATCACCCCTACAACATCCTCAAACTTCACTTGAGTTAGTTGGAACCGAGTTGCTTACCGCCATTACCAGGCTATTCCAACTTTCAGGTAAAGAGCACAGAATTAATAAAGCCCTAACTTCTTCATCAAATTCTATTGTAACCAAAGCTAGCATATTCACAACCATATTGAAATCATTTAAATGATCTGCTACTGAACTATTCTCAGACATCTTCATATTAAACAACTTTTTCATTAAAAATATCTTATTAGAGGTAGAGGGAGGGTTTTCATACAACTTCCTAATGCATCCATTAGATTCTTTTGTAGTCTTTTCCTTTGAAACATTAAATAATACTAAAGATGCGAGACACGGCCGGATCGTTCCAAGTGCCTTCCGATCAATGAATCCCATTCCACATCTATCATACTCGAGGGTTTGTTCACCTTCTCAGACAATGGAGTATAAAGATCCTTCTGATAAAGGTAATCTTCCATCTGCATCTTCCAAAGACTAAAATTCTGCCCGTTGAATTTATCAACCCTAGATCTTCCATCATCTGCCATAGCTCCCACTCAAGATAAAACTTTCCTGCGATTCAACACTTTAGCAAACCAAACCAAGCTCTGATACCAATTGTTAGGAAATAAGAGATAAAATATGCGAATAATCCCTTACAGAATCACAATAGTAGAAACTAATATGCAAAAAATATTACAGATCTCAAATAAAAGTGCAGAATAAATAACACAACACAGAGAGACAAGATTTAATGTGGTTCACCCAATTTGGGCTACGTCCACCAAGAATCACTTGCTCAGATTTTATTACAAGCCTCCACTCTCTCAATACAATACCTAGATCCGTTTGGAGCTATGCTCAACAAACTCTGAAATTCACACCCGAATTCAAAACACATCTCATAATACATTTTCTTGTCTATGTATCATATGCATAAGACCATATAAATAGACAATTGCTTAAGCGATTTGATACAAAACCATGGGTATCAAAACTATGGGAAAAAAAACAGGTATCAAACCATGGGTAAAAAACCATGGGTATCAAAACAATGGGTACCAAAAAACCATGGGCCCAAAAACATCCCATAACGGTTATCCATTACCCATGGGTTAATAAACCACCCATGAAAATTTGCTTGAGGGCTTTGCCCCGAACCCCTTGACTCGCTCACCGGTGAGCGGGACCACTTTAAAAATACCTGAGTGTAACACATGAAGGTGTACCACACTCTAACATAAAAATAGGGTCCACAAACATAACAAGGTGAGCAGAGGAGAGGGTGGATAAGATGCACCATGGACCAGAGATAGATTTCACATGGACACCACTTCGAGACCCATTAAGCACAGCCTCTCGGGACCTACAATGAACATTAGAGTACGATATATACCCCGTAATGACGAGAGGTGAGAAGAGATAACAAAATTAGTAAAAGATGGATAGATGCATCACGACACATATTCTATTGCTCTTAAAGTCACACGATACATCATCGGTGGGTAAGGGAAATAAACTTCCATTATAGAGCCATGAATAGAGGCCTAGACTCTGCGTTGCTACCCTAAGTAAGAAAGAGAGAGGGGACAGGAGAAAGGATGAACCCCCGTTTGAATATGCCCTTCCCTTACAATATATAGAAGAATGAGAGAGGAAGAGAGGGGAAATTGAACTTTGTTCCAACCACCTCTATGATGCATTTAATCCACCTATTAGAAGAGAGAAGGATGGGGAAAATTTGAATCCTGCTTCAACCACCTAAAGATATGCATTAAATTCCACCTCCCACAATAAAGAGTCTTGTTGCAACACCCATGCCTCCGTCGTTATCCCTTATTGAACAAGAAAGAGCCCCATTGTTCATCATGATGGTGGGTGACAGACTTGATAACCCCTAAAATTATTGGGCCAAATAATTAATCGAGGCAAGTGAGAAGCCGACACCAAGATCTTTCTAAAATGTCTTTTTCTACCCAAATCCAAGTTTCCAATTGAAAGATATGGCTGTCTGAAGATCAAGGTCGCGAGCGTCCATTATTTAAAAGAGTCTATCCGTACATGTCCATGTGGTAGCCTCGCGCATCTTGAAGATTCGGCTCCTTCCTTTTTCTCTTGAAATCACGCCGACCGACATGTGATGGCTTCCAGGAGCTCCTTAGTTTCCTTTTATTTAACTTGAGTCCCTCTTATTGGTGGAGACACTGTGTTTGACCCGAGACATGTGGAGGCTTCATGCTTGTTTGGAAACTACCCCCAAATTTTTCTTTTGAAGTTACGTGGACGAGACACGTGGAGGTTTCCGTAGGCTTTTGGACTTTTCAACGATCGATCTTACCTCTTAAGACTCTGGGACAGGTGGCGGGTTAGCGCTCATTTGGGAACTACCTTTTGGGCCATGCCTTGAAATTACGCCAAAGAGACACATGGCTCTTTCGTGGCTCTGCCCTATTTCTTCATATATTTTTCAAGTCCCTTTTGCTTGGCGGGGCCATAAGTCTGACCCTAAAAACATGGAGGCTCAACGCACATTTGAGTTTTCCCCTTGAATTTTAACATTTGAGTTGCACCGGGATGAGAAGTGGCTCTATCCGCTAGCCCATCTATACTTAGTCAATTCAAAGGACCGCTTATGCCTTTTTGGGCTCTAGATACGTGCAAGCCTGCGCTCATTTACTGAGACTCGCCTCGGGATTTTCCTTTTGAAATTAAATCTGATGAGGCACGCGGAGGCTTCGCTTACTTTTATATACTTAGTTGATTCGAGCCTACTCCCTTTTCGGGACCTAGGACATGTGGAAGGCCCGTGCTCGTATGAGTCTCTTTGCTTTGGTTTGTGCATTTGAATTTACGCACTCGATGCATCACGTGGCGCCGATCCACTAGCTCTCTATATTTAGGCCGATTCGAGCCGATACCTTTCTCGACCCATTTTTGACTCTATTGGACCCTAGACACGTGGAAGCCTTGCACTCATTTGGAAACTCACTCAAGATTTTACCATTGAAGTAGTGCCAAGTTGACACATGGCTCCTTTCGCCGACACCTTTATACTTAGTTGTTTTAGGCCCGCTTTGTCCCCGTTTTTTACTTTTTAGCTATTGACTCTACCCCTCTTTGGACACTGGGACATGTGAAGGCCGGGCACTTGTTTGGTGTCTCTGTTTGGATTCAATCCTTAGAGGTGCACCGTATGGACACATGGCACCCTCCACCGTTTGTAACTTTTCAATGGCAATGAGACCTGCGGGCTCATGGGCTGAACTTCAAAATCGTGCCTTTTGAAAAGAGTATAAAATTTTCAAAGTCCCCACAGACCCTCCGCTTGCTTTTTAGACTTGGTAAAAATTTCCTCCTTGGCCCCACAGACCCGCTTTTGGCATAAAATGTCATCATCGGGCCCGGGCCGCCCACTTTTTCCCATTTTTGGGCAAAAAGACATTTTTCGAACTCCACAGCCCGCTTTTTCCACTTTGTAAAAAGTAATCCTTCTCGGACCAAGCGGGCCTCGAAATTATACTTTTTTATTTTGTGAAAAGGGAAAATGAAAAAATGTCTCCCGCCGCCCCACTTGGTCCACAATTTCCATTCGTAAAAATTCTTCCCTTGGGTCCACTGCCCGCTTTTTGGCAAAAAGTCCTTCTAAGTCCCTTGCTCTAACTTGAAAAATACAAAGATTTAGAAGGAATTTTTATATCTCTGGAAAGGGGAAGAAATTTCCTATCTGATGGAAATGCTTTCAAGGGCCTTAAGTGCTTAAAATATGAAAAAAATTAGATTGAATCACAAAAGGGGAAAATGGCGTTAGTTGACCCAAAATAAGTGTGAGTATATTTTGGTCAACAATTTGGTGACTCATGGGGATCACCTTCGTACTAGGTGAAAAGATCCATTGGGCATGGATTCGACTAGTAAACACAAGTCTCGAGCCACTACACCCTGTTGGAATTGGAGCTGACCCTAAACTCGCCCCGCTGTTCACACTCTCATTTTTTCAAGAAAATCAGAGAGATTAGATCTTTGAGAGTAGAAAATTGTCTTTACCTGGGGATTTCACCTATTCTAGAAATGGACCATGGACACACTAAACCACATAGTGATACAACCTTGGATCAATGAAACACCACGACACACTATGTACAAAATAGAAATCATACATGCTCCAAATGGAACATGCAGAGTGTGCAAAAGCACTTTTTCTACTGAAAGAAAAATCTAAGCCTACTCCTACACTAACCTTTATAAAGAAAATCTAAACAAATCTTGTCACAAGAAGGGATAAATAGATTCCCTTTCTCAAAAATTGGGACCATGTAGTTGATTTGGTGTTGGACATGGTCGGAAATGAGAGTAAAAAACAACATTGTAGATGGTGTCTCACCCTCCTTAAAGTATCAACAAACACAATGTACACCTCCTAGAGTTATTCCACACTTGGGTCTGGGAGGTGTTGTTGCTGACCTTTGGTGCTTTGTAGCTCAACCTCATGCTCTGAAATGAGCATGACTGGTGGCAAATCTCTTGGCTCTAATGAAGCCAAGTACCCGATAGGGCACGACCTAGTCCTCTAAATTTGTCCATGGTTCTGAATTTCAACTCCAAGAATGGAGTCCTCTTTCTACCTTCTGGATGGATGATGTGAGAGGGATATTGACATCCTCTTACCTTTTCTCTTCCTCCTCCTTTGAATAACATGGAAGATTTAGATCTTCCAACCTTTGTTCCAGAGGGTTGTTATGAAGTGCAGGTTGTTGTACTTGAATATTCTCCTTCACAACAACAGGCTCATGTGCTTGGAAGGTGGATGATGGAGGAGCAAATGATGTGATCTCCTCGGGCTCCTCTCCATCAAGACAATCATCCAAGTCTCATTAAATAGTTTTTCTCCTCATTGTCATTTTGATTTTGTTCTCTACTTCTCCATGGTGTCCTCCTGATCTGTAACTAGCTCACCATGGTTCCCTTCATCCTCAAACATGAAGTTTGAAAGCTCAAACTCTTCTTCAACATTAGATCTTGAAGGGGATGAAGTGGGAGGAAGAAATGAAGGTTATTTTATGGCCTGCTCTACACTTGGAGCCTCGAATATGTATGGTCCTCCTCCATCATGGGTTCATCAATCAAATTAGGCCCTTGAAATGAAAGCAAAAAATCTTCAATGATGCTTTCTTCATTGAGTGGCCTTAACTCTGATTTGATCTCTCCCAGTTGCTCCTCTTCAATGGGACTTTGAGCTGGTTGTTCTTCTGTCTCTCTGACTAGTTGTGCATCTTGGATTAGATAAAAATCCTCTTCAGACAAAGTACCATTAGGCACCTTTGCATTCGAGAGCAAACAGATTGTTGATATTCTCTTTCTTGTTCTTGTTACTTTTCTGCTGCAAACTCAGCCTCAACCACCACTGGCTCTTCAACCTTGACCTCCTCTGTTGGCTTAACCATCAAGGGGATCTTTGTAAACCCAAATTTGGCAGCCCAAATCTTCATATTTTCTGTCATTTCTTCTTTGTTGGGTTCCTCTTCTTGTTGTTCTCCTTGGCTAGTTTTTGGAGTATCTCCCTACATGGACTTGGGAGAGCAAGAGGAGTGGTGGGTGGGGTCTCCACTAGTTGTTTGTTTCTTTTTGGTGGAGGGGAAGGCATTTATTTTGGATCTTGTGGAGGGGACTCAGATTTGGAAGGGAAAAGGGAAGAGGAGAAAATATGAGATGGAAGACTAGAGGATGGAGAAAAGGAATCAACACTTGGGGCAACAAGTGAGGGGCTTGACTCTTGATCATGCTGAAATGATAAAGCTTGAGAAAGAGAAAATGAAGGACAAGGAGCTGGTGACTGACTTACCCATTGACAAGGTTGTCTTGCACTTTTCTCATATGCCTCAATATCCTCAATCCATGTGTAAGTTGAGGAAACACTTCAACCATGAAGTCAAGCTTCTCCTGAGGGCTATAATGTCTTGAAAAGGGCCTCCCCATGGACAAGGTTCCTGAAACCAATCTTGAATGCCTTCATCTATGTTGTAGCCTTGGACTGCACCATGCATGCTAGCCTCCATCCCTTGAATCTTCTCTAGCAGATCAGCATTTTCCATGTAGTTGTCACCATTATATGCGTCCCCTTGTTCTTGATAAGCTCCATAGCCAAACTAGCTTTGACACCACTCGTATGGGTAAGCATAGTGGTTTTGAATTTGATCATAATGCTGATCTGGAGGAGTTGAGAAATGCATTGGAGGTGGACTACAATGCTATTGCTGCAAGTGTGAGTTCCAAGAAGGAAATGAAGTCATGATTGCACAACTTCATGAATAGCAAAAATGAAATATGTGGAAAGAAAGATGAATGAAAATGGATGGAAGAAGGTCTGAAATTCAGAGATGGGTTGTTGACTAGATGGAATCACCAAATGTGCTTGCATGTGCCTCAAAAGGCTGAATCTTAACAGAACACATCAACTTTGCTAAGATGAAATGGTAATGTGCTTCAAATTTGTCCCACCGGGCGTGCCAAAACTATTAGTGTGGTCGCACAGTGGCTTAAGATTTTTTATTGATAATGAAACACCTTGGAAAGATGAGAAAATATAACCTCGTGTCCCACCGGCCCGCCAAAATGTTAGTGCAAAATCACAACACACCCATGAATGGCTTGAGTGTGAGTGGGGCATCCGGTGTGATTGCACAACATTGGACCATCTCTTAGGGCGTGGACTTGCTGTCTTGAGATGGACCTCCAGAGAAGGTTGGTTCCTACTTCTGAATCTACCTCGCCACAAGATACTCAAGCACGGGAAGAGCTAACCTAATCCTAATCTAACCATTCCAAGGAGACAGGGAGAGAGAGGGTAAGAGAGCCTACACTAAATGGTGATAAACCAAAAAGAAGCAGCTGGTTGATCATAGAACTCCAATGCCCGAAGTGGAGAGAGGTGAGTAGAGAGAGAGGGTGGAAAGATGCACCATGGACCAGAGATATATTTCACATGGACACCACTTCAAGACCCATTAAGCACAACTCCCAGGACCTGCAATGAACATTAAAGTATGCACAATATACCCTGTAATGATGAGAGGTGAGAAGAGACATCAAAATCAACAAAAGATGGACAGATGCATTATGACACATATTTTATTTCTCTTAAAATCACACAGTACATCATCAGTGGGCAAGGGGAAAGAAAATTCCATTATAGAGCCATGAACAGAGGTGTAGACTCTGCATTCTACCCTAAGGAAGAAAGAGAGAGGGGGCAGGAGAGAAAGGATGAACCCCTTGTTTGAATATGCCCCTCCTTTACAATATATAGAAGAATGAGAGAGAAAGAGAGAGGGAAATTAAACTCTATTCCAACCACCCCTGCGATGCATTGAATCCACCTACTAGAAGAGAGAAGGAGAAGGGGGGAAATCTAAATCCTACTTCAACCACCTTAAGATATGCATTGAATTCCACCTGCCACAATGAAGAGTCTCACTGCAACACCCATGCCTCCATCATTGTCCCTTACTAAACAAGAAAGAGCCCCATTCTTCATCATGGCGGTAGGTGAGAGACTTGATAGCCCCCAAAATTAGTGGGTTGAATCATTAATGGAGGCAGTGAGAAGCCGACGCCGAGATATTTCTAAAATGTCCTTTCCCACCCAAATCCAAGTTTCCAGTCAAAATATATGGTTGTCTGAAGATCAAGGTCATGGGCACACAATATTTAAAAGATTCTTTTCATAAAGGGTCCACGTGGAAGCCTCATGCATCTTGAAGATTTGGCTCCTTCTTTTTCTCTTGAAATCATGTGTCGATCGACACGTGGTGGCTTCCGTGGGCTCCACAATTTCCTTTGTATTTTGTTTGAGTCCTTCCTATTGGCAGAAAAACTATGTCTAACTCCGAGACACATGGAGGATTCATGCTTATTTGGAAACTACCCCAAATTTTGCTTTTGAAGTTGCGTGGATGAGACACATGGAGGTCTCTGTAGGCTTTTGGAATTTTTAACGGCCGAGCTTACCTCTTCAAACTCGGGGATAGGTGGCGGGTTGGTGCTCGTTTGGGAACTACCTTTTGGGCCACCTTTGAAATTACACCAAAGAGACATGTGGCTCTTTTCGCATGCTCTACCCCTATTTCTTCATGTTTTTGGTTAATTCCCTTTTGTTTGGTGGGGCCATAAGTCTGAACTTGGACACGTGGAGGCTCAACACACGTTTGAGTATACCCTTGAGTTTTAACCTTTGGAGTTATGCTAGGAAGACACATGGCTCTGTCCACTAGCCCTTCTATACTTAGTCAATTCAGTGACCGCTTCTACATTTTCAGGCTCTAGACACGCGGCGAGCCTGTGCTCATTTGGGGACTGCTTCTAGATTTTAATTTTGAAATTGTGCCGATGAGGCACATGGAGGCTTCCACTTACTTTTGTACTTAGTCAATTTGAGCCTGCTCCCTTTTCATGCCTAGGACATGTGGAAGGCCCACACTCATCTGAGTCTCCACTTTGGGTCATGCCTTTGAATTTGTATTGATGCAACACGTGGCGCCATCCACTGGCTCTCTATACTTAGCCGATTCGAGTCGATGCCTTTCTTGAACCCTTTTTTGATTCTATTAACCCTATACACATGGAAGCCTCATGCTCATTTGAAAATCCATTCAGGATTTTACCTTTTAAGTAAAGCACTGAGTTGACACATGGCTCCTTCCGCCGACACCTTTATACTTAGTCGTTTTAGGCCCACTCTGTCCCCTCTTTTAAATTTTTAGTTTTATTGACTCTGACCCCTCTTCAAAATTTGTACATGTGGAGGCTCGGCGCTTGTTTGGGGTCTCCATTTTTGATTTAATCATTGGAGGTGCGCTGTTTGGACATGTGGCACCCTCTCCCGATCTCGCAACTTTTTAATGGCCGATGAGACCTGGGCTCATGGCCCACACTTGAAAACTACGCCTTTTGACAAAGAGTGTAAAAGTTTCAAAGTCCCCTGCAGACCCACCAGCCCACTTTTAGACTTGGGAAAAATTTCCTCCTCGACTCCATGCAGACCCGCTTTTGGAAAAACATCATCCTCGGCCCGCCGCCCACTTTTCCCATTTTTGGGCAAAAAGACATTTTCGAGCCCACCGCCCATTTTTTCCACTTTGCAAAAGTAATCCTTCTCGACTTGCGGGCCCACAATTATACTTGTGTCTGTTTTGCGAAAGGGAAAAATGACGAAAATTCTCCCTCCATCCCACCGGTCCGCAATTTCCATTGGCAAACCTTCTTCCTGCCCCGCTGGCCGCTTTTGGCAAAAAGTTCTTCTAAGACCCGTTGACCCGTAACTTGAAAAATACGAAGAGTTAGAAGGACTTCTTTATATCTCTAGAAAGGGGAAGAAATTTCCAATTTGATGGAATTATTTTAGGAGCCTTAAGTGCTTAAAATATGAAAAAATTCAGATTGAAGCACATGAAGGGAAAATGGTGTCGATTGACCCAAAATAAGTGTGAGCTTATTTTTGGTCAACACTAAACAAACATAAGAAAATATCTCTTAGGATCATGTTTTCTTAGTTTTTCTTCTTAACTTATGTTTTGAAGTGTGAGACTATGAATCTACATTATTCTTCTTCTTTACACACTCCACCATCATAGTTCGAGTATTCGACTTTGTCCGAGTGTGTCAGGGCCCCATCTTTCATTCTCGATTCATGAGTTTGACTTGTCACTTAATTTAAATTCACAAAATCCATTTTCTTCATCACTCTCTCATTTCATAAGAATCGTGTTGGTCGAACAACCATCATCGGTTCACATTTGACCGTTGTCGGTTAAACCTAATCAAGTGTGTCGCTTCTCGGCTTTCTATTTATTTTTCTTGGAATATCGCTCATCACTCCCGCTTCTATTTTTTACCCTCGGGCACCATTCTATTCCCCCTATTGATATTTCTTTCATACATAGTTTCC
Source organism: Taxus wallichiana var. yunnanensis (assembly GCA_018340775.1). Classification (NCBI taxonomy): domain Eukaryota; kingdom Viridiplantae; phylum Streptophyta; class Pinopsida; order Cupressales; family Taxaceae; genus Taxus; species Taxus wallichiana. Next base: position 747,234,440 of record CM031237.1, on the reverse strand, counting down.
CCATTTACATATTCATCAGTCATGTTTCACTTCTTGAAATTGGTGTTTTTCTACAGCTGACCAACATCGGTTTTACAGAACCGACATCGGTTCCCCATTAATCATCATTGTCATCTAACCGTCATTGGTGTCTATGTTTGGTTTTCAAAATCCAACCTTTGACCAAATTCACCCTCCAACCTCATTTTTCTTCTATTCCTACTATTTTCTATGTTATTTACATAATAAAATCATTATAGGTCAACAATTACTCACATGGTATTGAATTACGACTAAACTAACGCTCTTATATTCCATGCCACTCATCAACCACTCCCACCTATTCCTTCACCATCTTCTCGTCCTATCACCCATGGATCCAACCCCGCTACCACCATTGCTACAAGCGAAAAGGAGTTCGTACGAGTCCTCGATTAGAATACCATAGCCTTAACATTCTACCTTTCCCACTCTTCCACTCGGGATTCCTTAGGTCAATAGATATAAGGAATGCCTGTATCCATCTCTCCTACCCTTATCCCCACTTCGCATTAACCCTTACTAGTTTGGTGTTACCTTCACCTCGCTTTACTCCCAATGGTTTTTAAGCTAGGCGCCACACCTTATGACCACCGTATCTGCAACATCAATCACACTCGTAGTATCTCATTGTTCCTTCATTGACCACCCAGAGCATAACCCCATCCATGCCCATTATCTCACTTATACCTGTTTTCAACATAACCACCCATGATGTAAGTTATCCCTATTCCATTCCGCAATATTTTCCTCTCCATCCTGCAGTCTACCTGCCTCAATCGCTACTAGAGTCACTATAACTACCCCACCTACATATACATATTATCAATAACCCCTATCTCATTCTTCATTCATTTTGGATATACGCCCTCTATGTCGGTCCCCTATTCCTAACCTTCCTATTTGGCATCACCATACACTGGAATTCCACCCACATCACATGTTCAACACCAACCCTCTTATGCCACAGGAGGCGCCCTTCTATCACAACCTACCAATGATCTCATCAAATTAATGATGGAAAGGATGTAGACACTAGAAGCATCGGTTTTTGGCTCACACAATTCTCTCACCTACGATGAAATATGTAATGAGCCCATTCATCCATCCATTCCTATTCACCCATACCATGTACATTGGGAAATGCCAAAATTCAACTACTTTAATAATAAAGAAGATCAACAAAGAACATTTGTGGTCTTTCAAACATGGGTGTTACCTAATCGCCCATGATGACACTTTACTCCTACAAACCTTCCCGATGTCCCTGACAGGACCTGCATTAGACTGGTACAGTGGGCTACCAAGACATTCCATCTACTCATTTAATCAAGTAGCCCAAGCCTTCTTGGAACACTTCTCATTCAACATTGTTAAGAAAGTCACCATGATTGATCTTTACTCCACACACAGTATGATATGACGATGAGTCTATCACTGACATTTTTGCTCATTGGTGTAGCCTAATTAACTAGCTCACACTTCAATTAACTCAAACTAAGCTCATACAACTATTTACTTAGGCTTGTGCTAGACACATTTTATCAACCCCGCAGGTGTAGACCTTCCACACCTTTGACGAGGCATTCACCATGGCATGAAAATTGGAGATTCGATCTATCGAAGAGAAGAAAATTCAGCTACATAACAAGAACACCGCATTCAAATCAAATGATGATTTTCATCTTTGAAACCACGTAGAAAATCTATTTGAAAACCAAAGGATCTACGAATGATATGGTTCTCAAGGCTGGAACTTCTCACCCATCAATTCAAGCCAAACCTTCTTCTAATCTCTCATCCGTCCAGTATTTCCAGTTTCGGATAAGAATAATGAAAGTACACCCCAATAGGAGAACCATATTATTCTATTTTGGAAAAGCTTATTAAGATTGGTGCCATTACCCTTCCACTTATAAAACCACACATTGGTTTTGATCCCCGATCACCCCGCTGCGTGGTATAAAGAACATGACTTAACTATCATCACATCAAAGGTCATAGTGAAGGTAATCGTATCACCTTCAAGAATATCGTCCAAGAAATGTTAGGCAATGAAGATCTTATCTCGGATAACCCAAATGCACCCGCTAACCAAAACCTATATATCTTCAAAAACCATTCCCTAATCATGACCCATCTTCCAACCAAACTGGTGATACTTCAACCAATGATAGTAATGTCCATGAGGTCCGTGCTATTTTTGAGGACATACCAATTCCTTCCATAGACGAAATCCTAGCCCGAGCTCCCCTATCTACATAGGAACCTATTTCATCTACTTCTCCACCCATAGAGGAACCCCTTAATTTTTTTCATCACCCACATCCCAACGCACACCTATATCCAAACACCTACCCATGCCTATATCATCTCCCATACCTAAACCCATCACTACCTTAGGGGTCATACCGACATCGAAGCTTACTCACCCACCCATCAAATTAGATTTAGCCACATCTTCCCAATTCAACACTAAACTTATTCCTACCCCTAAAAAGAAGACCCAACCTTCTAGGCCTCATACACCAACCTCACTTACCACAATGTTGTCACCTTCACCCCTTTCGTCCATCCTAGGACCTCATTCCTCAACCCTAGCCAAACAATCTTCTTCCACTAGTAAACTAAGAACACAACATATCACCTCCTCATCACATCCCTCTAATATACCCAAGCAATCCACATAACCCCTTCCATCACCACTGACCTTCTTACCACCCATACCACCACTACCTTCCATAGCTTCTTCACTACCCATGACACTCTCATATCTTCCACTCACACCTTTTTCCAAACCTCTCTCAACCACCTCCAATGCAACTCGGTTAACCCCGTGGGTAACCCATCCTCTTTGGACATATAATTTTCCTTCTACATCCCATACTAATGTGCCACCTTTACCCAAGAAAGTGCAACCTAAATCTAAGAATCCACTACCCTCCAATAAAGTAGTGAAACCAAGCGAACCTTCCATTGCTAGCTCTTCTACCCCACCTTTACCCAAACAAATGCCGACAAGACCTAAGATAACTCCATATACTAAACTATTAGACCAACCCATTCACCCCTCAGTAAAATCTCTTCCTTCACAATCGGTCACACCTGTACCCAAACCCACACTCACCTCCCATTGTGATCCGTTAGCAAGGTTCTACGCTAAGATCTTATCCGATCTCATTGAAACCTCATCATCACATTACCACCTCTTAGAACTTATGACCCACTTAAACCCAAACCAAAAAGGTTTGATGAAACTAAAATTTGTGCCTACCATCATGTGTCAGGACATGATGTAGATAACTGTAAGGCTTTAAAACTCACTCTTGTCCAATTGTGTCCTCCTCGAAGAAAATTTTTACGACTACGATCTTATTAACGAGGACCCCATTTTGTCTTCACTAATATCCCTAGATCTTCTTCCATTACCTACTCAAGTGACCGATATCTCCTCCCCCGCAACTATTTTATTCACCCCCAAAATTTGAAATTAACATGGTCCATATTACCATTCGCACTCGTAAAAAAAAAAGGAAAAGAAAATGTAGCTAGCCCATCAACTAACCCCCTGCCCAACATATCATCTACACCCACACCCAAAGTCACCATTCAAGGTTTCGCATATCCTATTTCGATGGGGTCACACATCACACAATGTTAAAACAATTGCACTAATCCTCCCTCAAAATGTCTTTATATGACCTCATCTAAACCCATGAGTCACATCACAAACCGTCATGGAGGTCCTTTAATCTATTGAGGTTTTACCAATTGACCCTATTCCCGTAGCCTCCATCATTACCCTCATCACGTAACCTCTCTCACTAAGTCATCACCTTCCTCTACACCTCCACCTACTCACCAAGTAGCTTACCTTAGCTTTTTAGATGAAGAGATCACCCTCTTCAGGTCCGACAACCCCAATCCTACTCTTTTCATCTCCATCTATATCAATAATATACGCATATGACACGTTATGATCAATAGTGGTGCTAGTATTAACATCATCTCCTCCCATGTGTACAACCAAATGCACATACCTTGTTAATTACATGCATGGTAACCCAGTTATGTTGCACTCCTTCAATGATGCCATGACCTCTACCCGGGTACCATCATTCTCTATGTCCATGTGGGTCCCCGCACTATTCCATAACTTTTCTATGACCTAGAAGGGGAGTTCCAGAATAATCTATTGCATGGCCGACCTTAGATCCGCGCAATGGGTTGTGTCCTTTGAATTTACACTTCTGCCTCAAATTTGACCACAAAGGACATAATTACACCATCCCGGCCTAACCATCACCTTTTAAAACTTGTAACATGTTATACCAACCCAATGATGTACTTTTCCTAGTCAAGGCATCTGTTATTACCCCCACTTCACCTTATCCACAAGTCCATCCACCAAGACTACCACCACCTCTCCCACATCTAACCTTGTTATCTTGACTACCACCGCAACCTCTATCACTGACTCACCTGTTTCCCCATCATCTAGCAATTCGTCTATCCCCACTACCCATATATCAATGAATACATTGACCCCTTAAAGGGTGTTTTTAAATGCCTCATTCTCGGGGAGTATCACCTATACAATATCAATACATTCATCACTCTGCAAGAGTATGGGAACTTATGTCAACACCCTAGTTATGACTACCGCATAGGTGAGGTTTTTCCTTATGGTCCTCCCCACCTTCGTACTAATCTAACGTATGGGGAATTGATATTTCCACTTATAAACCTAAACCTCCATCCCAAAAAACCATTTTCATCTCGACTTACATTCCCTTACTACCACCTCTTTGATCACACTTTCCTCCACTAGTGCGCATGAAAGGATTTGGCTTTGGTTTTTATGAACAAAGTTGTCATATTGTCATTTTCGTGTACCACTCATAAAAAAATGACCGTAGTGGCATTGGCTTTGACATACCACCTCCCAAGAAGCCTCGTGTTGACCTCATTAAGGAAGACAAAACCTCTCCTACTAAAGTCAAGGCTATTCTAGAAATTCCCCCTTACTAATCTTCATCAACTTTGAAGCCTACAAGGAAAGTTGCAATCCATTCATCATTTTATCTCGTAGCTTTTTGACCATTGTTAAACCATTTCATCATCTTCTCAAGAAATTGGTTTCATTCAAATGGGATGATGAATGCTATAAAGCCTTTAAAGCCTTAAAAAATACCTACTTTAACCACCAGTGCTCATTCCTCATAAGGATGACCAGCCATTTTACCTATATATTTCCGCCACCGACCATTCTTTAGGTGCCATGCTAATTCATTGTGATGAGAAGCACAAAGAGAAAACCATTTATTACATAAGTCGTACCCTTATAGACTACGAAACTAGATATACCCACGCTTTGAAAAACTATGCCTAGCCTTAGTTTTCATCGACACCACCAAACTCCGCCATTACCTACTCAACCAAAAACCTTCATTATTACTAATATTCACCCTTTACACTATATGTATGCCAAACCCTATCAACATCAATGTGCCACATGTTGGCTTATGCTTCTTGCCGACCTCAACTTTGAATTCATTCATCAAAAGTCCATCAAGGGCCAAACTCTCGCTAACTAACTACATCGATGATGTCTTCTTTTTGGAAATCAACTCTATAACTTTGATTTCTAGACAAATCCATAACCCTCTCCTATAACTTCGATTTCAGATGAATCAAATCTATAACTTTGATTTACCAAATGACATTCTTCTTTAATCTCTCCAAGTTTCAGCATGGACGTGGGGCTGGTGTCATCCCATTCCTCTTGATGGCGAACCTATGCCTTTGTCTTTCAAAATAAATTTTGATTGTACAAATAATATTACCGAATATAAAGCACTCGTCTTTGGCCTCCAGGTTGCTTATGCCTTAGATGTTAAGTCCATCAATATCTTTGGCATTCCTAACTGGTCGTAAACCAAGTCAATGGTATATACTAGTGTCGTAATGAGATACTTCAAAAGTATAAACATCACGTAGATATACTTTTGACCACATTTGACCATTATGAACTTCAAACCACCCCACGTTCTACCAATAAGTTTGTAGATACAATGGCCTTTGGCTTCTCATATACCTACTTCTTGCCCGCTGACTCTAAAATATTTGTCACAATACAAAGGCTACAATCACCCTCTTATTTACCTCATGAGGTCTACTCTGTCAAAACCGTTACACCTGACCCACGTGACCTTTGGTATAACCAATGTCCAGACTATCTTTCCATTTCCATTCTACCCATTGATCTCACTCATAATGGACACCAGAATTTCTTAAAATTGTCTCTCGTTATGTCATCATGGGTGGTCTTCTTTAAAGTGTGGCTTCAATGGTATTCTCTTACGATGCCTTACAAGTTCTTAAATTCCCTACACCATTAAGGAAGTTCATGATGGAATTTTCGAGAGGACACTTTAGTGGTTTAGCTTTCACAAAACACATTCTTCTCCTTGGCTATTAATGCCAACCCTAAACTATGATTGTTGTGACTATGTCAAGCGTTGTGTGAAATGTCAACCAACATGCTAATCTCCATCACACACCTAGTCATGCCTTGCAGTCGCACAAGACCTTTGGCCTTTCTCTCAATGGGGTTTGGATCTTGTCGGTGAGATCAATCCCCATTCTTCACAATGCCACCAATGGATTATAACCGCTATTGAATATTATACTAAATGGGTAGAAGCCATCCCCTCATTTCTACAAAAGATGAGAAAATATGTGAATTCATCAACCATCACATCATTTGTCACTTTGGTGTTCCTCACCACCTCATCACTAATAATGGAAAGCAATTCAAAAACAAAACCCTAAGTAAGTTATGTGACACTTTTTACATCCAAATCAGTTTCTCATCACCTTATTACTTGCAAACCAATGGCCAAGCATAATCGACCAATAAAACCTAAAACCTTCTTATGAAAGTAGTCAAGGATACTAGGAAGGAAATCACACTTTCCTCTTAATTCTTATGAAAGTAGTCAACTACCACACGATACTAGAAGGATCTCACTATAAGACATGCTTAATGACAACGATGAATTTTGCCAAGATTGTTTGGTGCAACTTGAGTTATTAGATGAACACCATCTCAATACTCTTGACCATCTCCAAATCTACCAAAAATGTATCAAACGTGCCTATGAAAAATGTGTTCACAAACAAACCTTTCAGGTTGGCGACCTCATCCTGAAGGAAAATCAACATGTAACCAAAGAATAAAAAAGTAAACGGGAAAATTATCTCCTAATAGGCTTGGGCCCTATATCATTACCCATGCCTATGGATCAGGTGCTTATCATTTGTCTTCACTTGAAGGTAAACTTGAACCTAAGCCCCTCAATGCCTTGCATCTTCGACCATTTTATTGTTGACATCAAGTCATATATCACTTTCTATTAGTTGATCACTCATCCCTTGAGTGTTGTTCACCTTCCATATTACCCATTTTTGAGGATCCACGACTAAACAAGAATCATTTGATTACCCATCACCTTTCATCCTTATCTTCAATATGAGTACCACGAAACTACTCATAGCATGATTCTCATGGATAATTTTGTCTTCTTCAAGGTGGAATCTCATGGTTGTTCATCACTTGAAACAACCTCTTTCATAATTAACCTCTGTGTGATATGGTCTTGTCTTCTAAACAAGAACCTAATATTCCTATATAGTCTTGTCCATGACTTAAACGTCCAAAAAGAAATTCAACTCCTTGAGTCAACCTTCTAGAAAAGATGTGAATCCTCACAAAGGGACATCTCTTCACTCTCTTTTCACCACTATAAAATAGACCGCTCCCTCAAAGGACAACTATATAAAGTCATTTGCAAAAATATCTAGAAGCTTCCCACATCGATCAGCTTTGCAAAGAAGACCTCAAGAAGATAATATAATCATCCCATATAGACTTCCCGCATCGATCGGTCTATTCAAAACAATAGAAAAACCAAAATAAAGAAAAAATGAAATTTTCGTCATGGAATTGCCTATTTTTGATCCTGTGTTTCTTGCTAAGATAAACATCTTGTCATACACTAGGTTACACTTAATCATCCACTTTCACCTCATTGCCTTCTGCACCCTCGTTTTCTCTCTACTCAAGGGACTTGCCGGCAATGCAACATTTCGTGATCATGTGGCTTTCTTCACCTTTAGAATAGTCCATTATATAATGCCTTTAGTGTCTTACGTTCATAAGCCCATCTGGGGTATGGTCGACTCATTAGGGATCTTATCAATTAAGTAGCTCTTTTGCCACCTCTTACCATTCACCTTCCTCATTACTTATTGATTATCTTACATAGGACCAAATCATCGACACCTATATTTAAAACAACTCAACCATGCCTATGACCTACATTCAACCATGCCTAACACCTACAAACCCATTCCTCCTACTTCATCATAATCTTCCCTAGCTTATGGGAGAACTACATCGGCCTGAGGCCCCTTTTCACCGTTGGGGCTATGTAGGCAGCACTTCGAGGGCATGGGGCCCTTGGAGGTTAGCTCAACCACTCTTTACCCTAACCAATTCCCCTTTCACTTTCCTATTCACATTATACCTTAGTTAGTTTCCATTTTATATCAATAACTGGAAATTAAACCAAACAAGCATCAATTAATACACATTTTTACCACATCATCAAATCATTCATTTATCATTTTCACATTTCCATTATAGCACATATTTGGAAATTTAAACCATAACATGCATATACATCACCATTTGTCCCCCATGTTACCAACAACTTGGACATTGAATCAAACTTAAATCAACCTAACTCAATCATGCCTAAACCAACCTAAATCAATCATGCCTAAACCAACCTAACTCCACCATGCCTAAATCAACCTAACTCAATCATGCCTAAACCAACCTGACTCCACCATGCCTAAATCAACCTAACTCAATCATGCCTAAACCAACCTCGACTCCACCATGCCTAAATTGACCTGACTCAATCATGCCTATTTGACCTCACTCTACCATGCCTACATGACCTTGACTCAATCATGCCTAATTCACCTAGTTTCCATCACGTACACACATAATAACAAAAATTAAAAACAAGTACACCATCCATACTATAAATATCATCATCTATAAATCAGAAAGTTTTTGTATACATACATATGTACACAGATACAAATAAATGCAAATATCTCTAAAAATATCACGTACATCCTCACCATCTTTACATGCATGTAGGTCAAATATATGATCCAAAAAAATAAAAAAATATCATGTACATCCTCACTCTCTTCGATAAGCAGGCTGGTATATCTCAACATACAAAAAAACATGGAGGTACATGCATAACTATTAGACATCCCCCATCCGTAAATCCTCCATGCCTATCTCTGCTTAGGTCTCTCCTCCTCCTCTGCTACTCCTATGTGGCATCCCGCTAACATCTCCCCACCCGCCATAGGCCTCGGTCTAACCTCTAATGGCCCCTCACCTGAGCTGCCTCCATACACTTGTATCCTCACCACCTCACCTATCTCGGGCTCTCTCACCCCCTATACTCTCCACATTGTGAGTACGGGACTTCATCCTCTCACTCGAAGCTTGTTGTGCTCTATACTCGGCATAAGATGGGATGTCTATCCTTAGCCATCAAGTGGTCCTGATAGTATATCATGTGCCTCACTAGGATTTATCTCAACCTAGCCATCGATGGTAAGATGCAGAGGTGTCATCGGTCTCGGCCTCGTACTGCCTCTCGTACCCTTGTTCCCTGCTACTTGTAATAAGGGACCCTATCCCACCTCTTGTTTGTAAAATGGGACCCTATTTCTAAGCTTGTGTAGGTGCATGTGCCTATACTTGGGCCCGTAGGGTCATAATCTATGCTGTCGTGGGGCCACGGCTATTGGCTCCTACAACCCTAAACATGTGCCCGTAACATGGCTACCTCTTCATGTGACCCCATTAGCTGACCTTGTAAACAAGTAATTTGGGCCTCAGTAATGCGGCTACCTATCCTATCAACTGCAATGTGTCTCTTTGGACTGTGAGGGTAGCCACATCTAGCTTCCTTGTCTGGTGGTGTTTCTTGTAGCCTCAAGGCTACCCAACACCATCTATATGCATTTGTACATTGCAGACATCATCTATCTGTCGTCCACTAGTTGCTCCTCTTACTCTGTCCGACATTGTAGGTTGGGGTGGAGACATAGGTCTCTCCACATCATCCCTCTTATACTACGGAAATGGTGGTGGCACATCCTGGGGCAGCCCAAACTACCATGAAACTCTATCTATTGGTATCATCTCATGCTCAAACACGATGCCCCTCTATCCACCTGAGTAGATGTAGCTCATCCAACTCATCAGCCATGCAAATGTATGATGGATATACCACATACAACCTCTAGATAATGTCTACTCTAGACAACCCCTCCAACATCCGCCTATAGTGAGCTACATCATGTGTAGCCCTAGCCCCTATGTGCACCACCAACTAACACCCAACACCTATAACCAACTTAGACCATACTTGGCTCAAATGCATCTAGTTTGGAAAACCAATCAGCCGCACACACATAATGTGCTCATAGGCCCAATAGTGAAGAAGGAAGGTACAACACACGTTGAACCTCTCGTAACCTCTCGTAGGCCCATAGCTCCCTATATAACTACACCAGGTAGGTTGGTGCCCATGCAAACTAGGTCCTGTCCTCCATCATATCATGAAGAACTCCCATCAATGCCCATGGGAATCTCCCACCCTCCACATCTGGTAGTGCAAAACAACACACTTCCTCCATCATCAAAACTACTAGCCTCATCTCCTCAAGATGGGCCTAGTACATATCTCCATAACTCATGTTGGCGCTATGGAATCTCAACTCAACCATCCCCTCTCCAAAAACTGACAACATCAGCTCCTCGGAGGCCTCTGATGAAATGGAGTACACCTATGCTCCCACTATTGGTAATCTTAGGATCCTATACATGTCCTCTAAGGTGAATGTGATCTCACCTATTGGAAGATGGAATGTGTTGGTCGTGAAATCCCATCTATCGATGAGAGTGACCATCAAACTCAATCACGCACTATATGCCTATAACATCAAATACCAATAAGACCCACATCGGTCACATGTCTCCACTCCTCATCGGTCATGTCTCCCCACACTACTAGCAATAGAGGTGGAACTCTATCCCACATCCATAGCTGATCTCTCACCTACATCTAAACAATCACATAACATTGTTAAACACAACCATTTCAACAACACCCCTTTACTTGACTAACCCATTCCTATTCCTTCATATTTTCTTTCCCTACAACCCATTAACCCACCCTACTTACCCTCAATCTTACATTTACACTTCACCAGCCTTTCCAACCCCTAAACCCTTGTTTGACCTCTTTTTCCTTAAAATCCTGACCGACCTTGGTCACTAGTAACCACATTTTCATTGTTATTTGACCATGTTGGCTATATCTTACCACCCATCGACATTTTGGCCAACCGACATCGGTCACTGCACTAGACACACCAAATCTGAAAACCCCCATTTTTCTCTCACCAAATTCTCACCATTCACCTAATAACCTATTCTACCCTACCCTCCCCTACCCTAAACCCCTCCCCACCCTTATTTACCCTACCTAGGACCTATCCCCTCCCTATTTCTTTCATTTATTAACCACCAATTTCATTATAATAAAACCAAAAATCCCTACCCATATCCCTTTTTTTCTCCTTTCCATAACAAATACGTAGACAAGATTAGATCTTACCTCATCTCGGCATCGTCTCGTGGTTACATGACTCACCACTACACTGGTCGCCCACCCAACCCCTCTCCTTCTCTATCATCACCAAATGCTCTCCTCGAGCTCCCACCTAATCAAATTCTCCACCCCAATGTCATGGACCCATCTACCTAGCTCCTCTCACCAATTGGATCTCTCCACCTCAACTAGGTACAGTCCCTCATACTTTCCTCTTGAAAAGCACCAAAAGTCAAATGGCTCTGTCATTTTCTCCAACGGTACACCACAATAATGATTCCATAAAATCCAAAAATTTGTTTTATAAACCCACCCCAACCTAACCGATTGTGGTTCTATTTTTTCCTAGCCAACCGATGTCAGGTCACCCTATGACCTGCATCGGTCCACCCTTATCCCCATTTGGTCTTGCTACAATTCCTTTTTCCTACAACCATCATGCCCATGTACTTTTTTATCATTCTAGGCACCCATTGAACCATACCTACAAACCCAACGTACCCTTACATTACCTTTTTGCGTCTTAGGATTTTTTATTTTCCCTATCCCTTGGTCTTACCCATGCCATTACCTATGCACCTTGACCTTTGACCCTTTGTGCTCACTGTACCTTGCGATGTGGTTACCCGTGTTGTTTGACATACCAAAATTGCCTTGCCTATTGTCGTGATGTTTATCCTGACCCGACCTTTGGTGTACCGGAACATACCTAAACGTCCTTACACCTAACCTATGTTGTGTTTCCACACCATATCCAATACCTTGGATTGTGGAATCACTTCAACCCTATTTGAATAGACCTCTTGATCTTAGTCGAGTAGAGTTTGAAATCTTCTCAACCTGGTACTGTGTGTAGTTTCCAACGTGTGTGTGCATTCAACTGCCACTACCTTTGACCATGGCCCATTTACTTGTTTACCTGATTTGACCTTTTAGCTTTATCTAATACGCCCACCAATATTCATCTTCCCACCTCCTCATTTTATCAAACAACTCACCGCTTCCGATCTCTCACCTCATCGGTTCCTAGTTTGAGGGGGGTTACCTTCACCCACGCTTGGGCAACACCACCCTCACTTACACTCGACACAACCATTTCCTATTTTTGTTAGTGTCACTTACCAATACAAGCTACACAACAAAAAGGGGAAAAAGACACCTAAAATTGGGTCACACTCCCTTGGTCCCCTCAAGAAACAACTTAAACACATTCACCTAACCATGACCCTTATACCCTACATTAACATTAATTTAATTATTTATAATTAAATTAATACCCATCCTCACCCCATTATTAATTTAATTAAATGAATGGACACCTCACCTAAAAACCTCACCTAAACACCTCACCATAGACCTATTCATAGCATGTTTCCATAAATGAATAAGACTTGGTTCAACCCTAAAACTTAAGGACTATTATTCCTCTAACCACCTTCCCGCTCATAAAAAAACATAACATCCATTCTGATATGTGAATAAATGGATAGACCTGGCCCAAATGATTGCGAGATATGTCATTTTTAATAAACCTAGGGAATCCCACCTTAACCGATGCGGTCACTCCCGAAATCAGAACCATCATCGCTGGTTACAATTTATTCACTTTGGTAACCTTGTTTGTGGGTTAAGCACATTATGGAATTGAGGAGAAGAGAAGAGAGTTGCATACAAGAAGAACCAGAGTTTTTTCACACCTACAGACATCCATATCCAGCACCAGGATAGATCCAAAGGTATTGCACTCATGGTAACATTCCGAGAAGCACTTGTGATACCTAACATAATTCCTCGATTAACCGCCATCACCATCCATCCATTTGAATATGCACACAATAGTAAGTATACTTTGTTAACTCCGCATTATCTATTTCTACTTTAATATATTAGGATCTTCTATTGCTTGTTATCGATTTCTACTTGACCTCTCACTCCCTACCATTTACCTTTCGTAAACTAAACCATTCCCCACCCACACCATTAAATAACCTATAGCCACTATTACACATCTATGAGTATAACTAAGATTTGTCATGACCTCTCCACCCCCCCCTTTTGTCTCGATTTAACCTCGATCAACCTCTACAACTAGATTTTTTGAGTTTTATCACCCCACCTCTACTGACGACGACCGGTTACCCATGATTGTTGTCGGTTCTTCCTAACCATGATTGGTCATACCTGATCGATACTAGTCTCTTTTCTACCAACACTTTGTGCAAACTAGAAACCACCTACCTACCAAAACAACCTAAACAACTTACCCAACCCCGCTAAGACATTGTATGTGACTCAGTAGACCACTTAAACAACATGCAACCTGACTCAAGACCTTGACCCACATAGTTTTTAGTATTTAATTGGATCAATGCTTGATAGTGATTGTAGGTACCCAAATCAAAACACTAGCTAGCACTAGATTCATTTATGTACGTATTTCAGTTATTTCATATTTATTTTATAAAAATAGTGGATTGACAGCCTTCTAGGGAGTATCACACTTCCTAGATCTAGCATACACTAGGTAGTCCACTTTGAAATATATTATTTAACTCTTCCTTGGTGGTCTTGTTTCCTATTTCGGGTAGTTCCTCCTAGCCAAAATCAATTTCTTTCGATGCATCGGATCGAGAAGTCAGAATGCGTGCATCAACCTCCAACCAACCAACACAACATGTATTCCTCCTTAGCCCATAACATTATCTGTTTCATCACATTCCAAAATGTAAAGAAAATGGTGAAACATTTTGCACACACTGGTGGGACCCATCCGGGTTCCTTGCATTTTCTTCATTCCTAGGTAAAGAGGGTGTGTTTGTTTCCTTTCTAAAATGTACTCACACTAAATCTCTTCCTTGGTAATACTCTCCTCTTCTATTTGTATAAAAAAACATCTATTATCTGGTGCTTAAAACAAACCATTTCTTCCTTCTTGTATTCACATAAGTAGTGAAAGAGCACATTCCTACCTATTCACCATTTTCTTCATCGAATGTAATTTGTTGATTTGGGCTTAAAATCAGTTGCATTTCATCCTTGTATGCTGCATTTAGCTCACATTAAAATGAGGGCAACCTATATGCTGGAAGTCATGCCCAGCTGATGGTTGACACAAAGAATCATAGAAAAGCACATTCTCTCTCTCTCTCTGTTTTACCAAACTACACAAAATTGAAAAATACACATCTTCTTAAACAACATCTCACCCAGAAGAAGTTGTCAATGATCACATGATTAGTGGATTAACAATGGGCACCCAGTTGGTTACTTCATTTGGTACCCCATCAGAGGATAGCCCGCCCCGCCATAACATAACCTGAAACCTCACCTTCTAGATCTCCTTCTTTATAAGACATCTTCCCAACCAAAAATTCTATTCTGAATTCAAATGGTCAATTCTAAATAGCATAAGCTAAACAAAAATAATAAAATCACTCTTAGGATCATGTTTTTTCTTCACTTTAGTTTTGAGGTGCGAGACTACTTGGATCTACATTATTTTTCTTCTTTGCACACTCTACCATCGTATTTGGAGGATCACTTTGTCAGTGTTCACGGCCCCATCTTTCATTCTCGATTCTTGATTTTGAATCGTCACTTGATTTAAATTCATAAAATATAATTTCTTTATCACTCTCTCATTTCATAGTATCAATGGTGTTGGTCCAGAC
Organism: Taxus wallichiana var. yunnanensis; assembly: GCA_018340775.1. Lineage (NCBI taxonomy): Eukaryota > Viridiplantae > Streptophyta > Pinopsida > Cupressales > Taxaceae > Taxus > Taxus wallichiana. The sequence goes on along the minus strand of CM031237.1, from coordinate 747,218,971 downwards.
CGTCATCGGTTCACATCTCGACTATCATCAATTAAACCTAACCGGTGTCATCTCTCTAGGTTTCTAGTTATTTTTCTGGAATAGCCTTCATCACTCACTGCTTTCTATTTTGGCCCTCGGGGCACCATCCTATTCCCCCTTGTTGATATTTCATCATACAAAGTTACACCATTTACATATTCATTAGTCCTATTTCACTTCTTGAAACTAATTTTTCTATAATTATTGGCATCAATTCTTTGTCGCATCGGTTCCTCATTAACCATCATCCTGGTTAGCCTAACTATCGTTAGTGTCTGTGTTTGGTTTTCAAAATCCAACCTTTGACCAAATTCACCCTCCTGACTCATTTTTCCTTTGTTCCTATTGTTTTCTGTGTTATTTATAGAATACAGTCTTTCCAGTCAACACTTACTCACATGGTGTTGACTCACAACCAAACTAACGCTCTTATATTCCATGCTAGTCATCAACCACTCCCACCTAGTCCTTCACCACATTTTATCCTGTCACCCATGGATCCAACCCTACCTACCACCATTTCTATAGGTGACGAGGAGTTCACACGACTCCTCAATCAGAATCCGTAACCTTACAATTCTACCTTTCCCACTCTTCCACTCGGGATTCCTTAGGTCAATTGATATATGGAATGCCCGTATCCATCTCTCTGCCCTTATCCCCACTTCTACATCAGCCCCTACTAGTTTAGCATTACCTTCACCTACTTTACCCCCAATGGTTTCGCAGGCTAGGCCCTACACTGCTATGATGCATTGTTCATACGCAACATTAGTTGTACTGTAGTATCTGTTGTTCCTTTATTGACCACCCAGAGCATAACCCCATCCACACCCATTATCTCACATATACCAATTCAACACAACCACCCATGGTGTCAAGTGACCCCTACTCCATTCAAGAATCTTGTCCTCTCCATCCCGCAATCTCTACTCCCAATCACTACTATAGTCACTATAACTGCCCCACCTACATATACATATTATAAACAACCCTTTATCTCGTCCGTCATTCATTCTAGATATATTCCCTCTATGTCGGTCCTCTATTCTCAACCTTCCTATTCGGCATCACCTACACCTGAATTCCACCCACATCACATGTTCAATACCAATCCTCTTACGCCACAGAGGCACCCTTCTATCAAAACCTACCAATGACCTCATCAAATTAATGATGGAAAGGATGTAGACACTAGAAGCATCGGTTCCTAGCTCACACAATTCTCTCACCTACGATGAAATCAGAATGAGCCCATTCATCCATCCATTCCTATTCTCCCATACCATGTACATTGATAAATGCCAAAATTCAACCACTTTCAATAGTAAAGAAGATCTACAAAGAACATTTGTGGTCTTTCAAAATGGGTGTTACCTCGATCGCTCATGATGATGCTTTACTCCTCTGAAGAACTTCCCGATGTCCCTGACAGACGTGCATTAGACTCGGTATAGTAGGCTACCCAAATATTCCAACTATTCATTTAATCAAGTAGCCCAAGCCTTCTTAGACCACTTCTCAATCAACATTTTAAAAAAGTCACCATGATTGATATTTACTCCACACAATATAGTATGATGAAGAGTCTATTGCTGACTTTGTCACTCATTGGCGCAACCCTAATTAACCACTCACATTTCAATTACCTCAAACCGTGATCATAGATTTTTTACTTGGGCATGTGCTAGACACATTTCACCAACCCTTGCAGTGTAGACACTGCCGCACCTTTGTTGAGGCATTCACCATGGCGCAAAAATTAGAGATTCGTGCTATCAAGAGAAGAAAATTCAGCTACGTAACAAAAATCATTGCGTTCAAATCAACGATGCTTCATCATATTTTAAAATCTAGAACAACTATTCAAACCAAAGCATCTACCAATTCCGTGGGGTTCTCAAGGCTGGACCTTCTCACCCATCAAACCAAGCCAAACCTTCGCTAATCTCTAGCTCGTCCAAACATTCTAGTTCAAACAAGAATAACGAAAGTACAACCCAATAGCAAACCATATTCTTCGTGTTAGAAAATTTTGTTAAGGATGGTTCCATTACCCTTCCACCTATAAAACCACACGTTGGTTTTTACCCTAATTTTCTCACACCCACGCGGCATAAAAACACGACTTTTGTAATTATCATCACGTCAAAGGTCATAGCGACAAAATCGCATCACCTTCAAGAATATCATCCAAGAAATTTTAGACAATTGAGATCTATTCTTGGATAACCCAAATGCACCCACGCTAACCAAAACCTAAATATATATAAAAACCATTCCCTAATCAAGTGCCATCTTCCAACTAAATCGGTGATAATTTAAATAATGATAGTCCGTGAGGTCCACACTATTTTCGAGGACATACCAATTCCTTCCATAGATGAAATCCTAGCCCGAGCTCCCTACCTACACAAGAACCTATTTCATCTACTCCTTCACCCACAGAGGAACCCCCTTCATTTTTTCCTTCACCCGTGAAAGAGCCCATAATTAGTGCTTCACGTATGGCCTCTCAAATTACCGAGAAGACATTAGTAGCACCTCTCCTACTCATAGGGGACACATTTCCACTCCCTACACCATCATAAGGAGAGTCCACCTTGTCTGCAGACCATCATCTCCTCTACCCATAGAGGATATTGTATAAAGACCAATGCTATTAGATGACCATTCTTCATCGACTTCCAAGATCATGCTGATCTACTTTCAGCTCTCGTTACCCACGAGTTTTAAGCTAGCCACTTCCTATTTCTCAAACACATTTTACTTGTGATTGTTACTCGATCCACATTGGCCCCGCTTTACAACAGCAGTACCATTTTCATGCTTGTCTAATCGCTTGGAATATGTTGATAGAGCCTTACTTTGGGGACGTCTTCTACTTCCTGCTTCAACCCAAATATAATGTCACTCACCGACACCCTCCAAAATCTATCCAAAAAGTTTCAAGAAACCAAACCAAAAAACAACCATGGCTATTTAAACACCTTCCATGTCATCACCCACCGCTAAACACATAACATTGCCCATAACCCAACACACACCTATACCCAAACACCTACCCACACCTATATCATCTCCCTTACCTAAACCCATCACTACCTTAGGGGTCATGCCGACATCGAACCTTACTCACCCACCTATCAAATTAGATTTAGACACATATTCTCGAGACCAACACTAAACTTATTCCAATTACCATAAAATTAAGACCCAACCTTCTAGGCCTCATACACCAACCTCACCTACCACATTGTTGTCACCTTCACCCCTTTTGTCCATCCTAGGACCTCATCCCTCAACCTTGGCCAAGAAATATTTTCCACAGTAAGAAAAGAACACATCATCTCACCTCCTCAACATGACCCTCTAATATACCCAAGTTATCCACACAACCCCACCGTCACTCGTGACCTTCTTACCACCCATACCACCACTACCTTCCATAACTTCTTCACTACCCATGACACTCTCCTCTCTTCCAATCACACCTTCTACCCAACCTCTACCAACCACCTCCACCACAACTCGGTTACCCCCAAAGGGTGACCCGTCCTCTTCCACCAACTTCTTTTCCTCTACATCCCATACTTCGTGTCACCTTTACCCAATAAAGTGTAACCTAAAGCTAATAATTCGCTACCCTCCAATAAAGTAGTCAAACCAACCAAACCTTCCATCGCCGATCTTCTACCCCACCTTTACCCAAAAAATGCCCACAAGACCTAAGACCACTCCACATACTAAACTAGTGGACCAACCCATTCCCCCTCCTATAAAACCTCTTCCTTCACAATTGGTCACACCTGTACCCAAACCCACACTCACCTCCCATTGTGATCCATTAGCAGGGTTCTACACTAAGATCTTAACCAATCTCCTCAAAACCTCTGTCATCACATTACCACCTCTTAGACCTTACCACCCACTCAAACCCAAATCGAAAGGGTTTGATGAAACTAAAATATGCACTTACCATCATGTGCCAGGACACGATGTAGATAATTATAAGGCTTTAAAAATCACTCTTGTCCAATTGTGTCATTCTGAAGAAAATTTTGACGACTATGATCTTCTTGATGAGGAGCCCATTTCACCTTCATCGATATCCTTATATGTTCTTCCATTACCTAGTCGTGGTCGATATCTCCACCCCTACAAATCTTTTATCCACCCTTGAAATTCAAAATTAACATGTTCCATATTACCACTCACACTTAGAAAGACAAGGGAAAAGAAAAGGCATCTAGCCCATCAACCAACCTTGTACCCAACATACCATCTCCACCCACACCTAAAGTCACCATTCGAGGTCCCACATATCTTGATTCTGAATGGGGTCACACATCACACAATGCTAAAAAAATTACACCAATCCTCCCTCAAAATGTCTTTATATGACCTCATCTAAACCTCTCGAGTCACATCGTCAAGCCCTCATGGAGGTCCTTCAATCTATTAAGGTTTTACCAAATGACCCCATGCCTATAGCCTCCATCATTACCCCTCATCACGTAGCCTCTCTCACTAAGTCATCACCTTCCTCTACACCTCCACCTACTCACCAAGTAGCCATCCTCAACTTTTTGGATGAAGAGATCACCCCTTCCAAAGATGACGACCCCTTCCTACTCTTTTCATCTCCATCTTTATTGATAATATACACATACAACATGTTATGATCGATGGTGGTGTTAGTATTAACATCATCTCCTCCCATGCGTATAACAAAATGCACATACCGCCAATTACATGCATGGTAACCCAGTTATGTTGCACTCCTTCAATGATGCCATGACCTCTACCAGGTACCATCGTTCTCCATGTCTCGCATGGGTCCCTACATATCCCGAGAACTTTTTATGTCTAGAAGGGGAGTTCCAGATAATATTTTTCTTGGACGACCTTAGATCGCATCATGGGTTGTGTGCCTTCGAATTTGCACCACTACCTCAAATTTGAACATGAAGGACATAATTACACCGTCCCTAGCTGACCCATTGCCTTTTAAGACCTATAACATGCTTGTACTGCCCAACAATGTACTTTTCCTAGTCAAGGCATATGTCATTACCCTAACTCCACCATCCACAAGCCCACAACTAAGACTTCCACCACATCTCCCACATCTAACCCTGCTATCCCTCCGCCCACAAACCTCTACCACTGACTCACCCTGCTTCCCCATCATCTAGCGAGTTTTCTATCTTTGCTACCCACATGTTGACTATTGACCCCTTAGAGGGTGTTTTTCAATGCATCACTCTCGGGGAGTACCACCTATATAATATCGACACATTCCTCACTCTGCAAGAGTATGGGAACTTGCATCATCACCCCAATTATGACTATCACGTAGAAAAGGTTTTTCCTTATGGTCCTTCCCAATTTCACACTAATCTAATATATGGGGGACTTGATATTGCCACTTATAAACCCGAACCTCCATCCCAAACAACCATTTTCATCTAATTTAATTTCCCTTACTAACCACCACTTTGCTCACACTTTCCTCCACCAAAGTGCACATGGGAAGGATTTGGATTCGATTTTTACAAACAAGGTCGCCATACTATCCTTTCATGTACCACTCATAAACATAATGACCGTAGTGGCATTGGATTTGACGCACCACCTCGCAAGAGGCTTCATGTTGACCTCATTAAGGAAGAAAAAACCTCTCCACCTCATTCACCCATGTCACCATCTTCACCTAGGAGTCCATAGATCCCAAATCTATTCCTCCTAACTTTTTTTTTCTAAAGACAATTTCCTAGGACCTCCGAGCTATCAATGTGATGGTGAGGCCTCATCTATTCTCCCATTCCTATACCCTCACATGATTGATGATGATACACCTTCTATTAATGTTGTTCAATGTCAGGATGATAAATCAATCCTCACTTACCTTGGTGCGAAGATTCTTATATTCATCAATCGTTACCTTCTGAGACACAAACAATGTTGAACGAATCGACCATTAAAATCAACATTAACACTCATGATGACCCACACATTCTAAAGATATACCAATCTTTAGATGCTACTAAATAGGAAGCTTTTACCTCTTTCCTTTGGGACCATAGCAACACTTTTTCCTGGTCCTATGTCAATATGCCTGATATTGACCTAGAAATCGTGGTCCAAAATATCATAGCCATTCCTGATGCCAAGCCCATCAAAAAAAAGCTACGAAAAATGCATCCGCACATTGCTCTGTGGTCAAAGAATAGCTTCAATGCCTTCTCTCGGTTCCTTCATCCTACCCGTTGACTATCTCCAATGGATTTCTAACATCATTCTGTCACAAAGGTGACATGGGGACTCCACATTTGCATGGAATTCCATGACCTCAATCTAGCTTTTCCTAAAGATGACTTTCCACTACTAGGCATTGACCAAATAGTTGATCTCACCATTGGCCATGAAATGATATCACTCATGGGTGGTTTCTCAAGTTAAAATCACAGGACCACGAAACTTACTATCAACATGTCCAATCCTCATACAATTATAGAAAATTATCTTATTCATACATCTTGAGTCTTATGTTCTTCAAAAATAATTGTATGGTTCTTCAAGGAAGTATTGAGATATGTGGCTTTCGCCTTATAGTTGACACATATTATAATAATTTTTCATTTATCTCTATTATCCCTCAAGGATGGGCATTCATAAAATTCTTCATACATTCCTTATCTTTGTGTCCAAAATTGTGACAAGAAAAACAATAACCATTAAAGGTTCTTTTATACATGAATAATTTTTTTCCCAAACTGATTTGAGCCTTCTTGAATTTGTCTTCTTTTCATCTACATGTTTATCTATTTTCTTGGAAAAGATTTATCATTCTCACACATATTTATGGGATAACCTTTGAAGCCTAGTCCTATCTTATCTCCTGATACTCTTTGACTATCTAGGATTCCATCTAGAGCTTCATATCTCTTATCTAAATTTCCATACATCTACAACATTTCTTTTGCTTCTTTTAGTTTAGCTCTCGGGATATCAATTCTTATTCATCTCTTATTCAAGTGTCTTCCTTTTCATTAAGGGATTTTGATAATGTATCAAATGGATATTTAAGCTCTTTTGACCTTGAGATGTTATTTCTCTTTGAATTTGAGAGATTATGAGTTAGTTCCAATTGTGCCTCATGTTATTTGATTCCATCTTCATCTATTTGTTTCTTTCTTTCCTCAAGAAGCTTGATTTTCTCTTCATATTCTTTCACCATTATCTTCAATTTGTGGTTTTTTTCCTTTGGTGTTTCAATTCCTCTAGGGAACTTATCAATTCTGCTTCAAGATTCACTTCATCTTCATCTGAAATTTCATCTTCAATGAGATACTTATGTATTGATTTTCTTCTAGGGACTATCTCTATAACCTTGCTTGAGTTTCAAAAGGATCACCTCTAAGAATTTACACTTGATTAAGGAGAACCAGGATTTGAAACCGATTAATGGAAATTCTAGGCACTGAGAGGGGAATGAATCAATGATTGTTCAATTTTTACATATAGATCAATTTCCTTATCTTAGTTATGATGGAAAGAAAAAATTATTCAAAATCCATAAACAAGAGAACACACATAGAGAGAAAATATTTAATGTGGAAAACCCTTCAAGGGAGAAAAATCCACTAAAACAAAAGAAATAGTTTGGAAAATAATGTCTTGTAAATGTTACATTGATTTCATGTTGAGTATTCACTCTACATGGAGATGCAACTCAAAAATTGAATCAAGCTTCAACTTTCATAGAAGCTTTAACTCCGAAAAATTCAACCGAGATTCAACTTGATCTTCCTGAAGCTACCGCTTACAAGGAATCTTAAACTCCTTGAATGTTGAGTATCCACTCGACTTCTTCATAATTTTTTTATTACTTTTCTATTGTCTCTCACAACAAATTATGAGCACTTATTCATATAAACTTATTCTTTTCTCACTCTTATTGATCTTCTACAGGTATCTCACACAAAATTCCCATTTATACACAATTTTCCTTTCTTATCATGTCAAATATCCCTCTAAATCATCTCGCACTCACATGCTCACTAATTGTTTTAAAATTGTAGTCCTACACTAATTATATTATACTTTGATTTTCATCACCTTACCACACCTACAATGGCAGGAGCATCAAAAAAAAATTCAAGCATAAGAAATATATTTGGTATCAAGGAATATACACTCAAAAATTTCTCTTGCAATTCACCTCACAAGAATAACTATTCAACTTCACTCAATAATTCAAATAAGGAAGCAAAAGTATGAAGTAATATAAAAAAATTCTCTTGTGATGATTACCTCGATTTTGTGTCGATTCTGCAGACCTATCGCTTGTACAACCTACCAAGATGATTCAAATTCTTGCAAAGTGCATGGAAAACCTCCTAAAATTTCTACTCCATCTAGTATAATCGACACATTCTTCTTACAATATGACATGCAAACCGATCCGATAACTCGACTTCTCTTTTGTAATCGTCATGTTAGATTTTTGTGTTCTTCCTTCCTAACATACATGTTTTGTCTTATGTATCTCTTAAATAAGTCGGAAAGTGTCCCAAGTATGTAAATATGTTTCAACACACCTCATTTACCTTTATAAATCCTTACCTCCTTCCTAACTCACCATTCTTCTTTGGAGCTTCACAAATGTTCATGGAGGTTCAAAAATTACAGTCATGGAGGAGCTTGAAAGTTTTCTAAGGAAAATTATTAAAATCTTATTAAAATCTTGGATAAGGTGGTGAGTGGTCTCTATATTACCTTCATATGCCTAGAAGAGTTTCAAAACTCCTCTTTTAACAAGTACAATCTTATTTAAGCAAGAACACTAAGATTTTCAATCTCAGAAAAATAGTCTTGGAAATCTTGTTATTTGGAGCAATAAACCTTGTCATCCAACCACCTATCATATACTAAAAGAAATATCTTGAAGTATTCTTTCACATTAATTGACATAAATTAGAAAAACATTACAAGGAGCATCATTTCACTTCAAATTCTCAAAATGCTCGACTGTGTTATGAGAGCTTAAAAACACGTCTTCAACTTCTCATGTTAAATCATCTAAAAGTACTCTACAATCCAAACTATTAATTTTAACATTTCAAGGATATCATTAATAACATGTACAAGCATTCAAAATCATACTTTGTTTAAGAAAAACTTCATCTAATCACATGTAACAAGAAGCTTCTTCACTATATCATGATATGTAGTCTTTCCAATCATGATCTCACATCAATCTATGAAAAGGTTTTTCAGGATCTATCAAAGGATGTGTGAAGTTCATACAAACTAATAAGGTTATTGATGTATGATGAACCATGTTCAAGATGACATTAGGAAGGAATCTATGATGAAAGAAGTATACACTCAAGCTTGGTGAAAGACAAAAGTGAAGCTAAGACAGGACAATCAAAAATACCTAGGCATGAGGAGAAAATAAATCATGAAACAATGTTGTTTGAAGAATTAAGGCCACTATTAATGTGTTGAGATCATCAAAGTATGAGAAATGAAGAATATATTCTTGGGGGCATGAAAAGTCTTACGTAAAACTATAATGATATCTAGAATAAGTCGGTGAATCAAAGAGTCAACTTAGGACATAACATGGAGAAAAGTAGATTGGTAGCACTCTGAGAGTTCATTTGAAAGTTGATTGACAATTTTTAAAGTGATAAGAGTGGTTGAAAATTGATTTCAATCCAACATGATTATTAGAGATCAGTAGTAAACAAAATACAAACTCCCTTGTATTCAAGGAATCAGAGCATAGTAATAATTGTTGGTGTGAGTCATTTTCCACATGATAAGGAAGGTCATCTCACTTAGGTGAGTTCGTAGGTATAGGTGTCATTCAAGGGTCATTATAATGTTACCTTATGCATTAGTGAATCAAAGGTGCAATATATGTTTCATTAGGATTTACTTCCTATTATGGGAATGTAAATCCCTCTCCATCCACTTGAGAGGTCATCATTACAACATTAGGGGTTACACAACACCCTCTATATGTACACCACTTAAGATTGATGAGAGTGTGGAGATTTTGAGCTTAACGAGGTTTTACCATTTTTGAAGTTGCATTTACTTTCAATGTATGTTCACTCTTCTTGAGATCTCATCACGTTGGTGGTTTTCACTTTGATGTTCAAGCTATCCGACATGATCCTCATATTTCATGTTCTCCCTCATGGTATCAGAGTGCACATTGTGTGGATCCATGTAAATCTCTATTTTTCATGTTTTTCTACTTTTCATTCATGATAAACAAGTCTCATTTTGTTCATCCTAATGGATATTCCAATTATGTGCTCATTGAATTGATTCAAGGTTTAAATATCTTGTTTGGGTTTGTTCGTGGTGTTTTTATGGTTTTTGGTTTACATGTTATTTTGGGGGGTGTTTTTCAAGGATTTACTACAGTTTTAGGTTGCGGATTTAATTTTTTTGGTGTAGGTTTTGAGAGTTTTTTTCTATTTTTCAGATTTTTCTTAGGGAAGAATAACCCACCACCGAGTTAGGAACCGATATCCCTCCCACTCATCTTACAACTCATGCTACATTCAACATGGTCAACTTTTTTATATTTACAAATGGGTTTTCGGGTCCTTTATGGTTTTTGAATTGATTTTAGTGTCTTCAATCGCTCGGTTCTCTTGGATTTATCGTGCTTGTTGATACATTCTCGTGCATTGGTTATCGGAGTTTCGATTTTTAGTTTAGCACATATCTTTTTTTTCACTCCTCCGACTGTGCACTAGTTTTACCTCTATTTCTCCTTGTTCTTTCCCTTAAAAACTTTTCCTACGTTATCTTGGCACCTCATCCATTAATCTAATCCACCCATGCATTTCATTTGTATGTTTGATCTGCGTTGGATTAGTTTGTGTTGTGCCTTTCTACTTGGCCGTATTTTGTTTCAAGCCTCCCTCATGCAAGTGTGCTCATTCCACAAGCATCCCTATGGGTTTGACATTATAACCCACTTTGATACAACTCTCTATTGTCATATCCTGCTACATCTTGGTCCACCCACAGACTTCGATGACCATTACACAACCACTTGGATGTTACATTGGCTCGCTCACGACACTTGGTTTGCTCCCCTCTAAGATCCATTCTACTTCCATCTTAGCACATTTTGTGTGTTACCTAACACGTGACCTCCACCTTCTTGGTCCCTAGTGCTCTAATAATTTATTTAACCATGACATGGCACTCTCTAACATTCGACCCTCTCAGAGCAAAGTGACCAACTCCCGAGCCAACTCAACACATCCACCAACCTCGACGTCCACCTCTCTCGCGGCAATCTCCTCAAGCCTATAATTTTCCCCAACCAATTTATTCGGTATGACCTTGGACCGATCTCTATGTGTCGACCTCCACTTAACTCGGTGTGAAAATGACTTTCCCACTCCACTTCCTTAAAAATTGTAATTTCACCACCCTCCCACCGAGCTACTCGCCAAATCACCAAAATGGCCTACCCTCATGCACTCGCTTTGTCGTAGGACTCCCTTTTCACTCTTTTTAAAATTTTCTTTGTTTTTCTCCCTTTTGTACCTTGTTAAATAAATTAAGAGGAAAATTGAAAAAATTATAAATTTTACATAGGGGAGTACTTTTTTTGGGCTTCGCATATAGGGTTATTGGGATTTCTAGGCCACTTTTTCTTGCTCATGCATTATAGTACTCTGATTTTCCTACGATCGGTGAGTGCATCAACCATAGCCTTGCAGCAAGAGAGAGCCTTATCCTTCATGATGTGAGATACCTTTTCTATCACATTGAGTGTGTAACCTTGTGTTATTTTTTACCTTTTATGCTTAATTGTGTGTGTTCTTTTTCTTCCAACTAAGACTTCATTCTCGGCCTCCACTCTTGTGAATTGTCACCTACTACGAGGTGAGTGGTCAATTTCCCGACATCGTATAAACAAACCTTGTTTTAATAATGCACTACTTTATATTTCCACAGATAGGGGGTTATCATTTTTCTTCTCAGGTGTTGTATTGATTATAAATGCATTATCATCTAAGTTAGTCATCTTGCATTCTTGCACCCTTCTTATTGTGCCTCTTGCAATTCTTTCTTCTACATCATGGAGGATGCTCTTTCTAGACTTGAGTGTCACAAGATTTTTATATAGCCTCTATCACTTCTTCTGGAGAGATAACTATAGATCATAACATGCTCTTATAGAATTCTACTTCACCTATGAGGGTCTTACACACTTATTTATTCGTGATAGTTCATGCACCCATTGATTCCAGTCATCTTGAGGAATTTATCAACACTTATGACCATGTTGATTGTCACTTGATGTTTTCCTTCACCAGCACTCTCTCCACATTCACATGGAAGACTTAGATCCTTCCCACTACATTTGGATCATCTTTTAGTCCCTATTTGGAGACCCTTCACATACCTTCATTGTTGTTTTTTTTTTTGATCCATTGTCTCCTCTTCTTATTTGTGTGATGGTAGTTCCACTGACACATAATCACTTGATTCTTCTTATGATGATGAGGATTGTGCTCCCAATTCTAATGTTGAGAGAGTACCATTGAGGACTTCTCTCTCCTTCTCAACCTCATACAATAATTGCACTATCCTCCTTATCACTTTAAGTATATGATGCCCCTTCCACTCCTCTTCCTTCATGCATAGATGACTTATAAATGTGTGACATCGCTCTTCCGTTTGTTGAGCCCCCTCATTAGGATAAGTATCTCGCACGACCTTGGTTGCCTTTACATAGAGTCCACTTATGATGTAGTATAGGTTCCTCATCCTTCTACAAGTGTTTTGTAGGAATCCATCATCTCCTTTTTTTGAGTTTCCCATTTGGGATTCATACCACTTCCACTTTTCAAGATATCTTCATTGAACCAACCTTACTTGTGGTTCCCTTTTATGTTAGGGGGTATGTTGTGTTGCGTTCACATCACTTGGAAATCCTTTCCACAAGTGTTCCTCTTCTATATTCCGATAATTCAACACACATGGCATTACCTTCAGTTCATTGGTGCTCCATTTCTAGAACTATGACACACTTCCATGGACTAGACTTAGAGTTATTTTTATTGCTTCCTTTGGTTTCCTTTTCGGAGTGGGTGAAATTCCAAAACTTCATTTATTTCCTTCATGACAATAAGAACACAGTTTGGTGTAAGTGGATCTTCTTCATTCCATAGGTAGAGGACCATGTCATTGACATTATCTTGGGATACTTCCCGAGTTACAGAGTTCGAGATTCATCCATGTCATCTCTTGCATTCCTCTCGCCTCTAATTTATGAGAGATCACAATTTTGTACATGGGTACCTTATCGGGATCTTTAGTGGTCGGGACCCATATTTGGCATATTTCTCGATTAGAGATTTTGTTTTTCTCTTGTGGTGGATGTTTTTCCCACTAGGTTTTCCTTCACTACTTGAGTCCCTTGTTATGCATGGGTACCTCATCAAGATTTTGTGCCGAGAACCATTTCTATTTTTTTACTTGTCATCTCATCATAAGTATCAATAAAGGGGGTGTTGGTGTGAGTCATTTTCCACATCATTAAGAAGGTCATCTCACTTAGGTGAGGTCATAGGTCTAGGTGTCATTTAGGGGTCATTATGATATTCCCTTATGTGTCAGTGTTTCAGGGCATCATATGTGTCATTAGGATTTAATCCATATTTATGGAATGTAAATCCCCCTCTCCACTTAAGAGGTCTTTATCACAACACTGGGGTTACTCAAAGACCCGCTATATGTATAATGCTTCAGATCTATAAGAGTGGATATTTTGAGATTAACAATTTTCTACCCTTTTTCAAATCTTCCATGTACTTTCATGTACACTAATGATATGGTCAAATGGGTACATTGATGCTCATTCTTCAAGATATCTTTTCACACTTCCAGGTTTACACCATGGTTGATGTTTGTGCCATCCACTTGAAAATCTTAATGGCTGATTGAAATTCTCCTACTATTCCATTCATGATCATCATGCTTCACATTTTCATGTTCTACCTCAATGATGAAGTTATATTTCATAATCTAGTAGTGAATTGTGGCCTACTTTCAATTTATAAACCTTCAAAAGGATGACATAGACCTATTAAAATTAACAAGCGGTTGTGAGGATGAGTATAGTCAATTTGGTGAGAAAACAATTCTTCTTGGGCACACCCAAAAAGATTAATCCTAGGGTTTAGTGGAGGTATAAGGTTTAAAGCACTTAAACTCAAAATTAAGTTTAGAAATTATATAGATATCATATAAATGTCCAAAGATCACATAATTTCAAACTTTCATGGGTGTTGACTATCCATAGAGGTCCCAGGTTGCGATAGTCACAATCGAGGACCGTAACCTGCTATGACCTAATAAGAAGATTGTGAAAGTGAAATAAAAGTAATTTTTTGTGAAGAAAGTACATATCAAATCATGTACACTGATGATATGGTCAAATAGGTACTTAAAATAATGATTAATTTTCTATATAATTCTCTGTAGTAAAAATATGTCACAATTTCATCCTTGTTGAGGCTTGTAGAAAGGATTAAGCTTAGAAGGAGTAATAGTGAGAAAAAATGCATATTTATTGCAAATTAATCTAATATCTTCATCTCACACTTGAAAAATCTTAATGGGTGATTGGAAATGCTCCTACCTTGATTTGAGAATGCATAGATTGATCCATTCATGAAATCACCAAGGAAAGTACTTGAGAGTTTTTTTACGTGCCGAAATTATAGTTATTGTGTACAACTTAAGAAATGGACGGATGTTCTTGTGTAAGTTCATCTCATTGATTGTGTTCATAACTAGAATGAACCCTATAGAACAGAGAATAGTAGTTTATCAAAGAAATTGAGGTGTAAAAGGTAAATATTTGCAATATTGAGCATCACCTAGAGCATTTCAAGAATTTTTCTCCCAATATATTCATAGAGAAAACAAAATGGTGTTCTTAAGGAAAATTCATTATCAACTAGAACGTTGGACTCGTTTAAGGTGTAGAAAAGGTGGAAAAGCATGCATATTACAAAATAAGCTTTTAGAACTGGTTTTTCTTGTGAAGAGCTAACTTTTCTTGTCAATACACCAATCAAAGAGGACTAAGCAAGAAAGTATAGGAGATTGAGTTGATTAGGTTGGTGGTGATACATTTATTCATTGAAACATGCAATAAATATATCTTGAATAGATGTGCCCCATGAAATTTTAAATGAATTAGCTAGGATAGTTAAACTCGAGTTATGTTCTCAAATGGATGCATGTTTTGTCAAATACTATAATGAATGCTTAGGGTTTGCGAGACTCATTATTATTAACATTGCAGGGGTCTATAACATAATGATGAACTATAAAATACTAAAGTTAAAGATTTTGGCTTTAAAAAGGCTCCATGAAAGCTATGGAGAGGTACCTAAATGATTGGGTATGAACCTAAGGTCAATCTTAAGTTGACTAAAGAGAAATAAAGATACATTTCGATACTAAGACAAGGGCAAGGTAATGTAGGATCAATTATGACTTGAAAACAATGACTCATAATGCTTCAAGATGGCACTCTAAAGAAATAAGGGATAGATGACAGTAATTTCTAAGGAATGATGCATGAAATGTTGTAGGGATGATGTGAATCAAGTTTCAGGTGTCGGGATATTGAATATTGACAAATCATTAAAAGGAACACGTGCAAGCTTGAATTATAATGTTAAAAGTAGAGAAAGAGGTCCTATCCACTCAAGTAGGGTCATATGAGGTATTCTAGAAATCATGAAAGAAAAAAAATGACAAGAGTTGATGATGATGGATGCATGACTATTCCAAGGGGGAATGAGTTATGGCTAAGAAAGATAGAATACCACACAAAGGAGGAGATAAACATTGAAAAGAAGTTAAGGATAGAGTGAATATTGTGGTGTCATCCTCATATCATAAGCTCAAGATATGAAGACCTAATTATGCATAGATATGTTTATGGAGATAGTAAAAACCTAGGGGGAGAAATAAGTGATTATTTCATGCAATAAATGAGTCTTTATGGGTCTTTAAAGTTTGGCCAAAATGTGTTGACATGATGACTTAGGAACTACATCCTAAAGAGCATGTCAAACCCATACATGTCAGAATGAAGCTTGGATTAAGAATATTACGAGAGATAGACACATTTATGTGATAGGAGGATATTTTCAATCAAAAATAAGTTTTTGGCATGTGTGTATGTTCTAAATGTATTTTCTCGGGGGAGAAATAGTGATCTAAATGCATAGTGAAGACTAAAGATAAGGCTAAGAAAGAGAAAGACAAGAGGATGAGCTTAATGATGAATTTGGTTGATGTTTCCAACCAAATTACATGTCAAAAAAGTTTGATGTAGGAGAAAACCATGAACTAAAACTAGGTACTTTGTCATTAATGCAAAAAGGGGGAGAAGAATCTAGTGGTTATTCCATCAATGAAAAAGGGGAGAATATTAGAATGTGGATGAGGATTTTTCATTGATTTCAAAGGAATATTAATGAAAAATAAGGATACAGGAGAGCTAGAGGTATCTTGGAGTGAGTTAGAAAAGGTTGAATAGGTCAAAGGATTGAAAACACCCGACTAAACACCAACTTCTTGAGGACCCAAAGTGATTAGCATAGGTTATGTGGTGATATGATATCATACATGGATGATGTATTATACATTATAGCATTCATATTGTGTGGAAACATGGTCATAATGATAAACATAGGGGCACATGAGTTGAATTTGTCAGACTAGCCCAATTGAGGATGCCTAATCCCTAGGCCTAGGTAGCAAAGTGTCATGGAAAGGTGAAGTGCAGGCTTGAAAATAAGGTGAAACATGGAAGATGCATGAAACACATAATAATACATTTCTAAGGGTATACAAGGTGAATAATATGACAATCATGGTGAGTTGCAGTGTAAACTAGCTCAAATTAACCTAGTTTAAGGACTTAACATGAGGGTATAAGAAAAATAAACATATAAAAAGAAAATTCAAGCATGGGAAGTGTGTAGGGATATTTTAAAGAGTCCTCATATGAAATTATAGGTCAAAATTAAAAATTTAGAGGCATATTCAAGGTCATTGGTATGAATTCCCTTTAAGACAAGCAAATTTAACATGCCCAAATGAGATGGGATTGGAATTTTCGAGGTGAAACATGAAACATTTACCATTGAGATCATGGAGGATGTATTCATGAAGGTTTGGACAAAATTTGAGGACCTAAGGAGGATTTTTATGCATGATAGTATGAAAATTACCAAAACTAGGTTAAGTAAGGTATGTTAAAATAACACTCTGACTTCTTAGAATTCAAGATAAACTGGTGAACCTCCTTTAGATAAATCATAAAATAAAAATTTGAAGACAATAGAAATAAAAATAGTTTTCAAAAATTATAAGGCAAAATGGATGAGAAATAAGAAAGTTCTATTCATTTTTGTGGACCTATTTGAAACCTTCCTTAAACCCAATTAAATATGTATAGATAAAAATGCTTGGTTATGCCTGCAAATGAAATTTTTTTTTTCTTTTTTATGAGTTTGAGGGTGTAGATAACTCTTCATATGTCATGTTTATGATGGTTTGAACTCATGACCTAGGGTGGACCCCACAAGAAAATAGGCATTTTGTGAAAATTTCAGTGTACAAACTAAATTTGCAAAGTAACCAATGCTCAAATATTTTGCAAAGGATGATGGAAATTTTTTTCGATGATCATGAAGTCACTAGGTTAGTCTTTTGGAAAATAATTATGTTACAAGTATTGCTACAGGTGAGTAGATTGTATTTTTCTGTCAAATAAAGTATTCTTTTGAATGGTTGTACATGTTTTTTATGACGTCCTTAAACTATTCAAAGTAAAATTTGGGCTTGAGAGCAATTTTAGGATGTTTGATCATGAGAAGTTTAATACTAGTTTTTAAGCTCCTAGAACATGGTCGACCCTTTTGAGAAATTGAAGTGAAATGATGCTCCTTGCAATTTTTTTCTAATTTCTATCAATTGATGTGAAATAAGAATTCAAGAGATTTATTTTGGTATATGATAGGTGGTTAGATGGCAAGGTTGAGTGCTCCATATAAAAATATTTTTAGAACTATTTTTCTAAGAGTGAAAATCTAAGTGTTGCTTGCTTAAATCAATTTTTCTTGTTCAAATAAGAATTTTGAAGCTTATCTAGGCATTTGAAGGTAATGTAGAGATGACTCAACACCTTATCCAAGCTTTTAAGAAGATTTTATGACCTATCCTTTGAAAATTTTTAAGCTTCTCCATAATCAGTAATTTTTCTAACCTCCATGAACATATGTGAAGATCCAAAGTAGAATGGTGAATTAGGAAGGAGATAAGGATTTATAAAGGTAAATTACATTTGTTGAAACATATTTTCATGCATGGGGCACTTTTCCACTTTTGTAAGAGAGCTAGAAGAAAATATTTTATTGTTTGGAAGGAAGAAGACAAAATTCTAACAAGAAATTTACAAAAGACAAGTCAAAGATGTCAGATCATTTTTCAGGTCAGATTGTAAGAGGAATATGTCAGTTATGTCAGATGGAGCAGCAAGTTTAGGAGGATTTCCATGTGATTTGTAAGAATGTGAAGCATCTTGGTAGGTTGTGCAAGTCATAGGTTTGTAAATGACACAAAATCAGAGGTAATCATCACAAGAGGACAAGTTTTATATGAGGTCGTAATTTTTGCTTCTTAATTTGAATTGTTGAGTGAAGTTGAATAGTTCTTGGTGTAATGTGAAGTACAAGAGACATTTTTTGAAGGTATCTTCTTTGATAAAAAAACATATTTCTTGTGATTTTTTTTTTTATGTTCATGCCATTGCAAGTGGAGTAAGGCGATGAAAATCAAAGTATAATCTAATGCACGTAGGACTGAAATTTTGCAGCACTTAGTGAACATGTGAGTGCATATGATTAAGAGGGATATTTGACACATGAGAAGTAATATAAAGTGTGTATGTCATAGGTAGATTTGTGTGATATATGTGCAGAAGATGAAGGAGAGTGAGAAGAGAGGAAGTTGAGTTGAGAAGACGTGGTCATAATTTTTATGAGAGACAACATAAAGGAAGTGATACAAAATTCAGAATAAGTTTGAGTGGATGCTCAACATTTAGGAATTTAATGCAGAAATTACAAAAAATTAAGTTGAAGCTTGGTTTAATTGGTGGGAGTTGAAGCTTCCATACAAGTTGAAGCTTGCTAAAGGTCAAGTGACAGCTTGATTGAATTTTGGAGTTGCATCTCTAGGTTGAGTGGATTCTCAATATGAAATCAATGTAACATTTATATGATATTTTTTAAAACTATCTCTTTGGTTTTAGTGGTTTTTTTCCCTTGAAGGGTTTCCCACATTAAATATTGTCTCTCTCATGATTGTTATCTTGTTTATGGATTTTGAATTAATTTGTGTTTCCATCATAACTAAGATAAGGAAATTTATTTGTATGTCAAAATTGAAAAAGCATTGATTCACCCCCCTCTTGGTGCCTAAAATTCAAAAAAAATAGTTTCAAAGCATGGTTCTCCTAAATCAAGTCTAAAAATTCAAGGTGCTCCTTTTGAAACTCAATCATGGTTATAAAAATTGTCCTTAGAAGAAATCAAGAGATAATCATATCATTGAAATTCAGATGAAGTAAATATTAAAGTAGAATTGATAAGTTCCCTAGAGAAATTGAAACATCAAAGGAAAAATAACCACAAATTGAAGATAATGATGAAAGAGTATGAAGAGAAAATAAACTTCTTGAGGAAAGGAAGAAGGAAATATATGAAGATGGAATAAAAAAATTGAGGAATAATTGGAAATGATCTCAAAATCTCTTAAAGACAAAGAGAAAGAGCATCTCAAATTTAGTACAAAGATGAAATATCAAGTTGATACAATGTCAAAATCCCTTAATGAAAAGGAAGACACTTGCATGAGACATGAAGAAGAACTGATATCATGAGAGTTGAACTAGAAGAAGAAAAATAAAGGATGCAAATGTATGGAAAGTTAGAGAAGAGATATGAATCTCCAAATGGAATTCTAGATAGTCAAAGAGCAACAGGAGACAAGACAATACTAGGATTCAAAGGTGAGCCCATGAATTGATGTGAGAATAAAAATATAGTCCAAGTAGACAAAAAAACATGAGGATGACCAAGAAGAAAAATTCAAGAAGGGCTCAAATCAGTTAGGCAACCAAATGCATTCAGTATGAAAGAACCTTTAATGGTTATTGTTTTTCTTGTCACAATTTTGGACACATAGCTAAGGAATTCAGGAAGAATTTTATGAATGACAATCCATGGAGGGATAGAAAATATGAGATAAAAGAGAATAGGTTATGATTCAACTGTAAGGAGAAAGCCCACATAGCTCAATACTTCCTTTAAGAACTAGACAATCAATTTTGGAGAACAGAAGACTTAAGAGGCATGAATAAGATAGTTTTCTATAGTATATATCAGATTGGTAATGTTACTATTAAGTGTAATGGTCATGAGAGTTATAAGTATGGTTGGAATCTCAGTCCATACCCATATAGAAGAAAGAATCAAGTTAGGTATTTCAAATGTCATAAACTTGGAAATTTTTTAAAGAAGTGTTGTAAAAATCAATCTCCTAGAAATAACAACAGAACTCAAGTAGTCAAAAGATAGGATAAGAAGTTATACAGAGTGAAAATTAATCCCAAGAATGTGTTAGAGAAATATATAGGAGAGAATAGATCAAGTAAGACATTAGAAGGTAGTGAACCTAATGAGAATGTTGAAAGAAAGCCTAATGTTAGCCATGAAGAACCTCCATGTATATTGAAGAAGAAAATGGAATTAAATCCATAATACATGTTTGAAAATAGTTCAATCAAGTGGTGACTATTTAGGAGATTAATGTATCACTTCTACTAGGACATTCAAGAAGAATAAGAAAGTTTCAAGAGAAAAAAGAGGAATAATGAGTCATTAAGATCCTTTGATGACTTCCTATTGTTTTGAGGTAGTCTAATAGACATAGAGTGCCTTCTCTAGGATTCTAGAAGGCATATTCTACTTGAAATAAGATTTGGTGTTCTCTTGAGGTAAATTCATCTTGAGTAGGTGCTGATAGAAGGTCCTCCATGTTTCAAATTCTATCAACAAATCATAATATATGCATATCTAGTTCTTAGTTCCTCTCCTTAAAGGTCTATGTAATCAGTATTGAAGTACTCTAAGGTCCTTTTAGAGTTCTCATGAAAATAATGTGTGTATATAGTAGGCTAAAATATATTTGTTAGCATAAAGAGGGTTATAAAATGTCCTCGAGATCATTTATGGATATAGTGTTATGTCTTTGAGATCATATGATGATCTAGTGTAAGTATGCCTCATGTGAAACCTCTAAGTCCTAATCAAGTGAGTAACAACATTCCTTGATCTATATAAAGTTATAAGAAAGGGTCTTATTTTTATATCTTGTCAAATTAACCCAAGTCAGTAAGAAGGCTAATACAGAGTGTCTAGAAGTCTTATAATCATGATTTTACATAAGGTGTTAAGTGCATTATTTTGGCCTAGGATTATTTGACCGAGCTCATAATCCTTGAGTCATGAAAGAAGCACCTAATATCAATAAATTATAGAAATAAAGGTATGTCAAATAGTCACCAATGTGTTGAACTTGAGTCAATCATTGGTTTCAGTCTTAATGGCAATGTGTGTAAGATGAAGTAATTTCCAAGGAGAAGTATGCCATGAATAAAATATCAATATTGAATGATGAAGAGTTATCTAGATCATGTGCAAGATGAGTAAAATCATCATGATATGTAGTCTTTCCAATAATCATCTCACATCAATCTATGAAGATGTTGTTTATGCTCTATCAAATGATGTGTGAAGTTAATACAAACTAATAAGGCTGCAAATGTATAATGAACCATGTTTAAGATGGCACTAGGAAGGAATATATGAAGAAAAAAGTATACAATCAAGCTTGGTAAAAGACAAAAGTGAAGCTAAGATAGGAAATCAAGTGTATTGTGGGCACAAGAGTAGAAATTTAATCATCAAATAGTGTTATTTGAATAATTGATTCCACTCGTAATGTGTAAATATTATCAAAGTCTCGAGAAATGAACAATATAGTCATGGAGGCATGTAAATTCTTGAGAAAATCTACAATGATATTTAAACAATTCAATGAGTCAAAGAGTCAAGTTAGGACATAACATGGAGAAAAGTAGATTGGTAAAACTATGAAAGTTCATTTAAAAGTTGATTAAAAAGTTTGAAAGTGAAAAGAGTGGTTGAAAAATTGATTGAAACATAACATATCTATTAGAGATCTTGGTAAAAAAATGCAAAATCCCATGTATTCAAGGAAGTGGAGCATGGTAATGATGAAGTTGTGTTTCATAAAAAGAGTAGAAAGTTATGGCCTAATGTTAATTTATAAATCTTAAAAATTTTGGAATAGACCTATTAAAAGTAATAAGATTCCATTTGGACAAGTATGGTCAATTTGGTGAGAAAACAATTATTCTCGGATCACCCAAAATCCATCCTAGGGTTTAATGGAAGAACAAGGTTTGAAGCACTAAAACTTAAAATTAAGATTTGAAATTCTCACGATAACATGTAAATTTCCAAATCTCACATAATTTCAAACATTCAAGGGTTTTTACTATCCACAAGGTCCTCATGGGTGTTTTCTATATGGACACCGAGGTCCTCCATGACCTAATAAGAAGAATGTGAAAGTGAAATCAAAGGAATTTTTGTGAAGAAATTACTAGGAAATATTGCACATTGATGATATGGTCAAATGGGTACCTAAATAATGATTGATTTTCTATATAAGTTTCTCGTAACAAAAGGTATGTCATAATTTCATCCTTTTCAAGGCTAGTAGAAAGGCTAAAGTCTAGAAGGAGTAATAATGAGAAAGAAGGCATATTCATTACAAATTAAGCCAAGATATTCATCCCACACTGAAAAATCTTAATGCGTGATTGGAAATGTTTTACCTTGATCGAGCATGCATAAATTTCTCCACTCATGAAACCACCAAGGGAAAGTTTTGGGAGGTCTGAAATTATAGTTATTGTATAAAAATTGAGAAGCGGACAAATGTTTTTATGTAAGTTCATATTGTTGATTGTGATCATAACCGACATGAACCCTTAGAATAGGGAATAATAGTTTATCAAATCAATTAAAGTGTAAAAGGTAAATCTTTTCAATATTGACCATCACCTAGAGCACTCGTAACAAAGTTACTTCCAACACATGCATAGAGAAAACACAATGGTGTTGTTAAGGTAAAGTCATTAAAGTAGTGGTTGTTCATTTGCCAACATTGGACTCATAAAATGTCTAGTAAAGGTAGAAATGGATGCATGTTACACATGAATCTTGAATAACTGGGGTTTCTTATGAAGAACTAGTTTTTCTTGTCAACACACTAAGTTACAAAGGACCGAGAAAGAAAGTATAGGAGACCGAGTTGATCAGTCGAAGAGTGATACATTTAGTATCAAAACATAAAAAAATATATTTAATAGATGTTCCCCATGAAATTTAAGATGAATTAACATTAGACACAACCATGATAGTTAAACTTAGAGTTGTTTTTTCAAATGGATGTATGTTTTGTCAATGACTATAATAAATGTTTGGGGACTATAGAATTGTTCTCAGCAGGGAGTAGAGTATAATGATGAACTATAAAAACTAAAGTGGAAGATTTTATCCTTGCAAAAGCTCCATGAAACCTATAGAGAGGAACTCAAATTATTGAATAAACCTAAGGTCAATCTCAAGTTGACTAAAAATAATAGAGATATTGAGACCGAGACAGAGGTAAGGTAATGCAGGATCAATTAAGACCTAAGAACAATAACTCATAATGCTTCAACATGGTTATCTAAAGAAAGAAGGGATAAATGAATATTATTTATAGGTAATGATGTGTGAAAGGTTTTAGGTATTTCATGACTCAATTTTTGTAGGATATTAAATATTTGACAATCCATTTAAAGGGACACCTACAAGCCCGAATTACACTTTTAAAAGTAGAGGAGGTCCTAACCAATAAATTTGGTCCATATGAGGTACTCTAAACATAAAGAAAGCCAAAAATGAGAAGAGTTGATGAGGGATGCATGAATATTCCAAGGGGGAACATGAGTTATGGATAAGAAAGCTAGAAGACCATGTAAAGGATGACATAAACATTGAAAAAAAAATTAAGGATAGAGTGAATATTGTTGTGTTATCCTCATATCATAAGATCAAGAGGTGAATAAATAATAATGCATAGAAAGGTACATGGAGATAGTAAAAACACATAGAGGGGAGAAAAAAGAATTTCGTGTAATATGAGTCTCTATGGATGTCCAAATTTGGGCCAAAATGCACTAATAGGATGACTTAGGGAGCTAAGTCCTAAAGAGCTTGTGAAACCCATGCATGGAATAATGAAGCTTGGATTAAGAATATTAAGTAGAGATAGACACATGTATGTGTTAGGAGGATTTTTTCACTCAAAAATCAGTTGTTGGCATGTGTGTATGTTCTGAATGCATTTTCTTAGGGGGAGAAATAGTGAACTAAATACATAGTGAAGACTAAAAACATGGCTAAGGAAGAGAAAGACACAAGAAGGAGCTTAAATGATGAATTCAATTTATTTTTTGAACCAAATAATAGGTCATACAAGCTGATGTAGGAGAATACCATGAACTGAAACAAGTAACTCTTTCATTAATGTAATAAAGGGGGAGAATAATCATGAGGTTTTGTCATCAATAACAAAGGGGGAAATTTTGGCATGTGGATGTTGAGTTTTCATTGATTCCAAATTCATATTAATGAAAAAAAAGGATGCAGGAGATCTAGAAGGATCTTGGAGTGAGTTAGACAAGGTAGAACATGTCAGAGGCTTGAGAACACTTGAGTAAGCATTGACTTATTGAGGAGCCATGACTAAAAGAGGTTAATTCTGCTGATATGAGATCATTCCTAGATGATGTATTCTATATTATAACATGAATATGATGTGGAAAAAATGTCAGAATGATGAATACATGGGCATATGAGTCAAATTTTTAGACTAGCCTAGTTTAAGATGCCTAATCCCTACGCCTAGGTAACAAAGTTAATGGAAAGGTGAAGTAACGACTTGAGGATGATGGTGAAGCATGGAAGAGGCATGAAACACATGATAGGAAATGTGTAATGGTATACAAGGTGAATAAGAAGACATTCATGGTGAGTTGTAGTGTAAACTAGCTCAAATTGGCTTAGTTTAAGGACCTAGAATGAGGGTATGAAGAAAAATTAGGAGATAAAAAGAAAATGTAAAATGGGAAGTGTGTAGAGATAGTTTTAAAAATTATCACATGAAGATACATGTCAAAATTTAATAGTTAGAGGTATATTCAAGGTCATTTGTGTGAGTGCCCTTTAGGACAAACACATTTAACATGCCCAAATGAGATGGGATTGGAATTTTCAAGTGGAACCAATAAAATTAGAAAATTAGAGATTATGAAGAAGGTAGTCATGAAGGTTTGGAAAAAATTTTAGGACCTGAGGAGGAGTTTTGTGTAAGATATTGCAATTTTACCAAAACCAGGTTAAGTAAGGTATGCTAAAATAACACTTTAACTTCTTAACATTCAAGATAAATTTGGATCCTCCTTCAGATAAATCATAAGAGAATTTTTTTAAGAGAATACGGATAAAAATATGTTGCAAAATTTATGAGGTAAAATGGATGAGAAATTAGAAAGTTGTATTCATTTTTGTTGACCTCTCTTAAACCTTCCTTAAACCCAGTTAAATTAGTATAGAGAAAAATACTTGGTTATTCCTCCAAATGAAATTATTTTTTTATTTTTATGAATTTTAGGTTGTATATAAATCATAATAGGTCATGTTCATGGTGGTTTGATCTCATGACTCATGGTGGACCCCATAAGAAAATATGCATTTTTGAAGATATCAGTGTATGGACTAAACTTGCAAAGTAAAACATGCTCAAATTTATTGTGAAGGATGGTGGATATGTGTTCTTTATGATAATGAATTACCATATTTTATTACGTACGAAAATTATTATGTAATAGATATATTTGTACTCCTACCATTTGAGAATGCAATAAATAGAAACCAGTCATGAAGGAATAAGGGCTTTCATGGTGGTTTTGCATACTAAAGTGATTTTTTTTGGTCCTGAATAGCATGTTGATATCCCATATGAGCTATGAGAGTGTTTGGTTTTTTTATGAAGTTATTTAATGCATATGATCTAGTGATGCAAAACTACAATTTTGAGCTAGTGAAGAAGGTTGTTGCTACACATGTGAGTAGATGGATTTTTCTCAAACAAAGTATGCTAATGCTTATCCATGTTTTTGATGATTCCATTCAACTATTCAAAGTAATAGTTGGAATTATATAGAACTTTTAATGTGATTGCACATGAGATTTTGAAGACTAGTTTTTAATTTCCTAGAACACGCTTAGACTAGTTTGAGAAATTGAAGTGAAATGATGCTCCTTGTAATGTTTTACTATTTTTTTCAATTGACTTCAAGATATTTATTTTGGTATATGATAAGTGGTTGATGACAATGTTTAGTGCTCCGTAACAATATTTTCAAGGCTATTTTTCTTAGAGGTAAAATCTTGATGTTTTTTCTTAAATCATATTATTTTTGTTCATAAAAGAGTGTTGAAGCTTGTTTAGGCATATGAAGGTAATCTAGAGACCACTCACCACCTTATCCAAGATTTGAAGAATTGTCCTTTGGAAACTTTCAAGATCATCCATGACTATAATTTTTGAACCTCTATAAAGATATGTGAAGCTTTAAAGAAGAATGGTAAGTTAGGAAGGAGGTAAGGAGTTGTAAAGGTAAATAATGTGTGTTACAACATATTTTCATGCTTGGGACACTTTTCCACTTATGTAAGAGAGATAAAAGACAAAGCTTATATGTTGGGAAGGAAGAAGACAAAAATCTAATAGGAAGTTACAAAAGACAAGTTAGATCAGGTTTGTAGGTAAGACTCTAAGAGGGATATGTCAGTTGTGTCAGATGGAGAAGTGAGTTTAGGAGGATTTCCAAGTTATTTGTAATACTATGAAGCATCTTCACATGTTATGCAAGTCATAGGTTTATAACTAACATAAAATCGAGGTAGTCATCACAAGAGGACAAATTTTATACGAGGTCATACTTTTTCTTCTTAATTTGAATTGTTGACTAAAGTTGAATATTTATTGGTGTAAGGTGAAGTATAAGAGACATTTTTGAGTTTATCTTACTTTATAAAAAAATATCTTTCTTGTTCTTGAAGTTATTGTTAATGCTCATGCCATTGTAGGTGAAGTAAGGTGATGAAAATCGAGTATAATCTAATGCATGTAGGACTTAAATTTTTACAATAGTTAGTGAGCATGTTAGTGTAGATGATTGAGAAGGATATTTGACATGAGAAGAAGAAAGAAAAAATGTGTATAAATATTTGAGAGACATGTAGATGAAGAAGTGAGAAGAGAAGAAGTGTCATAATTTTTTGTTAGACAACACAAAAGAAGTGATCAAAAATTGTGAAGAAGTTTAGTGGATGCTCAATTTCAACAAGTTTATGCTTCTTTATAAGTGGCATCTTAAAGAGATCAATTTTAAGCTTATTTGAATTGTTTGGAGTTGAAGCTTGTGAAGTTGCTAAAGGTCAAATATAATTTTGACTAAATTTTGGAGTTACAACTCCAAGTTGAGTGGATGCTCAACATGAAATCAATGTAACATTTACAGGACATTATTTTCCAAACTAGTTCTTTTGTTTTAGTGGGTTTTACTCCCTTGAATTGTTTCCCACATTAAATCTTGCCTCTCTGTGTGTTATCTTATTTATGGCTTGTGAATGATTTTGTGTTTCCATCATAACTAAGATAAGGAAATTTATTTGTATGTAAAATTGAAAAGAACTAATTCACCCCCTCTCGGTGTGTAGAATTTCAAAGACCATGGCTGAAATTTGTACAAAATTTGACTTATATAAAGAAATGTAGAAATACCCATTTCAATCAATATCCTATGGGACAAATGAAGGCCACTTAAAGCCCGTAAAATTTAAGTCTTCATTTCAGCGTGGCTAGTCATTATTGCATCATTTTCCCACCATATAGAGGAAGGCTTATCTTCCCTTTCCTCAAACACCTATGAATCAAAGTTCTTCTTAGATTGCACCACCACACTCAAAGTTCTCCATTTGATTTCGTTGGAAATTTTTCACTCCAATATTCCTATTATCTTCATCAAATAAGAAATGCCTTTTGTTAGAGAATTTATGCAGGACTTATACTTCCTACCCCCATGACCTTATGGTCTAATTTGTTCCAGATAGGATTCAAACCATCCTTAGAAGTAAAATATCCTTAAAAAATATCTTCTAAACAAAAATTGATAAATTTCAAATACAAGGGTAATATTAGAACTATCCTAGTAAGAAAACAAAAACAAACACTATCAACAAAAGAAAAATATAATGGAAAATTTCTAATTCAACGTCATTAACATAAAATATTTTGTGTAATAAGGTCTTTAGAATGTCAAGCATAATGGGAAAGTAGAAATAATATATTTTAATGAGAAACTCTAAATCTTAGATAACACATAATGGGAAAAGAGAGTGAAAGATCAAATTTGTGTGCTTCTACAACTCTTCAATTAGACTATTTATCCTAATATACAATTCTTTAAGACTATGAGATTTAAAAACTTGTGAATTTAATTTAAATTTGTGTGAACTATGATAAAAATAGAAAAATCTAATTAAAGTTAATGGTCTTGATTTTTAAAAATTAAATATTGCTAAAATTACGAAATATTGTCCACATCATCCCTCTCAAATAATGTATCAAACATGATGTGAATTTACATTCATGGGAAGATAGATTAATGAAAATTGTTTGACACCACATTTTATTTAAAAACCCACTAATAAATCATAATAATGGTTTTAGAATAATTTATTATATGAAAAGTATTTGAGAATACAAAATAATACTAAAAATTAATTTAACTTGATTACTTGTCACTTTTACATCTATAATTTTATTTTAAAAATAGCCAATACAACTAGTCACAGATTCACATAAAGTCCCCTCACATTAATAAATTAGGGACTCATAATCCAACATTGAAAAACTTTCCATATGTGACATAATTTACATGGTCGAAAGAAAAATGATATATTAATAAATTCTTAATATATTAAATTATTTTTTAATAACCATATTAAATTATCCATATGGTCTTTAATTTAATCCACACACCCCTTAAATTAGGGTTCACATTACATATTCAATTTTCAATATGTGGTTTACATACCAATTACTAGTTCTACCTTTTAAGTTTTTAGTGTTTAGGGTGTCCTACTTACGTTAATCAAGGGTGACCCATTCATGTCTAGGGTGTCATGTTTGTGTTATTTTAGGTGACCCATTGATGTTTATTTAGTAATATGAGTTTCCATGGTCTAACATTTAGTATAAATATATTTTACCATTAGGATGTCATCATATAATGAAACTAATGCATAATGTGACAGCCCAAAACACTAGTGCAACACCCTAAACACTCATACCACACTATACATAATGCACTCACGCAAGACCCTAAACACTAATGTTCACTAAAATTAACATAAAATCTTATATGAAACTATAAACCTTAATCCCTAAGGACTAAAATCTAAGCACAAACCTTAAATCATAGTCATTAATGTGACTCCTTAAAAAATAATGGATCACCATAAAATTTAAATAACCCAATCTTTCTTATGACTATGTTTCTTATCTCTCTTGTGAATCTATGATGTAATTGTAAATATAAATATGAATTTTATGTTAAGTGACTATTTAATACCATGTATAATTCCAACTTAGACTAAAACTTAAAATCGAAACCTTATTACTTATCTATTACTAATTAAAAAAATATTGTTAGTTGATGAAACTGATTTTATCATATTGATTTTGTGAGTTTGGATTATTTTAATTGTTGATTCATGTGTTTGTCCTAAAAACAATTTTTTATTTTATTAATTAGACTTTGCACTTCTAATTTTAGTTTAATCTTATAGGTACAAAGAGTTCAAGCTATATTAATATCAGTTTCATTAGTTAGTGTTTATTATGATTATATTTGTAGATGGTTTATTCAATCTTGTAGGTTCATGTGATTTAGATATATTGGAAAGTGAAGATTAATTATACAAAATATGGTTAGCTTAGACATTTGTTAGGATATGTTGTAAATAACACCTCCTCATGATTTAAAACTAAAATAATGGGGTCTCTCTTATGTGTTTAGAAAAATATTAAAGAAATGTTTTCTTATAAGAAACAACTCTATGTTATGGTTACAATTTTGTCACATTTTTGTTTAAATTGTGATTTTTGGACTAAAATTCTTTAATAAAACCATGGTTTAAGTATGAAATTTTAGGGTTTTTTTTTTTGGCAAAGGAAATGGGTATTTTCTTTCTAACTCAGCCTAGAGACATTCACCATATTATTATTTGCCTATTAATGATTATTCATAGTTTAACTTACAAGTTCTCGCCAGCTTTTATAGTTTATAAAGTAACGTGGTGGCATTTTATTTATTTATCATAATCTTTAATAGATACTCTTTGGTTTTGAGAAATTTTGATACTTATGAAACTACATGGAGCTTGTTGATTCATTTTTATTCAAAAATTAATAGGACAAGTATCTCACAAATCTTACAAACCCTAACATTTCCAAAGAAAGGACACTTCATGGAAGTTATTCATTCGTAAACTCTTCACAACATTACATCTTCAAAAGGATTACTAAGCATTAAAATTATAGTTATCGAAACAACATGGAGTTATTTTATTGTCTTTCTTCTCACTATTTTTGACAAAGTCTTAACAACTATTGATTATGTAGAATGTGAAGTAGTGTGGAGTATTATTATTGGTTAAAAATGGCTATGTTATAAAAGGAATGACAATACAAATTACAAAATAACTTGGATATTTCTTATTACCTCACACTTAACAATGACTAATATGACATATAAAGTAATTAACATTTAAAAATAGTATAAGCGTGAAGCTTATTATTTGATTCATGCTTTAAAATGAATGGTAAAGTTTATCTAGTGTCCTCAAACTACAAAAACTATATATACATGGAGTTTTCTTATTTGTTTGTGCTTCAAAGTGAAATAGACTTACAATAATATCATATAATACTAAGGGTCTTGAATAACCGTATATACATGGAGTCTTCTTATGGCTCATTTTTCGCAATCTAAAATGATTTTTACAAAGGTAAACAACATGTGAATCCATCAAATATATCCATGTGGAATTAATGGGACTTAGAGGTAAAAAGACAAGAAAAAATCATGGGAATGCATGCAGATAATTAGGAAAAGTGGAGTATTAAATACACATTAACCGTAAAAAAGCCATGAATAGCTCCAAACTAATGAAAAACACATAAATGGCTGATTAAACATCAATGTTGCAATGATACTATCAATTTAGCAATGAATTAACATGATTCAAATAAGAGGGTTTCATTCTCAAGAACTTGATATTCAACTACTATAAAGTTTTTAGAGTCCAAATTCAATCAATTATGATGAAAATTAGATTATTGATATGTTTTAGATATTAATATATTTTCATGTATACAATTGCTCAAGTATTTCAAAAGTTATCATCAATGGAGGCTCACTTGCACACTTTCTTTTAAAACCATCTATTTAGAGACTATTATTTATAGAAAAATTATTAGTGTAGAGCATTATACAACCTTAAAAATAGAAGTTGAAGAGGATCAATTAATTTATGATGAAAATACTTATTTCACTAAATCTGGACATATTCCAATAAATTTGGACTCCATTATTTCAAGTATTGGAAGAAATCCATCTCCATTTTTGTATATTGGATTCCATTTTTTCTATACTGGATTCCATTATTACTATTATTAGAATCCATTAGTAGTAATATTGGATTCCAATATTGTCATTATTGGACTTATTCTAGTTCTAATTTCACTATTATTGGATTCGATTTCACTATTATTGGATTCCAATATCGCTTAATTATTTGTTAGATTCCAATAGCTCTATTATTAAATTCTAATTTCCCCACTATTGTAATACAATTTATAAATCCCTTATTTTGGATTTTAGTTTCACTATTTTAGGATTTCTATTTTTTTATTTGATTCCCCCACATAAGCCTAGTGGTTTCCTAACCTCCACCACTAACTTAACCGATATTAACTTACATGATGAAAGTGTATTATATGTGAAATAAGCCTAGTGGCATCAAAGTTACATCTACCTTGCAGTCACTAAGTTACATCTTCCTTGCAGCCACTAAGTTACATAAACCTTACGGAGCTAAGTTACATAAATGGACGATAATCCTAGCGGCCGTTAGCTTACATAAGCCTAATGCGATCGCTATGTCTTACATAAGTGTATAGGTTGTTAACTTACATAAGCCTAGAGGCTGATAATTTACACAAGAGTACATTCATCTAGATGAAATAATCCTAGAGGATGTAAAGTTACACCAACCTACTAGTAGCAAGTTTCATAAGCCTACCCACTACTAAGTTACATAAGCCTAGAGATCACTAAGTTACATAATCCTATCCACCACAAAGTTACATCAACCCAAGGGTTAAATTTGATAGCCATGTATGCCTATCAAATAATTTTTAGATGACGGTGATTTTACAATATTGCCCTTTAAAAATACAAAATAGTAGTTATTTAAATACTTCAAATTTATATTTATTTAATATTTTTATCTATATTATATATTGATATAGTTTTTATATAAATGTATATAAAAAATGATGGTGATATTGTAAATATGCAAGTTATGTGTGATAAAGTCAACTAATTTTATGATTTCCCATTTTTAAATTATAAAGAACAATAAAGAGTTAAGAATTACATTAAACAAGTTGTTTTGAAGAAATGGATTTGAAAATGTATTTCCATAGGAAATCAATTCCTTTGGGAAAATTACATAAGCATTGATCCCTTGCAAGGGTATTAATTATTGTTCTTGAATTTGTGCAAGGTATTGTTGGATATCTTTGTGACCATGATTTGGTATTTTAATTTAATCTCCTTTCAATATTTTTCTTAGACTCCATGCCCAGATGACACTATCTATATCAATATTTGACGTGTATCTTGATTTTTTCCACCATTTCCTTTTCTTTAAGCATTTATGGTACCTTTATTTTTTCTATATTTTCTTTTCTTATGGGTTCCCACTAGTGTACCCTTATCTTTTGAGCCTTTGTGTGAATATCATGTATTATAATTCATTCTACCTTTCCCATTGATATAGGTATGTTATCATCAAATAGTCTTACTAGTATCATCTATTCAACATTCACATCCACTATTGGGTTGAATTCCTCTCGAGGTCTATCAAAAATAGGCCCAACATATATATCCTTATTTGAAAGGACATTTTGACTATAGTAGATATCCATGTCAAGACTTGGTGTGCCCACTATCTAATCATACATGCACTATCCTAAAAAAATTTTTTGGCCAAAAAAATCTCTCCTCGCCATGATATAATTGAAAAGGGATTCTTTAGGTCACGTAGAACATTTTTCCAATATGTAATCTTGAGAAAAAGTATTCTCCTCGACCATCTGTTGAACTATTTTCCTATTTTGTGATGTATTCCTGAATGCCTCTCTGCATGTCTACCATATCTTTGAGTTATTTGAAAGGTTTCCAATGGAGGATCTCCTTCAAGAAAGAAAGGTTTCCATCCACTATTTTCCATATCTCAATTGAGTGTGACCATTCACACTCTATCATTAATTCTTTGAACTTCATTACGGGCCTATTGTTAATGACATGGAATTTAAACATCTTTGGTTTGCTGATACCCACAATATTTTGGTTACCATCTAGTAGTTTTGGTTCCACAAAGGCCTTAAAGTCCTAGAATTCCTCAATAAGGTATGGAATGAATGTGATGGACTCCTCTTGACATGTTCTATAAGTGTCCATTATTTGTGGCAAAGAGAATGTTTCCAATTTACACAAGGATGTTGATAATTGGTTGAATGTACCATCTATGTCTTCATGCGTGTGACCCACTAAAGGAAACTCATGAAAATTGTGTTGAAAATGCCTTCTAGCTGTCACAATGGATGCAAAACACAAACAATGGATGATTTTTTTCATCCATTATAGCATTATATAGTTGTGAGTAAATAATTGGTGGTTGTTTTCTAAATGAACTTGAACATCTTCTTACAATATTAGTTGTATGAGCATGCTCATTTTTCTTCTTGCATTCCCATGTACTTCTCATATGCATCATTTTGCAACATTGCATCATGTAATGAGTGTTTTGATGTCCCACTACTATATAAAAATCACCATAATGATCTATAAGTGGTTATTCTAGCTTTTGAATACATAATGGAAATGATGTTATTGTGAAGCTTTCTCCTTGCTCAACAAAAGGGAGACCAAAGTGTTCACATCCTCCTTTTGTGCCCATGTGTTAGCATACAAGTCAAGGTAACGAGGAGATTAATAACATTTCTTATTGTTTTTTATTTTCTACTTGTCCTTAGTATTATAGTTTTCATCTTGTCCATTTTTTCATACACAATTCTTAAATAACTATTAGGATTTTTTTTGATTGCACTCTATGTACATAGTAATTTGAATGACAACTTTGAATGTAATCATTGTGTTATTATGGCATTGATCTATTTGTGATAATGTTTTTGGATATGAGGTCACTACATGTTTTCTTGTGGACTCATCGTATTTGGAAAAGAATTTGTTCTTGGTGATTGAAAAATGGGAGAAATGTTTCTTTCCATATTTTTCTAAGATTTGACTATGATGTTTAAGGAAGGTCCATCAGTGAAAGGCCCTCATTACACTTTTGTAGGATGTAAGAACAACTATAACATGCATGCAAAAGTCTCCTTGTTACTTTAGTACCATCTTTCCCATTGAATGAGACATGTGTGGGGATATATCAAAATTCCTCTCCACAATTTAGATATCAATGTAATAGTTGGGATAGTATTTGGAATTTGTTTTTCTTTTCCTATATTTCCATTTACTTCCCTCCTATTGCCATTAATCCAATATTGTTTATATATCTATAATAGGTGATTTTTGGGATTTAATGACATTTTTACCAATTGTTTTTACATACATCCGTTCCACATAACTTCAATTTATCTATAGTATGTTCAAAAGTTTGACCTTGATCACAATCATTGGCATTTGTAGAGAATGTATTAACTACAAATTTTTTATGGTAGGTTCATTCATACCTAGATTTAAATTCCAACTATGATTGAGAGCACTTAGAGATAGATTGGAGAGACATACTTCCTTGTAGCAAGGTTTTTCACAACTTCAAACAGAAATTGTTCTCTTATTTTTCATCATTTTCCTTGCATTTAATGTACAAGATGGAGTAGAATTTACCTTTTCATGTTTGAAAGTGTTGTAAGTTATTTT
Organism: Taxus wallichiana var. yunnanensis; assembly: GCA_018340775.1. Classification (NCBI taxonomy): domain Eukaryota; kingdom Viridiplantae; phylum Streptophyta; class Pinopsida; order Cupressales; family Taxaceae; genus Taxus; species Taxus wallichiana. Next base: position 747,183,291 of record CM031237.1, on the reverse strand, counting down.
TTTATCAATTTTTCATTACTACCACATATGAAGGATTGATATGAATTTGGGTATACCAGTTGAGGCAATGGATCTTCAAACGCACTCCACATTTTTAATGGAAACTCTTTTGGAATTTCTTTTGGCCTTACTTCCATAACATAACCATCTTGATGGGCTAACTAGATGGCAATCCATTGGATGAGTGATTCTTATGATATGGAGAAACCCTTGCAAAAAAGTATAATTAATTTATAAACATGCACCCCAAATGTATTGTCATCTAATTTTTAAACTCCACCATGTCTTCTTCATAGACATTTGTAATTATTTCTTCTTAAACAAATTTTTTTGTTTGAATAAAATGTATCAACTTGTCAATAACCCCCTTAAACTTACAATTAAATTTAGTGTTTGATGGGTGGTTGATTTTGGAGTTCGTAATTTCCATTCATGCAAAGTGTAGTTATTGTTTCTAGATAAACTAGGTTTTTATTAGCCAAGCAACTTTATTATTGTGTTGTAGACATTGGATAACAATCATTTCATGTAGTTATAATATTCTCCAAAAAAAACACAAAAATTGTGTGGGTGCCAACACTAATCCCAAAATCATATGTTGTTCTTGTACCAGGGATATAAATCCTTAAGCTATGTAACCTTATTTATGAGAAAACTTATTTTAGCACCACGTAGGTTGTAGAAATTCATCCATGTCTTTAGGAGTTGTGAAACAATGGATATCACTATTAGAATTCAAACCCTCATCCTCATTAAATGTATTCTCTTAGTCACTTCTCATGATGTTATGAATGCCATCACCCCCTACATGTGAAACTTTTGAAATCACATGCTTAATCATTTGCTTCCTTTCCCATGGGATAAAGTATCCCTTGTTTTCAATTTCTTTAAGGTTTCACAATCATAAAATTATGTATGCAATTATCTCTCTCTTCCATTGAATACACTACTTATTATGATAAAAAAACAAGCTATACCCCATGTCTCTACAATGGAGTGTATCTTTAGATGGATAAACTAGTCCCTTCAGTAACTTTCACACCTTTGGATAGTAAATCCACATGTGCTCCATCTTCAAAAACATAGTTCATTTTCAAATGTATCCACAAATAAAAAGAGAAAATTAGTACTGAGGACACTTAAATCTTTAACATTAGTATGGAGAATTGAAATCAAAATGAGAAAATAAAAATATACATCTTATATGAACATCTTAAAAACCTCATTTAATCCAAATATTTCAACATATAAAAAATTGTATTACACCCTTAGATCATGCTTCTATGTGTATATTTTTATCCTTAAAAAACATAGTGTAAAGGAAAGAAGCCAATGATCGTGAATCTAAATGTAGGAGGCTGCTTATAGTTACATAACTATCATAATTTTTATAGAAAAATAGCTTTTAAAAGTTTTTTAAAAAATTAATGCACAAATTTTCCTTTGTGGATTTAATTTTTTTGAAAAATATTTTTAAGGGATTTAAAATAGGTACTTTTTCGGTACAAATAAAATTAATATTAGCCCTTACTTGTGAATAAAATTACCTTTTTGGGACAACTAATGATGTATCACATTTTTATTGGCTGATTTGTACATGTGACTTAATTTTACTTGTGTTATTGGCTACCTTTTTTCAAAATTTTAAGTATAAATATTATAAATGTTGAATTTGATTTTTAGAACTAGTGGTACTATACTACATATTACCACTCACATTCATTTTTTATGCACAATAATTGGCTTCTTTCCCCTATGTCTTTCAAATGTTGTATAGCATAGTGCCCGCTATGACTTAATTTTTTCATATATGCTAAAATTCAAATATTGAATAGAATGGGAAGTCAACTACTTGTGATCGCATTTCAATTTGCAAGATATCACATTTCCAATTTTGAAAACTCACACTTGAAAGGGCCAATGATTGCTCATTATAGTGCAAGAGATTCGTGGCCTCATACATCTATGAAGTGTGATTCATTACACATCAAGTGCAATCCCTCGTATGAGGAAGTGCAGTCCCTCGCATGTCAAAGTGTGATCCTCAGCACATTGAATTGACATCCCTCATATGTCAAAGTGTAATTCCTCACATGTTTAAGTGTGATCCCTCACATGATGAAGTATGAGCCATCACTAACATTTTCATGTTCCATTCTAGTCAAATCTTGTCTAGCCTAAAGATCCTCTTGAATTAAATTTAGGGCCATTAGTATTGTGAAGAAGTAAATTGTTCATGTATTTAATTCTTTTATTGTATAGATATGTTTATTTTACGGTATAGAGTTCAAGTTTAGTCTTTATTTGATTAACGATAGTGGTATATTATTTGATTCAATTATGTCTATTAATTGTTTCTAATATTTTTATATCTTATGTGATCTTTTAACAAGTATAAGTTTATTTTTAATAATTATGTATAATATTGAGTAGAAGTAACCCTTGCTACATAGTTTGTTATTAATAATTATCAATATTAAAGGCTTAATTTCAGTTAAATATATGTATGTATGTAAAATTTATGTTGTAAAAATATTACCTTAATTATTTATAATAAGAATTACACTTTTTAAAAGGTCAAATGTTACCTAATTAATATTGGCTTCCCTAAACATTTAATGGCCGTTAAACCGTATAATGTAAAATCCACCACTTGAGAGTATTTTTTTTTTTTGTACTACATTTAATGTTAAGTGGTATAATATTAAATTTTAATTGAATATGTGAGACATCAATTGAACCACATATAATTGGTAGTATAGTCAAAGTATGGAATTCTTATATACTCACTATGTAATTTAAAGATGATAATATTGTAAATGAGCATGTTGTTTTTTTATGATAATGTTGTTAATATTGATAATTTTTGCATGTGGCATATATGGTTAATATTGTGGTTCCACCAACATTAAACCGAACAATGTAAAGCTCATGTGATATTTGAAATATTGTTTACCATTTTATAGACATTAAATATAACACAAATTAACAGTGAGACGCATGTCTTTTTGTAATTCATGCGACCGAAGAAAGTGGTAGTTAGAAGTGTCAGTTCCATGTAATTATAGATTTTAATTTATTAGTATATTTCAAGGACACTTAAATTTGTGAAGCTTTTAGTGAGAAAATTGGTGTAAGGGAAAAAATCTGTAAGCATAATAATTCATTGGAAAATATGATCACGGTTTGATTTCAAAAATTCTGAGCACGATTTGTTTTTGTGAAGGTGTAAAAAATTGGTATGCATTCTCACCTTTTCTCCTTCCAAATTTTTGAAATTCTATGAATGTAGAATTTTCCATAGCCTTTTCAACAAAACCCTATTTTTTCTTCTTCCAGTAGTCAAATCTATCTCTTCTTTAACACTCTTTGACAAACACTTCTCAATTGATAGGGTTTGACATCATTTTTCCATTCTATTTGTCAATCCCTAAATTATTTCCTAAATATGTGTGTACACCTCTTACAAGTAATGTAAAACATGTTATGGACTATTGTTTTCGCAAGAGGACTGCAAAATGATTCGTAAAAATACCGACATGGACGTCAATGATTACTGGAAGTGAAAAAAATGGGTGTTGCTAAAAATGCTAAGGAAAATAGATTTTTTCAGTTAGGGTTGTTATTCATTTAGGGCTTTTGGACCACTATTGGCCGGTTTCTATAGACATTTCGTTTATAAATTAAATTGTAGTAATGAAATAGTGATAGTAACTTCCAATAGTAGATGAAATAATAATAGTAATACAAATAATTGTTTTCTTTTTTATAGTAATTGTTTGATTACATAAGGAAATTGTTGGAAATAAAATTTTATAAAAACATATATGTGACTACCAAAGAAAAATGTAAAAAATTTCATCTGTGTAGGTTCCTTTTTTAAAAATAGTGAATCGAAAAATTATAAAACCTATTATTTAAGAAGTATAAACAAGAATTTGAATAAGGTTTTGCTTAATTGATAGTTCTGGAAAGACATATACAACAATTAGAGATTAAAATTACAAGCTTTGGTTGTTTTAGTTAAATAAGATAATGATATATCAACACTAAAAATTATAAGATGTCATGGATTTTCTTTCTTAATGTGACAATAAGCATATGGAAATAGGGAGATGTGATATCTTAGGAAATTGTGATGTTTAATGACAAGGGAGATTATACATAGGTTTTAGTGTCTGTATGTTCATAATAACACTACAAAGAGTGTTCTCATTATATTTATTAAAATTATACCATGGCCTTTGAGACTTAATTTACTAACTAATTATAGATCACCATCACTTTTGAGATTTCATTTATCATCGAAATGTGGAAGTTTTATATTCCTTTCAATAACTAAAAGTAAAAGTATGAGAACCACATAAGGCTTGATCCTCTCGAGGGTATGTAGAGCAACACTTTCTTTATGCTAGGGATAGTCCAACCAATATAGTATAATTATAAATAAGTAAAGAGAGGTATACAAATTATTGGAAAAAATTAATCAAAGCTAAGTAAAGCATGACCCCTAAAGAAAAATGTAATGCAACACTTCTCGGTTCAATAATAGATGTCTAGTGAATGATGTCTAGAAACACTAAGTTCAAAATATTTTGTCAATGCTAATCATAGTGACTTCTCGATTGTAAATTTTTTGTTGTGGTTGACCTTAGAGACCGCTAGGAACAAAATTTTGTATGTGTTGACCCCTCTATAGTGAATGTTTTCCTCGTATTTTCTCATTGCATTGATATTTTTCTTGGTAATGATTCCTAGCACCCGCTAAGCTCAAAATATTTCTAGATTTTGCTCATTGCATTAATAGTTTTACTATTAATGAAATCTAGCGATAAATTAGATTTAAATATTTCATTGTATGAGAAATATTAGGACCTCTAAGAAAAAAAGTACGTATGTTATGACCCGTCGATAGTGCTATTCTTTCATTCATTCTCTCTCTCGATTTCATAGACAATTGATCTTAAGTTAATATTAGGGCCATTAATTGAACTAAATTTATACATTGATTATTGAAATTACTTTGGCAAAGTTGAAGCATATGGAAATTGTGATATTTAATGACTTGGGATATTATACAATAATAATTAATTAAAGAGACATATACATCATACTCCAACGAATTAATCGAAATTAGGAAAGGTTGATCCCTTAAGAATACATGTATTACAACAAATTTATCAATATAGTAATAGATTTCCATTAAATGGTGTTTAGGTAACACTAAGTTCAAATTATTTTGTCGAAATGTATGTAATTAAATGCTAAGATTTATATATTTTCTTGTTAATGCATTACTAGGTTTCCTATTAGTGATGCCTAGCGATCGTTAAGCTATAGGTATATCGTTATGGAAGATCGTAGTAACACATAGGATAAAAAGTACGTATTTATTTGTTAATGATTATTATAAATTGTTAAGTTCTAAAAAATATGTTTTGGCTAACCGTAATGATCATTACGATAAAAATACTTATGTTTGTACTTTAGTAGTAGCAAGGATTGGCATTATTTTTCTCATTACAATAATAGTTGTGCTTTGAAATAATCCTAGATATGACGAAGCTCTAAATATTTCATCGAGGATAAAATTAGAAACCGCTAAGATCAACACTACATATATCTTAACCCTCCACTAGTGCAAAGATTTGAGAAATGTTACTCATTCTAATAATAGTTATTATGTGAATGATGCATAGATACGACCAATTTATGAATATTTCATTGTGGCTAAACGTAGCAACCACTAGGACCTGAAATACGTAAGTATTAAAGCCTCAAGAGTGCTTGTATTGCCAAATTTTTCTCATTGCATTAATATTTTTTACTAGAGTGATGCCTAGAGAAATCCATGGTTAAAACTACATATATCTTGACCCTCTATAGTGCATATACAAGGTTGTGCTTTGCTCATTTCTTTAATAGTAAGTATGTGAATGATGCTTGACACAAAAATACATATACATGATCTTGCAACGAATTAATCAAACCTAAGTAAAGGTTTATCCCTAAAGAATATATGTATTACAACAATTTTCTCAAGTCAATAATAGATGTCCATTGAATAATTTCTAGCTAACACTAACTTCAAAATGTTTTGTTGAGGCGATAATATTGATAGCTAAGCTTTATATATTTTCTTGATAACGCATTAGTAGTTTTCATGTTAATGATACCTAGTGACTTTGCTAAGTTATAGGTATATCGTTGTGGCGATCATAGTAACATATAGGATAAGAAGTACGCATCTATTTGTTAATGATTCTTATAAACCATTAAGCTTTAAAAATTATGTTGTGGCTGACCCTAATGACCATTAGGATCATAACTACTTATGTGTTTACCCCTCAATAGTGCAAGGATTGGCATTTTTTTGGTAAGTGTAATAATAGTTTTTCTTTGAAATAAACCTAGAAACAGTGAAGCTCTAAATAATTCATTGTGGATGAACCTAACAACATCTAAGATCAACACTACATATATCTTGAACCCCCACCAATGTAAAGATTGGAGAAAAATTTGCCATCAAATAATAGTTTTCATGTGAATAATGCATAGATACGACCAATCTCTAAATATTTTATTATGGGTGAACGTAGCTTGACCACTAGGATCTGAACTACATAACCCTTGAAGCCTCAAGAGTGCTTATATTGATATAATCTTCTCATTGCATTAATAGTTTTTACTGGAGTGACACCTAATGAACACCATGGTTAAAACTACGTATATCTTGACCCCTCAGTGGTGCATATACACTCATGCTTTTCTCATTCCATTAATAGTAATTCTATGAATGATTCCTAGGATTGAGACATATAAATGATCCTAGAGCGAACTAATCACACCTAAGTAAAGGTTGATCCCTTAAGAATACATGTATTATAAAATTTTTATTAAGTTAGTAATAGATGTCCATTGAATGGTCTTAAGGTAACAATAAGTTCAAAATATTTTGCCGAAGTGGATGTTATTGACCACTAAAATTTATATATTTTCTTGTTAATGCATTAGTATTTTTTGCTGTTAATAATGCTCTAGCAACCGCTAAACTATGTACATATATCATCGTGGATGATCATAGTAACACATAGGTTTAGAAGTACATAATTATTTATTAATGTTTATTATACACCATTAAGCTCTAATAAATATGTTGTGGCTAACCCTAGAACAACTAGGATATGAAATACTAATGTCTATACCCCTCGGTAATGTAAGAATTGGTGCTCTTTTTCTCATTATGATAATAGTTGTGCTTTGAAATAATCCTAGATAAGATGAAGCTCTAAATAATTCGTTGTGGCTTAACTTAGTGACCCGTTAAGATCAATACTACGTATATCTTGACCCCCACCGGCAAAATATTGGAGAATTTTTTCTCTTTCTAATAATATTTTTCCTATGAATAATTCCTAGATACGACCAATCTATAAATATTTCATTGTAGCTAAACTTAGCAACCATTAGGATCTTAACTACGTAAGTCTTGAATCCTTAAGATCACTTGTATTGACAATATTTTCTAATTACATTAATATTTTTTACTGGAGTGATGCCTAGAAAATCCATGGTTAAAACTACATATATCTTGACCCCTTAGTGGTGCATGTACAACCATGCTTTGTTTATTCCATTAATAGTAAGTTTGTGAGTTATTCCTATTTATTTCAAATATTGGAAGAAATCCATCTCCGTTTTTGCATGTATTTGATTTAATTTTAGTCTATACTTGGATTTCATTATTACTATTATTGGAATCCATTAGTAGTAATATTAGATTCCAGTATCACTATTATTGGATTCCAATTTGGCTATTATTGGATTCCATTCTAGTTCGATAACACTATTATTAGATTCCAATTTCACCACTATTGTAATCCAATTTTATAATTCCAAATTTTTATTTTAGTTTCTCTATTTTAGGATTTCTATTTTGTTATTATTTGATTCCCCCACATAAGCCTAGTGGCCACTATCTTACATAAGCCAAACAGTTGCTAACCTACATAAGCCCAATGACCGCTAACTTACATGATGAAAGTGCATGCTAGGTGAAAAAATCCTAGCGGCGTCAAAGTTACATCTATCTTGTGGTCACTAAGTTATATCCACCTTACGTCCACTAAGTTACATAAGCCTTGTGGCTACTAAGTTACATAAATGGATGATAATCCTAGTGGTTTTTGTCTTACATAAGCGTATAGGCTGTTTAACTTACATAAGCCTACCATGACTGCTATCTTACATAAGCATATAGGTTGTTAAATTACATAAGCCTAAAGGATAATAATTTACACAAGAGTAGATTCCTCTAGGTGAAATAATCCTAACAGCTACAAAGTTACACCAACCTACTGGTAGTAAGTTTCATAAGCCTACCCACCACTAAGTTACATAAGCCTAGTAGTTGCTAAGTTATATAAGCCTAGCTGCCACCACAAACTTACATCATCCTAGGGGTTAAATTTGATGACCACCTATGTCTATCAAACAATTTTTAGATGATGGTAATTTTACAATATTTCCCTTTAAAAATACAAAATAGTAGTTATTTAAATACTTCAAATTTATATTTATTTAATATTTTATGTATATTATATATTGATATAATTTTTATATAAATCTATATAAAAATGATGGTGATATTGTAAATATGCAAGTTACGTGTGATAAATTCAACTACTTTTATGATTTTCCATTCTATAAATCATAAAGAACAACAAAGAGTTAAGAATTATGTTAAACAAGTTGTTTTGAAGAAATGGATTTGAAAATGTATTTCCATAGGAAATCAATTCCTTACATTGAAAATTACATAAGCATTGATCCCTTACAAGGTATTAATTATTGTTCTTGAATTTGTGCAAGGTATTGTTGGATATATTTGTGACCACGATTCGATATTTTAATTTGATCTCATTTCCATATTTTTCTTGGACTCCATGCCCAAATGACATTGTCTATATCAATATTTGATGTGTCCCTTGATTTTCACCACCATTTCCTTTTCTTTAAGCATTCTTGGTACTTTATTTTTTGTATTTTCTTTTCTGTGGGTTCCCACCAACGTACCCTTATCTTTTGAGCCTTTGTGTGAACATCTTGTATTAGAATTCATTTTTCCTTGTCCATTCATATAGGTACATTATCATCAATTAGTCTTACTAGTATCATCTTCTCAACATTCACATCCACTACTTGGGTTGAATTCCTCTTGAGGTCTATCACAAATAGGCCCAACATATATATCCTTATTTGAAAGGACATTTTGACTATAGTAGATATCCATGTTAAGACATGGTGCACCCACTATCTGATCATACATTGTGCTATCCTAAATTTTTTTTGCCAAAAAAATCTCTCCTCATCATGCTATAATTTAAAAAGGGATTCTCTAGGGCACGTAGAAATTTTTTTCCAATATGTAATCTTCAGAACATAGTATGCTTCTCCACCATCTATTGAACTATTTTCCCAGTGTGTGATGTATGCATTAATGCCTCTCTGCATATACCATATATTTGAGTTTATTTGAAGGGTGCCAATGGAGGATCCCCTTTAGAAAGAAAGGTTTCCCATCCATTGTTTTCTAGATCTCAATTGAGTGTGACCATTCAGAATCCATGATTGATGTTTTGAACTCCATGATGGGACTTGTTGTTGATGACATGGAATTTAAACATATTTGGTTTATTGATACCCACGATCTTGTGGTTACCATCTAGCAGGTGTGGTTCCACAAATGCCTTAAAGTTGTAGAATTCCTCAATAAGGTATGGATTGAATGTGTTGGACTCCTCTTGACATGTTTTGTAAGTGTCCATTATTTGTGGCAAAGAAAATGTTTCCAATTTACACAAGGTTGTTGATAATCACCCAAATGTCCCATCTATGTCTTCATGTGTGTGACCCACTAGAAGGAAACTCACAAACACTATGTTGAAAACCCTTCTAGCTGTCAGCATGGATGCAAATGCAAACAATGTGTGATTTTTTTTGTCACTTGCACATTATCTAGTTGTAAGTACATAATTGGTGGTTGTTTTCTAAATGAACTTGAACATCTGCTTACAGTATTAGTTGTATGAGCACGCTCATTTTTCTTCTTGTATTCCTTGCACTTGTCATATGCATCATTTTGCAATAATGCATCATGTAATGGGTGTTTTGATGTCCCACTACTATATAAAAAATCACCATACTAATCTATAAGTGGTTCTTCTAGCTTCCTGGATACATAGTTCCAATGATGTTATTGTGAAGTTTTATCCTCACTCAACAAAAGGGAGACAAAATTTCCCAAAACCTCGTTTTGTGCCCATGTGTGAGCATACTAGTTAAGGTAATAGGGAGATTAATAACATTGCTTATTGATTTTATTTTCTTCCATCCTTAGTATTACACTTTTCATCTTGTCCATTTTTTCATGCACAATGCTCAAATAGCTATTAGGATTTTTTTGTGATTACACTCTATGTGCATAGTAATTTGAATAAAAATTTGAATGTAATCTTTGTGTCATTTTTGGCATTGATCTATTTGTGCTAGTGTTTCTGAACATGAGTTCATTGCACATTTGTTCTTAAGCTCTGTGCACTCATCACATTTGGAAAAGAAGTTGTTCTTGGTGATTGAAACATGGGAGAAATGTTTTTCCATATTTTGTTGAGATTTGACTATGACGTTGAAGGAAGTTCCATCAGTGAAAGGCCCTCGTTACACTTTTTTAGGATGTAAATAAACTATAACATGTAGGCAAGTAGTCTCATTGTTACTTTAGTACCATCTTGTCCCATTAATGAGACATGTGTTGGGATATATAAGAATTCCTCTCCACCATTTTGGATATCAATGCAATAGTTGCGATAATGTTTGGAATTTGTTTTTGTTTTCCTTTATTTTCATTTATTTCCTCCTCTTGCCATTAATCCAAGATTGTTCCTATCTTTAATAGGTGCTTTTTTGAGATTCCGATGACATTTGTACCATGCATTCTGACATACATCCCTTCCACATAACTTTAATTTATCTATATTATGTTCAAAAGTTTGACCTTGATCACAACTGCTAGCATTTGTGGTGAATGTATTAAGTAAAAGTTTTTGATGGAAGGTTCATTCATACCTAGAGTTAAATTCCAACTATGATTGAAAGCACTTAGAGATATATTGAGAGACATCCTTCCTTGCAATAAGGTTTTTTCTCAACTTCAAACAAAAATTGTTCTCTTGTTTTTTCATCATTTTCCTTTCCTTTGGTGTAATAGATGGAGTAGAATTTACCTTTTGGAATTTGTAGCTATTATAAGGTATTTTTATCAAGTTTTCATTAGTACTACACATGGAGGATTCATATGAATTTGGGTATACTAGTTGAGGAAATGGATCTTCAAATGACACCACATTTTTACTAAAAACTCTTATGGAATTTATTTTATCCTTACTTCCATAATGAAACCATCTTGATGGGCCAACTAGCTAGCAGGCATTGGATGAGAGATCCTTCTGATATGGAGAAACCCTTGTAAAAATAATAATTAATTTATCAACATGCACCCCAAATGTATTGTCATCTAATTTTTTAAAGTACACTATGTCTCCTTCACATACATTTGTAATTGTTTCTTTTGAAACAAATTTGTGTTCTTTTGAACAAAATGTTTCAACTTGTCAATAAACCCCTTGAAATTCAAATTTAATTCAGTTTTTGATGTGGCGGTTATTTTTTGAGTTCATAATTTCCATTCACATAAGTGTAATTCTTGTTTCTAGATAAACTAGGTTTTTGATTGGCCAGAAACTTTGTTGTTGCATTGTAGACTTGGATAGAAATCATTACATGTAGTTATAATATTCTCCACAAAAACACAAATTTTGTGGGTCCCAACACTACTCCCAAAATCACATGTTATTCTTGTACCAGGATATAAACCCTTTAGTTATGTCACCTTCTTTCGAGAACACATATGTTTTAGCACCACATAGGTTGTAGAAAATTCATCCCTGTCTTTAGGAGTTGTGAAACAATGGCTATCACTGTTAGAATTCAAATTCTCATCCTCATTAAATGTATCCTTTGTGTCACTTATCATGATGTTATGAATGCCATCACCCCCACATGTAAAACTTTTGAAATCACATGTTTAATCATTTTTTCCTTTCTCATGGGATAAAGTATCCCTTGTTTTCAATTTATGTCGTGGGTTTCACAATCATTAATTGTGTATGGTCAGTCTCACTATTCCATTGAATATAATAATTATTGTGATAAAAAATAAGCTAGACCCAATGTCTCAATGGACAATCTTTAGATGGATAAACTAGTCCCTTCTTTCACACCTTTGGATAGTAAATCCACATGTGCTCCATCTTCAAAAATAGATTTTTTTATTATAGTTCATTTTCAACTATATCCACAAATAAAAAGACAAAATTAGTATCGAGGATAGTTAAATCTTTAATATTAGAATAAAGAATTTAAATCAAAATCAAAAAATAAAATATACATCTTATAAAACCTCATTTTATTTAATCCAAATCTTCAACATATAAATTTTTTTACTACACCCTTAGATCATGCTTACTTCACTGTGTATATTTTTATCCATAAAACCATAGTGTAGGGAAAGGAGCCAATGATCATGTTTTTAAATGTAGGAGGTTGTTATAGCTTTCACATAACTATCATATTTTTATATAAAAATACCTTTTAAAACATTTTTTAAAATTAATGCACAAATTTTCTTTTTGTTTTGGATTTAAATTTTTTCAAAAACCTATTTTTAAGGGATTTAAATTGACTTTTTTTCAATATTCAAATAAAGTTAATATTAGCCCTTGTGAATAAAATAACTATCTTTTTGGACAAGCTTTATGTGTCACTTTTTTTTTGGTTGATTTGTACATGTGACTTGATTTTACTTTTGTTATTAGGCTACCTTTTTTTCCATAAATTTTAAGTATAAAAGTTATAAATGTTGAATTAAATTTTTACAACTAGTGGTACTATACTTCATATTACCACTCACAATCATTAGCTTATGCACATAGAAATTTCTATCCGAACACCTTTCAGTTCATTCCATCTTTTTGGTTGATTTCATGGCTATGGAAAAATCCTTGCTTAGGTGTTTACAATGGCCCTAAAATTTTTAGAAAGGGAGATATCCCCATCCAATCGAAGACCTCCATAGCCTCTAATTTAACTACCTCTTAGGTCCCATCATCATTGGCTTCTTTCCTGTATGGATTTCAAAATGTTGTATAGCGTAGAAATGATATCCCCATCGATGTGACTTAATTTTTTTGTTATACACTAAAATTTAGATATTGAATAGAATGGGAGGTAAAATGTTTGTGATCACACTTCAATGTGCAAGAAAGTGCATTTCCAAATTTGAAAACTTGAACTTGGATGGATCAATGATCACTCATTATAGTGTGAGAGAGGCATGTGGCATCGTACATCTACAAAGTGTGATTCCTCGCACTTTGAAGTATCATCCCTTATGTGAGAAAGTGTAATTCCCTCTCATTTCAAAGTAAGATCCCTCGCATGTCAAGTGAAATCCCTCATATGTAAAAAATATGAGCATGGTTTGTTTTCATGAAGGTGTTAAAATATTATCACGGTTTTTTCATGAAGGTGTTAAAAATATGATCACAAAAGACCCTTTGTTTTGATGAAGGCATCAAAAATGGTATGTATTCTCACCTTTTCTCCTTCCACATTTTTGAAATTCTATGAATGTAGAATTTTCCATAGCCTTTTGAACAAAACCCTATTTTTTTTGCTTCAGTAGTCAAATTTGTCTATTATTTAATGTTCTTTGACAAACACTTCTCAATTGATAGGGTTTGACATCATTTTCTCTTTCTATCTGCCAATCCCTAAATGATTTGCTAAATATGTGTGTACCACACTTGCGAGTAATGTAAAACATGTTATGGACCTATTTTTTTCGCAAGAGGCATGAGGAATGATTCATAAAATACTTGACATGGACATCAATGATTATTAGAAGTGAAAAAATAGGTGTTTTTGAAAAGACTAAGGAAAATAGATTTTGTTCAGTTAGGGTTGTTATTCATTTAGGGATTTTGGACCACTAGCAGCCGGGTTCTATAGACATTTTTTATAAATTAAATTGTAGTAATGAAATAGTGATAATAACTTCCAAGTAGATGAAATAATAATAGTAACACAAATAATTGTTTTCTTTTTTTTATCCCACGAAATTGTTTGATTACATAAGGAAATTTTGGAAATAAAATTTTATAAAAACATATATGTGACTTCCAAAGCAAAAATGTAAAGAGTTCCATCTATGTAGGTTCCTCTTTGAAAAATAGTGAATCGGGGAATTATAAAACCTACTATTAAGTTAAGTCGGTAAAACAAGATTTTGAATAATGTTTCACTTAATTGATAGTTTTGGAAAGACATATACAACAATTAGAGATTAAAATTATAGGCTTTGGTTGTTTTATTTAAATAAGATAATGATATATCAACACTAAAAATTATAAGATGTCATGGCTTTTCTTTCTTAATGTGACAATAAGCATATGGAAATAGGGAGATGTGATATCTTAGGAAATTGTGATGTTTAATGACAAGGAGATTATACATAGGGTTCAAGTCTCATATTTCATAATAACACTACAAAGAGTGTTCTCATTATATTTATTAAAATTATACCATGGCCTTTGAGACTTCATTTACTAACTAATTATAGATCACCATCACTTTTGAGATTTCATTTATCATTAAAATGTTGAATTTTTATATTCCTTTCAATAAATTATAGTAAATAGTATGATAACTACATAAGGCTTGATCCCTCTCGAGGGTATGTAGTGAAACACTTGGCTCTACTAGGATAGTCCAACCAATATAGTACAATTATAAAAAGTAAAGAGAGGTATACAAATTCATTGTGGAACAAACTAATCAGAGCTAAGTAAAGTGTGACCCCTAAAGAAAACATGTAATGCAACTCTTTTCTTAGTTCAATAATAGATGTCTAGTGAATGATGCCTAGTGAACACTAAGTTAAAAATATTTTGTCGATGCTGATCATAGTGACAGCTAAGCTTGTAAATGTTTTTTTTTAACAATAGACCTTAGAGATCTCTAAAAAAAAATTTTTATGTTTTGACCCCTCTATAGTGAATTTTTGTGTTATTTTCTCATTACATTGATATTTTTCTTGGTAATGATGCCTAAAACCTTTGCCCACTAAGAAAAAATATTTGTGATTTTTTCATTTGCATTAATAGTTTTCTATTAATGAAATCTAGTGATAACCTAGATTTAAATATTTCATTTTAGCACATATTAGGGACCGCTAGGAAAAAAATATGTATGTTGTGACCCATCGATAATGCTATATTCATTCATTCACTCATTGATTTTGTAGAAATATGATCTTAAGTTAATGTTAGGACCGCTAATTGAACTAAAGTTATACATTGATTATTGAAATTACTTTGGTAGGTGGAAGCATATGGAAATTTTGATATTTAATGACCTGGGAGACTATACAATTATAATTAATTAAAGAGACATATACATGATCCTGTAATGAACTAATCAGACCTAAGTAAAGATTGATCCCTTAAGTATACATGTATTACAAAAATTTCTCAATTCAATAATAGATGTCCATTAAATGGTGTTTAGGTAACACTAAGTTCAAAATATTTTGTCGAGGAGGATATTTTTGACAACTAAGATTTATATATTTTCTTGTTAATGAATTAGTAGTTTTCCTGTTAATGATGCTTAGCGACCGCTAAGCTATAAGTATATCATTGTGGTTGGTCGTAGTAACACCTAGGATAACAAGTCCGTATTTATTTGTTAATGATTCTTATACACCATCAAGTTCTAAAATAATATGTTGTGGCTGATCTTAGTGACCACTAACATATCAAAAATACTTATGTTTATACCCTCAAGAGTGCAAATATCGGCGTTCTTTTCTCATTGCAATAATAGTTGTTCTTTTAAATAAGCCTAGATATGGTGAAGCTCTAAATATTTCATTGTGGCTGAACTTAGTGATCGCTAAGATCAACACTACATATATCTTGACCCCCACTAGTGAAAATATTGGAGAAATTTTCTCATTCTAATAATAGTTGTCCTGTGAATAATGCATAGATACGACCAATATCTAAATATTTCATTGTGATTGAACTTAGCGACCACTAGGATCTGAACTATGTAAGTCTTGAAGCCTCAAGAGTTCTTGTATTGAAAGAATTTCTCATTGCATTAATATTTTTACTAGAGTGAAACTTAGAAAAATGACATGGTTAAAACTACGTATATCTTTACCCCTCGGTGGTGAATGCATAGTAAACCATGCTTTGATCATTCCATTAGTAGTAAGTATATGAATGATGCCTAGCAACGAGACATATTCATGATCTTGAATGAATTAATCAGACCTAAGTAAAGGTTGATCCCCAAAATACATGTATTATAACAATTTTATCAAGTCAATAATAGATTTCCATCGAATGGTGTTTAGCTAACACTAAGTTAAAAATATTTTGTCAAGGTAGGATGTTATTGACCACTAATATTTATATATTTTCTTGGTAATGTATTAGTAGTTTTCATGTTAATGATCTCAAGTGACTACTAAGCTATAGGTATATCATTGTGGTTGATCATAGTAATAACAACTAGGATAAGAAGTACATATTTATTTGTTAATGATTCTTATACATTGTTAACCTTTAAAACTTATGTTACGGCTCCGACCCTAACACCACTAGATCATAACTACTTATGTCTATACCCCTAAGTAGTGTAAGGATTGGCATTATTTTGCTCATTATAATAATAGTTTTTCTTTGAAATAAGACTAGATATGGCAAAGCTCTAAATAATTCATTGTGGCTGAACTTAATGACCTCTAAGATCAACACTACGTATATTTTGATCCCAAGTTACGTAAAGATGTGATAAATTTTTCTCATTCTAATAATAGTTTTCCTGTGAATAATGCATAGATACGGCCAATCTCTAAATATTTCATTGTGGATGAATGTTAAGTGACCACTAGGATCAACTACATAAGTCTTGAATTCTCAAGAGTGCATTTATTGATAGTATTTTCTCATTACATTAATAATTTTTACTGGGAGTGACACCTAATGAATGCCATGGTTAAAAACACGTATATCTTGACCCCTCAGTGGTGCATGTATAGTTGTGATTTTCTCATTCCATTAATAGTAAGTATGTGAATGATGCCTAGCAATGAGACATATACATGATCCTGCAACAAACTAATCAAACCTAAGTAAAGGTTGATCCCTTAAGAATACATGTATTAGAATAATTTTCTCAAGTTAATAATAGATGTCCATTGAATGGTGTTTAGCTAACACTAAGTTCAAAATATTTTGTCGAGGTGGATATTATTGACCACTAATATTAATATATATTTTCTATTAATGCATTAGTATTTTTCTTGTTAATGATGCCTAGTGACCACTAAACTATAGATATATCATTGTGGCTGATCATAGTAACACGTAGGATAAGAAGTACATAATTATTTGTTAATGATTCTTATACACCATTAATCTCTAAAAAATATGTTGCAGCTGACCCTATGACCACTAGGATCAAAAATACTTATGTCTATACCCTCAATGTAGTGTAAGGATTGTGTTCTTTTTCTCATTACAATAATAGTTGTGCTTTGAAATAAGCCTAGATATGGTGAAGCTCTAAATAATTCATTGTGGCTGAACTTAGTGACCGCTAAGATCAACACTACATATATCTTGACCCCCACTAGTGTAAATATTGGAGAAAATTTTCTCATTCTAATAATAGTTGTCTTGTGAATAATGCATAGATACGACCAATCTCTAAATATTTTGTTGTGGCTGAACTTAATGACCACTAGGATCTAACTACGTAAGTCTTGAAGCCTCAAGAGTGCTTGTATTGAAATAATTTTCTCATTGCATTAATATTTTTAATGGAGTGATGCTTAGAAAATGTCCATGGTTAAAACTATGTATATCTTGACCCCTTAGTGGTGCATGTATGTATGCTTTTCTCATTCCATTAATAGTAAGTCTGTGAATGATGCCTAGCAACCACTAAGCTCTCAATATTTAGTTATGGCTGACCCTAGCGACCATTAGATCAACACTTATTTCATTTATTTGGAAATTATTTTCTAAGCTTACCTAATATTCAAAATTAGGGACATATGAATGTTGTTGTGTAAATTCAATTAGGTCATTTGTCTCAGTAATTGTTTTTGTTGATCATGTATGCAATGTTCATGGCCCTTTAATTTTTCAACATGGTGGGAGAATGGTAATTTCATGGTATATGCTTATTTATATTCCAATGAGGATGGTAGAGTAATAAGAGATACCATGTTCGATCTAGCTACCTTACATGATGAATTTTAGCATTACTCAACTCTATTTTCCATAGTACAAGATGAAAGTGTTGATGTTGATGTCTGTAGACAAAAAGGGTATACCAAAAGATCAAGTGCTATGGTTCTCAAGACATAAGGGCTATAAAAATAGCTAGTCTCCATTTAATTTCCACTAAACTAGAGGTGCTTCCATTTCTGGAAGTGATCACTTCCTATCTACTTCATGCCAAGTCCAAGGATTTGTCATTATTTTCTAAATCATGGAAAAATAGAATAGGTTTTTATTTGGGAATGCATACAAAAGTTATTATAAACTTCCAGAGCTAGAATCCATGTACAAATAAAAATAATCGAGTCTTGGATGGCCCAAAGGAGAGTAAGAGATGTTTTGCAGAGTTGGGCATTTGACCCATTAGATAATATGGATGATTCTAATCTTCCCATATCCTTATTAAAAGGTTTAGACCAGAGTTTCATATTGGCATGGCCCTCATGAATAGGCATATATGGAAATTCATCAATCTCTAAGGTGGATGTTTCCTGGATCCCGTTACTTTATTTTATTATTGATGATGGAAAGATTCCCTCCTTAGGGAAAGTTCTCTATGTCAATTTAGTGAGACAAATAAATAATTTCGTCGATAATCAAAAATCATTTTACATGGCTTCCTATCTTCTCGATGTTGTTATGTGGTGTTCTCAAATGTTTAGATTTCTGTCAAATATGGTATCCTTCGAGCCCTTTGAAGGTAAATGAGCAATATTCAGACTTGTATGCCCATCATTTTAGATCACATATTCAATATATATGCACTTATTTGTATCCTGCTCTCTACCAAAAATTACATGAAATGATGACACTAAGAATATCTGATGCCATCCTCACTTCCATAAGGAAAATGGGAGCCATATTCTTCTATCCAGAATATATATTTATCATGATCGAGGGGCTCCTTACACCTCCTTTTTAGTTTCCATATTATGTGCCAGAAAAATTGGTAAAATAAGAGGTTGCATATCAGATTTGCAACGGTATTGCTTTGAAAGTGTAAGGAGAAGAAGCTTAAAACACATCCCCTCCCAGTCTATGTGGGATGCAAAAAAATTTAATAGGTGGCCCAATTTGAAGTCTTCCTCGACCCATAGAAATTCATTTCATCTCCCCAAACACCCTTTAAGGCAATATGAAAAATGAAAAGGGTTTCCCAACACCTTAATTTTCATAAAGGATAGTTAAATATATTATGCTCACATGCATGATGATAATGACTAGGTATGGATTACCCAAACACAAGATAGCCTTGTTAAGAAGAATATGAAGGAGACAAGGGTGGTTCCACCTCTAGAGTAATTATTAAAAAGGAGGCTATGAAGAGAAAGGAAGCTTTGTATTCGAACATTCACAAAATCCATGTGCTCCCTTATCTCCACCAATTGAATCTCGATCTAAGTTTTGAGAAGTCTTTCCTGAAACCAAAGGAAGCTCCAACTATGGTGGCATATGCCTTAACTTCATCAGATGAAGAACATGAAACTATGCAAACTAAATTTCAGCCAATGTAGCCCCAATGTAACCATCTCAATCTTCTCCCTCCACTTCACATGAAGTGAGACAAAATTGGGTAGAGCAATATGTAATTTCCCACAAAGAACATCTAGATTGGGAGGCACAAGAAGATCCCTTAGTAAACATTGAATTCAATCCAAGGATGGGAACCTTGAAAAGGGTAACCAAAAAGAAGATGTCAACACAACAAATCCATTGTTTGGATGAAAAACTTCAGAAGACCTCTTCACTCTTAAAAAGAAAAAGGAAAGCCAAAGGCTCCCAAGTGGTGCAATATGAGGAAGATCCATAAATCCTTGATAAGGGCTATAACTGAAGTAGTCATAGAAGTAGTGAGAGGAGTACATGCTAGAAATAAAGAGCTTGAAACTCAATTAAAGGCCATAGTTCCTCCCGACATAGTTTCTAATGTAGAAGAGGCATTGCATGGCTTGTACAATAATATAAATAAATGCATTGGTGTAAAAGGAGCAAGTAGAAACCATTATTGAAAAATAAAAAAACTCATTACAACAATGACATCATTGTAGAAAAACATTAATACAGATGGGGTAGGCCATTGAAAAAGGCATTTGTAAAGACCCTTCAATTATGACCATGGATGATATTGGTATATGCCAGACATATGATAATTATATGAAGGAAAGAATAAGGGAATGGAATGAATAGGTAAGAAGACTTTTTTCAGTTTGATGACATTATTTCTAGAGGAAATCATATTTTCACAAGAAGCTTCGGTCATGGAAGTATTTAATGGAAACCATGAATTGGTTTTCGATGAATAGTTCATGACATCACTTAAGAAATTCTTGGTTAATTTTCAAAGGAGAATAATGAGGAAAATGAAGGAGAAAATTCACATGTCATTGAGATTATTTTCCAAAACAAGGGAAAAATATAGAAAATAGAGACTCTAAAGGAAATTTCCAAAAAAATTAATTGGTAGTCAAAAGGATTTTCTTGACAAGTCTACTATGCTATATAGAAGCTTGATTGTTGACATGGGAAAGATAACCAAGATTCTCATATTTGTAAAAATATATTGAGGAGGCATGAAAATTAACATGATGAAAATATCCCAAATGAGAGCAACAAACCCAGAAGCAACTTTTCCCATGGACTCAAATCAACAACAACCCATAATTAAGGAAGAACCACAGTGAATCATAAATTGTAGTATTTGAGATAGGTGGGTAAGCACTATAATATGTATGACATGTTAATAGATGAATATTTATAATTGATTGAATGTTCATGTATATATTCCAAATGCTATACTTATCTAAACATGCATTTTTGTTTTGATATGCTAAGCTCCAAATATGTCATTGTGGCATAAACTAGCACACACTATGCTCAAATATCCATAAATGAGTACCGATCACTAAGCTCACAATATATTACATGTTATTTTTGTTAAATCATAGTGACACCAAATCTTCAAATAATATGTTGCAACATAAGCTAGTGAAATGCAAAGACAAAAAATTCATTCTTAGTGGTAAAACTTCAAGATATCCATTATTGAGAACCGATCGCTAAGCTCAAAAAATGTTTTTGAGGCATAACCTAGCAGTCACTAAGCTCATAATATATTACTTACTTGTTTTTTCATTGAATCCTAGACAACATATATTTAAATAATATGTTGTAACATAAGCTAGTGGATGCTAAGATAAAAATTTCATTCTTTATCTTGTTAAATGCTCGAGACATCTAAGCTCAAAATATTCTATTGTGGAAGCACCTAGATGCCATGTAGCTCAAAATTTGTTAATTTGATTTGTTAAAGCATACCACTAACAACTTGAAAACATTATGAGTATGCATTTTCTAGCAAATGTTAGCCTCCTAGAATCTTAATTTATTCTATTAAATCCTTTCCACCGCTATGCTCCAAATATTATGGGTTAAATCCTAACAAATGCTAAGCTTAAATTATTACATCATTGTAAAGGCTAGCAACTGACCACTACGCTCAAATAAATTTCATTTAAAATGTTAAATCCTATCAAAATATTTGTTTTAAATATTATGTTGTGGCAATACGTAGCGGCTACTAATTTTATACTACCTTAATTTAATTTGTGAAATCCTAGTGACCACTAAGCTCTAAATAATATGTTGTGGAATACCTAGTGGATGCTAGGCTCAAAATATCTTTCTTTATTTTTTAAAATCTTAAATGACCACTATGTTCTAAATATTATGATGTGGTAGTGTCTTAGAGGTGTAAAAATTCAAGATATCCATTATTGAGTACCGATCGCTAAGCTCAAAAAATGTTTTTGAGGCATAACCTAGTGGTTGCTAAGCTTGCAATATATTTACATGTTTTTTTTAATCCTAGTGAAAAATATATTCAAATAATATGTTGTAACATAAGCTAGCAAATGCTACGCTAAAAATTTCATTCTTTTTCTTGTTACATGCTCAGACATCTAAGCTCAAAATATTCTATTGTGGAAGCACCTAGGTGCCAAGCAACTCAAAATATGTTCATTTGATTTGTTAAAGCATATATGTCGATAACCTCCAAATATTATGATTAAGCATATCCTAGTGGCCACTAGGCTCGAAATCTTAATTTGATGTGTTAAATCCTTGTGACCGCTATGCTGAAAATATTATGGTTAAATCGTAACAAACACTAAGCTTAAATTATTATATCATTGTAAAGAATAATAGAGGTTGCAAAGCTCAAATTAATTTCATTTAAAATGTTAAATCATGTCAAAATATTTTCTCTAAATATTATGTTGTGGCAGTACGTAATGAATGCTAATTTCATACTACCTTAATTTAATTTGTGAAATCCTAGCAACCGCTAAGCTCCAAATAATATGTTGCGGAAATACCTAGTGGACTGCTAGACTCAAAATATATTTCTTTATTTTGTTAAATCTTAATGACCACTATGTTCCAACTATTATGATGTGGTAGTGTCTTAGCGGCCTAAGAGTTCAAAATATTTGTTATTGAGTACCGATCGCTAAGCTCAAAAATGTTTTTGAGGCATAACCTAGTGACGCTAAGCTTGCAATATCTTACATGTTTTTCGTTGCATCGTAGTGACAACATATCTTCAAATAATATGTTACAACATAAGCTAGTGGACGCTACACTAAAAATTTCATTCTTTGTCTTGTTAAATGCTTGAGACATCTAAGCTCAAAATATTCTATTGTAGAAGCACCTAGATGTCGTGTGTAGCTCAAAATTTGTTAATTTGATTTGTTAAAGCATATCACCTTAAAAACTTGCAAACATTATGAGTATGCATATTATAGTGGATGCTAGCCTCCTAGAATATTAATTTAATGTGTTAAATCCTTACGACCACTATGCTCCAAATATTATGGGTTAAATCCTAATGAATGCTAAGCTTAAATTATTACATCATTGTAAAGGCTAGTGGCCACTAAGCTCAAATCAATTTCATTTAAAATGTTAAATCTTGTTAAAAGATTTTTTTTAAATATTATGTTGTGGTAGTACGTAATGACGATTGCTAATTTCATACTACCTTAATTTAATTTGTGAAATCCTAACAACCACTAAGCTCTAAATAATATGTTGTTGGCAAATACCTACCTATCGATGACATAGACTCGAAATATCTTTCTTTATTTTGTTAAATCTTAGCGATTGCTATGTTCCAACTATTATGATGTGGTAGTGTCTTAGTGGCCTAAGAGTTCAAAATATTTGTAACTACCTTCTACGATAGCTAAACTACAAATATGGTATTGTGTTATACCCTAGCAGTAGCCACTTAAGCTCACAATAGATTTCTTGTTTTTATTAAATCCTAACGACAACTAATATCCAAATAATATGTTGCAGCATAACCTAACGGATGCTAAGCTAAGAATATAATTCATTAATGTGTTAACTACTAATAACCCTAATGTTCAACATATTAGTTTGTGGCCTTCCATAATAGACTAATAATATTATGGCCTTCCATATAACAACCCTAATGAATTAATATATATGACAACACTCTATCTTTCACTAATAATACGTGGCCTACTAATAATATTGTTTTAAAATAATTATATCATCATGACTACAAAGCTATGTGATTTTTTTCATGGCTTAATGGTGGAAAAGGAAATATAAATTTAAATACATAGTGATTAAAATATTTAATATATAAAATTTAGGCGTATATATAATATGTTTACCTTCCATTGCACAAAAATTTATCTCACAATTGAAAACTTAATATGATTTTATAGTTTTAAAGCATTTTGTTAACCTCAAATATCTTCTCACAAAGTCAATGCAAAAACCATATAAACAATGTACAATGAAATAATTACCTCAGGGTTGTTTCTATCATCATAATAAAAGGAAAAAAAGGTAGATGTAATGAATACCAAAATAATATTTTGAGTCTCGCTAAACATTACAATTTTAAAAACTAGTGATTATGTGACTAGCCATCATTATCGAGAAAAAAATCTAGAGGGGGACATAGAATGGAAAACTTGAAAGCATTCAAATGAAATAAAAAAACCAGAGCTGAAAAGGGATTAAATTTTCTTTGGTTAGGGCACAAATATATTTCTTATTTTCTTGAAGAACAAGGTGGTTTGAAAAAATGATCAGAAGGAACCAATAAGTAGAGCTAGGGCCACGAGCATGTTTTCATAGGGAAAAGTAGGATGGAATGATGTGAAAAGACATGAACTAGTAAGCACAAGGTGGTTTGAAAAAATGATCATAAGGAACCGGTAAGAGAGATTTGGCCATGAGAGTGTTTTTTATAGGGGAAAAGTCAGGCTGGACTAACATGAAAAAAGAGAGGATCTGATCAAGATAGAATGACCGAAACAAGCCCACGATAAAAAAAAGGTGCACATTTAGTATAATATACATTTTTGATAAATACCTGATTTAGATATGAGATTATTTCATGCTTGGTGATGTCATTCAAACCACCGTCTGTTGCATCAAACTAACTATCTGCACTATTTTTCCGCAACCCCTTTTCCTTCCCTAGTTTGTGTGTGCCCTTTTTGTTACTGCTTGATTTTTCCTTTTTTTAATCCATGAATGAGATTATAATTACTTCTGATTGTTCCTTGGCCAAAATGATTGGATTCATGTACACTCAACCTCGAAATCTATGACTTGCTTGTATTGTTTATGATTTCACGAGCTACTTTTCTACAAGAACAAAAAAACAAAAACCTAAAAACTAGTTCTCTAGGTATTTAATATTTTTTCAGCACATTCCACGTTAGAAATTTTGAAAATATAAAAGTGATGGATATGAAAAATTGAAAATTAGAGTGGGGAAATTGAGAGTATATTGAAATTTCAAATTCTCAAAAATGCGGGGGAATTCACAATTCAAATTTTAATTTACCACTCATTAAGTAAAGGTGCGGGATATCGAAAAAATAAACAATATTGAAAAACAACACCTTTTGTTATTGGCTATAGCTTAAAATAGTTAAAACAATAAAACATATAATATTATAATAAAATAGAAGAAATAAATTGTATAAATGTATAGGCACATTTATTTTTATTTTTATCAAAATCAACCTAGATAATGTTAGATGTAGTGTGCTAATGAAATATAATTCTCCAATTACTTTGTGCCACGTGGCAAGTTTGAACCTGATAGTTAGAAAACATTATAATTGACACATTTATTATGAAATTTAAATATAAAGAAATGATTATAAAATATTTCAAAACTATATGAAACCACAATATTGTAATATAAATAACAACCAAGTAAAATGACGACATGTGGCATGAAAATTATGAAATCTCAAAAGGTGTTTTTTTGCATCTAAACAATGAAAAATAGTAGTGCTTCAAAGCTGTAAAGATAGTGTTTACAATGAAAAGAGGTATTGGTATGAGCCTAGTGGCCGCTAAGCTATATCATGATTTTTATTCTATCTACTATTTCCAAATTAAGTAATTGTTGAGCCCAACGGACCCTATGTCATTTCATTCAATAAATAAAGTAGCTTAGCTTCAAAAGCATTTTATTTGATAAGAACCGATGTGAATTATATGTTGCAATGATATATCTTATAAAAAAACAAAAATATCACTTACTCTCGGGGTATATATGGATTCCAATTTACAAAGATATATCTTATACGAGATAAATATGTAGTGCAACTAATTGGGGTTCTCCATGTAAAGTCCACCCAATATGATACAATTACAATCAATGAAAAACACTATCGATCCAAAGCAGAATAGATAGTGATTACAATGACAAGTGATATTGATAGGAGCCTAGTGGCTGCTAAGCTAGATCATTATTTTTCATTATATAGCTATTCTCAAATTAGAAACTATTGAGCCTAGCGGCCACTATGTTATTCCTTTCAACTAGTAATGGAGCTTATTAGTCTAAACATTTTCTTTAATACGAACCAAAAGTATTGATCCCTCTCGATGGAACGTAGTGTAGGAATTGGCTCCACCAGGTAACGTGCACATTAATTTGATACAATTATAATAATTGAAAATTACAATTGATCTAAAGATGTAAAGATAGTGATTACTACGATAAGAGGTAATGAAAGGATCCTAGTAGGCCACTAAGCTAGACCATGATTGTTAATCAATAGCTATTTTGAAATTGAGAAATTGTTGAGCCTAATGGCCACTAGGATTTTTCTTTGATATGAATGAATATGGATTATAATTTACAAAGATATATCTTAGGAGAAATAAATAAGTCTTGAATCCTCTCGATAAATATATTATAAAAATTGGCTCTACCATGTAAAGATTCACCCAATACGATATAATTACAATCAATGAAAAAAATATCGATCCAAAGTAGAACAAATAGTGATTAAAATGAAAATTAAAAGGATAGATAGAAGCTACTAAGATAGACCATTATTTGTTATTATATAGTCAATTCTCAAATTCTAGAAAAATGGCTCCACTTAGGTAACATGAAGGCTAGTGGTGAGTGGCAAGCAATTTGATAAAATAATCTTGATCCCTCATGGAAATTATTGCAAATTTCCTCATTTAAAGATGATAAATTATAATGATTAAAATTACTACGATCTAAATTGTAGGTGATTATTATAAGATAATGATAGGATCAGCCTATAAGTTAGACCATGATTTGTTATTCAATGGCTATTTTGAAATTAAGAAATTGTTGAGCCTAGTGGTCACTAGGCTTTTTCTTTGATACAAATGAATATGGATTATAATTTACAAAGATATATCTTAGAGAAATAAATAGACTTGATCCCTCTCATGGAATGTAGTGCAACAATTGGGTCCACCATGTGAAGTCTACCGAATATGATACAATTACAATCAATGAAAAACACTAACCATCCAAAGTTGAATAGATAGTGATTATAATGACAAGTGGTAATGATAGGAGCCTAGTGGCTACTAAGCTAGACCATTGTTTGTTATTATATATCTATTCTCAAATTTAGAAATTGTTGAGCCTATCGGATGCAATGTTATTCCTTTCAACTAGTAATGGAGCTTAGCGATTGCTAAGCATTTTCTTTGATATGAAGATAAAGTCTTAATACCTCTCAATGGAAATAGTGTAGTAATAAGATCCACCGTAGTAACGTGTGGCTAATTTGATACAATTATAATCATTGATAATTACAATCGATCTAAATTTGTACAGATAGTGATTACTACGACAAGAGGTAATGATTTCGATAGTAGATGATTTGTACTATTTTGACCATTAAGAATTTGTTATTCATTAGCTATTTTTTTTGAATTAAGAATATGGATTATAATTTACAAACATATATCTTAGGTGAAATATATAATTCTTCATCCCTCTTGTTGGAATGTAGTGTCATTGGGTCCACCATGCGAAGTCTAGCCAATACGATATAATTACTATCATTGAAAAAAGTATCGGTCTAAAGATGAACAGATAGTGCTTACAATGATAATTGGTTATCATAGGAGCCTAGTGGCTGCTAAGCTAGACCATTGTTTGTTATTATATAGCTATTTTCAAATTAAGAAAATGTTGAGCCTAGTAGCTACTACATTATTCTTTTCAACTAGTAATGGAGCTTAGAGGTCACTTTTTTCAAATTAAGAGACTATTGATCCTAGTGCCACTATGTCATTCCTTACAATTAGTAATGCAACTTAGCGGTATCTAAGCATTCTATAATATAAGAACCTAATGAATTATAAGACATAAAGAATATATATTATGAGAACAATATAAGGCTTCATCCCTCCCAAGGGTATGTAGTGCAAAATTTGGCTCCGTTAGGAATAGTCAAGCCAATATGGTATACTTATAGTCATTGAAATATAATATCAATTCAAAACTGTAGAGATAGTGGCTACAACTGTTATCCAATTTGGCCCCTCGGGTGAAATTAGAGAAACAAGAACCCATAGAAAGTACATGGAGGGATTGACTCGGCCATGACAGCTCATGTTTTGGGCTCGAGCCTAAGAAATATAGTGAAATGGGACTAGCATATTAAAAGGAGCTATGGGAGTTTCCAGTGAGTATGGGGAATGAAGGAATTCCAAAGTCCAAAATTTATAATTCGAGATGTGGTCATTCAGGTAGGTAGTTTTCTGAAATTATGGGAATCGAATGGAAAGAAGTGCATAAAATGGAGTTCAAGACCAAAATATGAAATTCAAATTTGAAATTCCACCAAAAGGGTTTCAGAGTTTGAGGTTTCACGAGCTTGCAATGAAAATTTCAAACCCAAAGTCTAAAATTTGGACTTTGGACTTTCAGGATTTTAAAGGTTTCAATGCCAAGTGGATAATATAATCTTGAAACCAAAAGTCCCGAAACCTCGAAATAAAATCCCCAAAACCCAAAGTCCCGAACCTCGAAACCCCAAAATTCAAATCATGAGACCCCAAAATAACAAATCCTTTAAAACCCCAAAACCTTGAAATTCTCGAATCCCCAAAAACTATGAAAGTCTCAAATCCTAAATCCCTAAAAATCCAAACCACTAAGAAAGTATCGTAAACCCAAAAAGGTCCCAAAGTCCTAAAAACGTGAATCCAAAATCCCAAAACCTCAAAAACACGAAACCCAAAAGTCCTAAAATGTTTTCCCATGTTCAACCGATCTCCTTCGTGAAAATGGTTCAAAACGAAAATCCGAATTTTGGACTTTCGGGTTTGGAATTTTAAAATTTTTATACTTAAGTGATTAACAATGTCACATGACATGGTTTTGGATTCCAAACTCTGAAGTCTAAATTTCAAACTTCGGAGGTTTGGCATTTCAGAACTCTCAAGCCAACTTGAGTGATGAACAATAATGATAATCTTCAAGCGTAAACTCCAAAGCTCTAAATCCGAAAGTTCAAAATTTTAGATTTTATTTTTATATGAGGATGCGATGCATTGTCAAAGTATAAAAAGAGGTAGATAACCAATCATATTTATTATAGAATGGAACCCTCATCTTGAATGGCCATAAATTTTGACTAAGAGCTTGGTTTGTAAAAAAATAGACTTTTTAGGAATCCTCAGTTCTAAGGTTTTTGTATTTGTATTAAGGTTAACTATTTTAAAATGAAGAAATATAGTCCATCATTTTAGATGGATGTTTCTAGATTTATCACCTAGCAAATAATGAAGGTATGGGCTTCCTTTCTTCCCCAAAAGGAAAATTAAATAGAGGATATTTTGCATTGGCAAATCATTGTTGCGGTGATTTTAATGTATTTTTGGTGGTTGAAGCAAGATTTCAAATTCCTCTCTCTTCCTTTTCTCATTATTCCTATATATTGTAAGAGGAGGGCTCATTTTAATTTGGATAATCTTTCTTTACACCCTCCTTCTTCTCTTGTATGTAAATGATCTTATGGAGTTCAAACATCCCATTCAAATTGAAATGCAATTTTTCCTCTTGGCCATTATAATGATCTCAGATCAAATCAGTGAGCAATAATATAAGTCTGTGGATGAATTTCAACCCTCTCTTGTGTTCATTACATCTTTCTAATCTCTCATTACAAGTTTGGTTAATTGTCCATGTTAGGTTGTGTTACATGTTTTGAAAATTTTTTTTAATGGTGAGTGAATTTTTGATAAAAAACTGATTTGTGTTGATTTTCATCCTCTTCAATCTTGTTTCACTTTCATTTCTATGCAAATCAAGTTATTCAACATCCTTTTAAGTGCATCAATGTCTTGTAGATTAGGTTTAATTTCTTGCAATATTTTTAACCCTGTCTCCTTGGAAAGTTAGAATAGATTTTAGGATAGATCCTCTACAATTTGAGTGTTTGTATCAAATAGATGAAATAGGAACCAAAATTCATTGAGAGATCTTTCCCATTCTAAAGTCCCACACTTTGGGAAAAGCTCCATGTTATGTAATCACACTGACAGTTTCAATCTATCAAGTTGCAAGCAATTAGGGGTGTTGTGATTCCACATCAACACAACCATGAGAGTAATGTTGGGAATGTTAATGAAAGTATAGCTGATAGGATAGCTAATGATTTGCTATTTTATCTCTCTTTTTTAAATCAAGAAACTGAAAATCCTAGTGGCCTTTATGTCATTCATTTCAATTAGTAATGGAGCTTCATGGCCATGAAGCATTTTATTTGATACAAACGGATGTGAATTACAACATAATCTAATGCTTTATTTTGAATAAAACTCATTAGTTCTTAGCTGATACTACATTAATCTTTTCAATATGTGATATGGAACAACTAAACATTTTTATGTTTAAAAATAAATTACTTAATAACCGTTGAACCCATTATTGTGATTTTTTTCTCACACACTTTGCTCAAAATATGAAAAATTAAATCTTAATGGCCTTTACACTAGTCCATTCAATTGGTGTAAATTACCAACAAGTAATGTTAAAAATTGTCCATTTATATGTTGACTTAAATCCTATCTCTCTCTCTAACATCTATGTTTTCAAACATTCCTTTCATGTTATCTATGCAATGTGGATGGTTGTCAGACAATGGATAATCCTTCCAAAATATGTTGCGTGTTAATTGTCAAGAACAATTTTACATAGTTTCTGTTATTAATGATGTGATCCACAAAATATGATTTACAGTAACTAGTTGAAGGTTAGATATCATGTTCGGTTGAAGCCTAGTAGTTGCTAACCATTACATTGATTACTCTCCAATGATAAAAATTAATGTACTATAGAGATTAGTGATCACAAAGGCTAATACTTACATTCATTATCATACAATGTGAAAAAAATTACTCCATATGTGAAGTAATTATTAATATATTCTACTCCAATTATAGGTAAAATGTCTTCCATTGTTTTAGTGGCAAGATTCGTAATATGGCATTCCATTCTTGGAAATTCCATTCATAAGGTGTTTTGATGATATATCATGTATTGCGACGCCGACAAGGGGGGTAAGTTATTGACACGCCGATAAGGAGAAAGAAAATTTTGAAAAGGTGAATTTTGAGTGCGAAGAGATGAGGAATGTTTTTTGAAATCCATCACCTTTGAAAACTACTACATAATGCACCAACGCTGTGGTTGTTTTTTGTTATAGATGATGGACATGAGAAGTTAATGTGCGGTATGGTTATATCCTCATGAATTTGTTGATTCAAGTACAACCGTACGTTAATGAGGTGTTCAATTTTTTTGAACATTGAATATGAAAATAATAAGTGTTTTATTCTAGATATGGAGTTGGATGTTTCTTTATTTCTAAGGGAAATGGAGGAATGGTTTATTGAAATCCTTGAAATGAAGATGAAAGCTCAAAAGACAAACACAATGTTATTTTTTCAATATATGGTTGGGATTTTTTACTGTTGTTAGTAGATAATGACAAAACTAGTTGTTCAAATGCAGAATTTGGTTTGCTTTAAGATTCACTAGTGGCATGCTTACAATACTCGAAAATTGTATAGAGCTTATACAACCTATTATGTTTGTCATTTTTTGAATAGAAAAGGTTCACTTTGACCTCCTAAAGATTCCATTTTTTTACTATGATGAGGAAAACCTATTTTTATAAATTGAGATCGATCCATCTAGATCAAAATTGCAAGTGTTGAAAAAGAATACTAAATCAGCTACTTTGCTGAAGAAAACAACCACTATATTCATGAAAACAAAACCTTCAACTTTTTCAAGGAAGTTTGATTAAATTTTTTCAGATGGTGAAGTATTTTCAATTAATGTTTCAAGGTGTCATGTAGCACCTCCAGAGTATCAGTATCATCTTGTAGATGATGAGAATGTTGACCTTCTTTTGCACTCTATGTTGATAAATGTTATTCCTATATAGAGGGACATAAATCTTATTCCCTTTTTGGATTCTATGAATAAGGTTGTGGAGCTCCAAGATATGAAATAATTGGAAAGGGATGATGTTAAATTTTATATACTTGATGGCCAACATACAATATGTGCACAAAAAATATTTTGGGCTCAAATACTTACAAGTCTTTACATAAGAGGCTATGGTTTTGAAGGGCTCACATTATTTCTACAAATGTAACTAATGAAGCCATTACTAATATTTGCAAACAACATAGAATGAAGTGAACAAAACTTGGATAGACACCAAGTTTATTGATTTGTTGTACAAAGCTAGATCAATTTGGAAATCACTTGGATGTCCTCAATGTCTTGGATTGAAAAAAAAAAACAGAGGAGTGGAAGGTAATGTATTTTAATTTTATTGCATTTGTTATTAACATTTATCTTCCTTATATAAAAAGATAAAACATATGATTGTCCTTTGAATGCAAAACTTTGAGAATCAATGCCTTTTGATTTTCAAAATGAACAAAACAAAAATCTATACAACAAATGGAATTTTCTATTATTTCCGAGATGATATATGGACTAAATGGACTACAACATTTAATTTGTTTAGATCTGGTACCTTGCTTGTTCACCTTCAAAGATAATGATGATAACTTTCAGCCTAATTCATTGGCAAGATTCACACTAATTCATTCAGGGATGCTAGAGGAATGAACGATGAAGAACTATCAGTACTAGTAGAAAAAGTACAATCAGGGGATGTTTGGTTAAGTGGCCTTGTTCGGTAAGGTGTAATAGTAAAGACATTTGATTATTAATTTAGAAAATAAAAGGAGACATAAAAATGAGAGCAAACGTTCTACAATATTTTAAAGAAAAACATCCAGATAATGATCTATTGACATCCTAGTGAATCCAATGTAATTGAAAAATTCAATTTACATGAATCACACTACCACTAGTTTCTTTCCTATTGGCTTAAGAGATGAAAGGAAAGAGAAAATATTTTCCCACATAGGGAAAAAAAAAAAAGTAAACTAAAAAGGACCAGGTGGTGGAGGAAGTTCTTCTCTTGAGGCTCAACAATATTAGACAACTATGTGATGTCAATGGATAAAATATACCCGAATGATGGAGGACATAGAATAATTTACTTGTCAATGTGCATACCCATTCAATTTATATCAACTCTATAAATTATTCATGCCACAAATCCTTTTAATGGAGAATGTGTTATCACTGATTTTTGTAATTTGTCTAGCGATATTTATTCTAAATTAATCATGGATCTAGCTATAATTATTGGAACCAATGTGCTTTGGATTATTATTATTGTTCTCATACCAATAGAATATTCAAAATTTTGAGAGAAACAATAAAAAATACATGGAAAAGGTTAAAGACAATGGAGAATTGATTCTGGATGGATGTTATAGACTCTATGATAGCAGGGGAAATTTAAAATTTTGTGTCTTATGTACACAATAACTGGAGTGCATAACTATGACAATAACAATGATGAAAGAGAAGAATTCACTAGGGATTGGATTGAAAAAATGCCACAAAAATTGATAACTACAAGTGAAATTTTCCTAAAAGGAAACAAACATCCTTTTCTTTGTGAGAAATCATATGATTTATTTGCTGAGATGTTCACTCAATGATGTTCCCATATTTCTTTAGTATTAGTCCTTTACAGGAAGTGTCACAATGTGCATTAGTTGAATCCAATCTATCTTGTTGTTTTTATTGTTGAGACACATAGTCAAGAAATGTTTTTGAAACATTACTATTCTCATATGAATAAAGATTCATACTAGAATATAACTTGAACATGTGATTATTTTAAATGTATTTCAAACTAAAAAAGATACTTACACATTTCTTATTTATGTAGACAACTAAAGAACAATAGGAATTGATGTACAAACCTCTCAACTTGACGCTACACAACCAACTAAATGATGATTGACATCAATCACTTTATAAATATGTTTATTGAGCTCTGTTTTTAATTTCCATTGTTTTTTTTTTTTGACAATACTCTATGTTCACCAGCTCTAATGACAAATGAGGAGAACTCAACCACATCATACATGAATATGCAATCAAATCCAAATGTTTTAGTCGTGTGAATTTATAAATAAGAACCACTACTAAGCCCCAAAAATTTATAAGACATCTAATGGTTTATGCAAAAACCAACAACTAGAGAAAGTAACAGTGAAGTGTGTGGTGGTAACCAACATGAATATACAAAAGAACCAGTATGTTTAGCCATGCATATTTTTACATAACTATTTATAAGGCTAACAAAGTTATAGAAAATTATATCAGCTAATTATAGAAGCAAACCATTTTCAAAGAAGGAATTATCAATAATCACTTATTTCAAAATTTCATGGTGGCATCCAATGCTA
The DNA here is from genome assembly GCA_018340775.1 of Taxus wallichiana var. yunnanensis. Classification (NCBI taxonomy): domain Eukaryota; kingdom Viridiplantae; phylum Streptophyta; class Pinopsida; order Cupressales; family Taxaceae; genus Taxus; species Taxus wallichiana. Next base: position 747,148,597 of record CM031237.1, on the reverse strand, counting down.
CATAGTTTGTAGTTACCAAGGTTGTTGGTTTTCTACATAAACCATTAGTATCGACATAATGATATAGACATTAGAATCGATGCTTAGTCTAGCCAATGATGGCATAGCCTAGCGGTCATTAATCCACATCAATATCTCAAAAGTTTTGTCTGCCAATGGGTGGTTCAATGGATATAAACAACCCTAGTGGCCACTAAAATTCATTCAGAAGACATAGAACATTTTGATTTGTACTTACCATATTACCATAGAGAGAAGTATGTTTTTCAATTATGCTTTCATTTTCCATAGGATGAAATCAATTATGAAGTGATTACTATTGTTTGTAATACATCTTGCATCTAAAAAACCAATAACTAGTAAGTTCTATGCAATCCAAGTCGAAAGCTTATAGGTAAGTAGTAGCTACCTAATGTTCTAATATTGAATTTACTATTTTACCACGTAGATCATTATGTTTTTTTAAAATACTTTCATTTTCCATAGTAATAGCTATATTATGAATAGATTGATGTTTGTTTGAAACAAATTTTGCATCAAACGATCCAACTACGGGTAAAGAAGATGCAATCCTACATGCAAAACCCATCGGTAAGTGGTACTCACAAGCTAAAATGTTGATTATTTCCATTTTTTAGATATGATATAAGACCGATTAAAAAAGTATTTACTTCCTTGTAGTTAGCCACAAGAATTACTTTCTTATTTTAGATTTAGAGGGCTTGTTGTATGAGAAAAACAATCATCCTCTAGGGAGATGTCATTCAAGTTCAACAAGGAGAATATCAATGTGCAAGGTGGCCTTGAAAGATTTTATAAAGTCATCATCAACAAAATTTCAAATGGGATTATTGTCAAACAAAATCACTTATGTTGATGTTGAAAAGCTTTGACAAAGGGCCTTAATAAAAATTATCGACTGACTTGAATCCATTACTCACCTGGAAAAGAACATTGTAATATAGTCAATGGAATTGCAATAAAAGATCTAGAAAAGGTTAGGAGTAGAAACGATGTTCCCTATAAAATTCTAAAGACACAATGTGTATTACATTAGGTGTAAATGGAAACCCTCCAAACAAATTTTATGGTTGGGATGACAAGATGAAGAGAAAATTTACAAAATATATGTGGTTGTTGACCAATTTGTACAAATACTTATCACTAATAGTGTCAAAGGGATTGACATGTGGTAAAGTAAAGATCATCAAATATTTGGATCAAGTAAATAAGTTTTAGTGATGGTTAGCATTTAATTTTTCCTTATAAGTTTATAAGTTCAAAGTGTGAGTGTATAAGTTGTTAATCCGAATTATAATATTTAAATATTTAGTGTAATAAATCTTTGAGCATTTTTTATTAATGAAATATGTATTCCTAAATTAATTATGAGCATTCTTAAATACTTTTTTGCTTTCATAATATAAAATGTATACCACTTTCCAATGCAATTAAATAACTACAATACGATATGTAAAGACTCATCATTGAAACATTACATTCTATTCAAATAAATTCTACACAAAAAATATTCATACTATAACAATAAGAAATTAGGAATGCACTTAGATTTTTTACCTTCATCACCACCTACAACCATTTGATTTTTGATATAACAATATCGAAAGGGACTTGTTTTTTATTTTTCAATTGATTCACCACCCTCAACCATTTGATTTTTTTTTCATTTGTAGATACGAACACATACAACATGAAGTTCATATTTGATATAAACAATGTTTTTGCACACACCCTCCACAAGGCTGATTTGAAATTTAAAAAGTTAAAAATTGGCGGCATCGAGGTCAAACAAAAATATTTTCTCAGACCTAATGTGAAATATTTCTTGCAGATGGTGTGAAAAACATTTCAAAATATCAAAGATTGAAAAAATTTTTATGGCAAGGCATGGAAGAAAAGTTCAGATTTCACCTTGTGGCCTGGGATAAAGTCTGCACCCCTAAATCTAGGGGAGGGCTGGGAATAAAAAATATTGAGAAAATGAATGAGGCACTCATTGCTAAGATGGGCTGGAGATTGCTTTCTGAGAAACAACCCTGGATTGATGTCATTAAAACAAAATACTTGAATCAGCAAGCTGTTTACTCCTATCTGCATGATGAGCAACTCCCCAATGGTTCCATTTTTTGGAATAATCTGGTTAAGAGTAGAAACTTCATTAAGAAGGGAAGCAAATGGAAAATTGGGGATGGCAGCGACATTAACTTCTGGGAGGATAACTGGTCCAATGATAATCTCTTGGAGAGATTTGGGACTGCTAAGGACAGTCTTATAAGAAAATATGGAACTAAAGTCAAGGACTACATTGATGGAAATGGCACCAACAAGAATTGGAAAAGACTTACTATGGAGAGTATTGAACTGAAACAGACTATTTCCTCCCTCCAAGACCTTTTGGATCTCTTCCCTTTGTGTCAGCTGGATTCCAAGGATGAGCTGATCTGGAGCAATTCACACGAGGGTAAATACTCAGTCAAATCTGGCTATACCAGTCTTTTCCACAGTAACCAATCAGACTTTAACTGGAACTTGATCTGGATGCCTGAGTTAACCCCCAAAATAAATTTTTTTCTTTGGCTGGCCATCAGAGGTAAAATTCTCACCACTGACAATTTGATGAAAAGAGGATTTATCATTCCCAATTGGTGCCACCTTTGTAGGAATAGCTATGAAGACATTAGACATCTGTTCATACACTGTGATTATGCCTTTAGAGTTTGGAACTTTGTCCTTTCCAAATTTGAAGCTCTCTGGGTGATGCCGGAGGATCTTACTCAGCTGTGGAACCAATGGAACCCACCATTCAGACATTGTGCTATCAAAAGAATCTGGAAATTAGCCATCCCGCATTTAATTTGGAGGATCTGGAAGGATAGAAATAATATAGTTTTTAGAAATAAGAAGCAGAATTTTAAACTCACTACTGGCAAGATCTCCCAAGGCATCAAAGAGGACATGGCCAGATTTAAACCTCCCAAGAACAATTGTTACCCTGAAAATGAAAAGCACATCTTATCAAATTGGCAGATCGGATATTGGAGCAACCCCGGGAATAGTGTGGATAGATCTTTGGTCAAATGGCATCCCCCTGAATCCAATTGGTTCAAGCTGAACTTTGATGGTGCCTCTAAGGGGAACCCTGGAACAGCTGTTGGAGGAGGAGCAATACGGGACCATAAAGGTAATTTGATTGTTGCATATCTTTGGAAAAATGGGAATCCAAACCAATCATTTTGCGAAGCTTTATCTGCTTCTCTGGGGTTTGAGAGTTGCTCGGGCCCAAAATATCCGTAACCTCATTGTTGAAGGGGACTCCTTAATATTATTAATCTTAATCACCCTCTTCTCCTAGCTATTTGAATATCAAAGATTTTATCTCCGAGTCCATAAGCATCACCATACCTTCAACAAAGATCGAATCATACATACTTACAGAAGGAAACAAGTCAAGGCCGATGCAATGGCCAATTATGGCATTAATTTAAATTTCACTATTTGGGATAATGATAGTATCCCTAATCGCTTCACAACAAAGATACATGCGGACCTTCACACGCAAACAATCCCTAAAGATATGCTTTAATCTTTGGAGGAAATCCATAAATTCTTCCACAGTGTCTTTGCTTTAGTTTATTTGGCGTGGCATATGATATCTACTCCAAATGATAGCAAGATTTTGTTTAGAACTTCAAGTGGAGTTGTCTAAATTTAAAAAAAGCGCACGCGGGAAGTACAATAGTCATTGATATTCGGTTTGCCAAGCTCCGCGAAAACCGAAGATAACTACAAGGTGAAAGCCGACAGGATAAGGGTTTTCACGCGCGACTTCACGCGGACTCGTATCGGCAATCCTACATCCGTTCGTGGAGGACCAACGGCTATATTCCCATTTTTATGCGACCCGCAACGGAGAAACGAACCACTCTCAACGCCCAAAGGTATTTTGAAAATTGTTGTAACCAAAGACATCATCCTTGTGAAGATGGGAGGGCCTCCTGCCCAGATTGAGCCGTGTGTGGACCACTCGACCGGAAAGATAACACTGAGCTCTGGAACATTCTTAGTATTGGCGGATTCACCAACTTTGTGGAGAGAGTGCAAGGGCATGATCAAAGCATCTCTGTTCGCTTTGCCAAGGAGTGGAATGAGAGGATGGTCGACTATGGAGGGCAGAAGATTCTTATTAATGACGAACTCATAGCCGAAGCGACCGCCTCGGCACTGGAAGGTTACCGCTTCTTCAACAAGAGGGTTATCAAAGAGGCTGAAGAGAGAAGATTTGTGGAGGAGGAGGAGAAGCTTATATTCAACACCGCGGGTCTGCTTGTTAATTCAATTCCTTCTCCGTATGATGAAGTCACCCGCATGATGATTCGCTACATATCCTTGGAAGGCAGGTTTGTTCGTCCTCACCAAGCATCTTGTCTTTTTGAATCACTTTCGTAGGAGTAGGTTGGTTTGCTTCCCCACTATCTTTTAAACTCTCTTGAGCGCTCCATTTTGGAGTTCCGTAGCATACCCGGCGGTTCCCTTCACCAAGGGCTTATTCTCGCTTATTCACAAGCACTTTGCCTTATCAAATTCCCTGCCTCCCTTCCTCTCCCGGCCCGGCTTTGTTGGGCTCTGTTGCTGCCGGCCCTGTCTCCCTCGCCGTGTCCTCGCTGCTGCCCCGCCTCCGGTGCTTGATGCCCCCATGCAGCTGCTCATGCTTCTCCTTCTTTCCTCCTGCTGCCCCTTTGCCACCCACACTGTCTCTACTTCTAAACGTGTCACCAGGGCTTCTAGGAGACTCCAACCTTGAGTCTGCTGAGCAGGGGGATGAACCTTTGATGACATTGCTCGTGATCTCTGAACATTAGTAGTGCCAGGTCTCAGGCGGCACAACGGATAACCCTTCTAGAAGATTGGAGGCCTTAGAGGCTGAGCTTAAATTGCTTGAAGGATGAGGTAAAAATCTTGCTAAGCAAAAAGGCAAAAAAGCATTTAGGGAGAAGGGAGCATTGCAATAGCTGACCTTGATGAAATATACAAAAACTCGACCTCCTAGACTCCCGCCTTGGGAAAACGAAGACTAGGCATGAGTATAATATTGCAGCATTCGTGGCCATAGAGGAATTCATCGAAGGTCATGCAAGAAGTGTTTCGCATCTCGGGTGTCCCGATTACTCTTTGGGGCAATGAGAAAGAGAGTAAAAGAACCAGAGAGGAGCTCGATAAGACGGATGCTTTGCTCATATGACCACGCTGGGTATGTATCATGCTTGGAAAAAGTAAAGATGAGTATTGATCAAGCGGCCAAGAAGTAGTCCCGACTTTTACTACCGCTTTTGGTCGTAGGCTTGGCTGTTTTTTGCCGTTGTTTTGCTTTTAAGTCTCGTTTGTGTTGCTTGCTTCTAGGCTTCGGTGTTCTTTGTCAGTAACTTTTTGTGCTTTGTGCTTTGATACTGCCTTCTCTCTCTCTCTCTTATTCAGGGCTTTTAGGCCTCCTTTTGTACACAAGGGTATAGTCCCTTTCAAAAACTATTTACCAATATTAAAAAAACATTTCAAAATAGCAATATGGAAATCATTGAGAAAGTCAAATTTTGATGATATGATGCCATCATTCCTTCAAAAATTTTTAGTCACGGAGGTTCTGAAGCTTCAAGATCATATTTATAAAAAAAAAGAGTGCATCAAGAGAAAACGTCCAATTATGAAGGTTAAGGAATCCAAAATTATATCTCAATAATATTAACTCGCTTTGGTCAGCAGATTAATATATCATACATTTGTAAAAATACATTGCTTGTAGATGATTATTTAGAGAAAAACAAGTTTAATGATGTTTTGCAAAACAACATAATTTTTGAAACATTTAACATTGATTCTAAATTAGAAGACAAATAATTGTTATATGTGTTGTGGCCTTTGTTAAAACCATTGAAGGACATCAAAGATGTTTGGGATTATATTAGATCACAAAAACAATTATAGGGGTCTTTTTATTGGAGCTTAACTATGATTTGTATTGTTGATTTGGAAGCCCATCTTCGCGAATAGTGTTACATTACAAATTAAATTTATTCTTCAAATGTTATACTATAACTCTACCGTTAATAAATGAATTTCAATTTATTTCATAGCTATATTTAAATACTAAAAGATATTTGGAATATTTTTAGAGTTAATTTTAAATAAGTTCATATCCATATTTGAATATGAAATTTTTATGCCATGTCTTTTACTTTTGTTAATTTTATATCTAAATTTAAATATGAAAATGTATCTGGTATGGTTTTACAATTAATTACAATCTCCTACACTTGATCATCTCCCTCTGTTAATTTCTTCATAACATCTTCAGAAATTCTCTAGTTGTTGAGGTTCAATCACACCATAATAAATGAAGTTAATTTGATATATAAATTTAAATATGAAAATATATCTGGAATGGTTTTATAGTTAATTACACTCTCCTAAATTGAATCCTCGCCCTCTTTAATTTTCTTCATAACATCTTTAGTAATTGTCTGGTTGTCGTAGAGTTCAATCGCACCATAGTAATTGAATCTGAAAAATGTCTCACATCTCGTGAATGTAATTAGCCTAGCGGCCTCTTGGCCAATGGAGATTTAAATATTCAAATTTGTATAGTTTAATCTTAAAAGCATCTTAAAACTGATAAGAGCATTATTCCAAAGAAAACATTAAGCTTGGTGGCCGCTAGCCATTATAAAACAAAACATGTATCTATTTTATACAGGGCTTGCGCTGAACTACGCATTATTTCTCATATCAATGTTGGATTCCCTGAAACCATTAAATGTTTTTTTTCAAAGATTCATTAATTTAATTTTTGATCAGATATTGGACTCCAGAAGGAGAATTAATGATTCCAATATATGTGATTTTGGATTCAATATATGTAATATTGGAATCCAATATGAGTGATTTTAGAGTCCGATAATTCCAATAATTAATATTTTGGAATCCAAAAATAGTAATATTGAGTTTCAATATTGGCTATATTTTTTAGCTTCTCAGACTAGAATAAGTCCATATTTAGTGAAATAAGCATTTGAAGATGAATACTATGAAAAAACATATGGATTCTCCGGTGGTTGTTTGATAAGTTGGGCTCAATATCTTAGTTGGTAAAATAGAGGTGATTCCTATCCAATTACTTTAGGGCGTATTAGGAGACAATGTGAATTGTAAAGAAGGGGCTCTAGTATCCAAATGAGGTAACTTTATTGGTAATATTAATGAGGATGTCATAGTTATTTATTATCATCTTCCTCTCTATTGAATATTTATTTTAATTAATAAATAGTGGGAGGATGGGGAAAGATAAATAAGGTAAAGCACCGTGCTCAAGGATTAGAGCAGAGGACCCAAAGGCTAGTTTCAAATCCAAATTCTTTACAAAAAGATGTCTATAATATCTTTCAAACATGTGGTAAGATTTTGAATGGAACCAAGATGAAAAAAAAATGGATCACCTAATATTATGCACATAAATAAGACCCGGGTACCATTTTTATCCATGATCATCAATGATGAAAAATTACTACCCTGGATAGATTTCTAACTTACAACTTCTAAAAACAATTTGGATGCCAAGAATAATAAAGGGGTTAATTTTTATATGATGTCCTACTTATTGGATGAATTTTCTATATCAAAATTTTAGAAGTCCTAAACATAATAAAAACACATTGTTTTGAGGGTTTTGAAATATGTATATATATGAAGGTGATATGTTACATAAATTTGACTTAATAATAGTAAGATGAATTCTATCTAGGGTTATCTAAAATGTTTACGACAAATTGGTTATGAAGATCATATCATTTTGTCCATGGCATTACAACAAAAGGAGTAGAAAATAAAAATTCTACATGTCCTCCTCTTCCCATATTAGTAGGTTCCACAATCATTAATGATTGGTAGAAATCCAAAAGAGTTTGAAAGAAAATCTTTTATCTTGAATAAATTTTTCTTGACCTAGTAGGGAGAGTGGAATAGTTTTAAACTAATGCTAATGTAAACAAAGACTAACACCTAAATAGTCTTAATTAACAAGAATTAAACAACATTATAAACACCATCATGATAAGAATTAATCAAGGGTTAGATGCTAACAATTATCAATACAAAACTATGAAATCAACTATGTTAAGCACCTAAATATCCTCTATTCTCTAACAACATATAAATGAAGGAACCTAGGTAGGTACCATGGCTATCAAAAATAGTTGTCCTTAATGTTCCAAGAACCTAGGAATGGGGGCTAATCAAAGTTGGGCTACAAGACCCTTTTGACACCTCCCATATGACCCAAGCACTTTAAGAAAGAGGCTTAACTCTTCAAGATGATGAACTCTCAAGAAAACAAGGTGCAAGCTCTTAGTCTCTTTGCTATATGCTTTGCATTTTCTCTCTAAGGAGTTTAGGTGTAAGTAAAAAGGTAGGTGGAGGGCTCTTTATATAGCCCAAAGGATAAAGGATTCAACACATTCTCATGAATGTGGGATAAAGGTAAAACATGATTAGGAATGGATAAGGTTGCTTTATTAAAGGTAACCTTACTTTAGAAGGGTTTAATACATGTTTAGCAAGTCATGGGAGTTGGGGGGTATTTTAATTAATCAAAGGTGATTAATTAATAGGTAGGTGTAAGCTTATAGAAGCCATTTAGAAGAATATTAGTGCGATTCAGGCTATTAGAAAGGGATTAAATCAATTTAATATCGATTTACTAGTTTAAATGAAGGGGAAGACTAATTAATTAATAATAATTAATTAATCAAGATAGAGGAAGTGATAATTAATGGAAGGTCATTAATTAGGCTATTAGCTAGGTAGGTGACTTAATCAATTAGCGTATTGTAATTAATTGATGAAAATTAGAGGGAATATGAGCACTTTTGACGATATGTCATCTATTTGTGGAAAAGGAGATAATTAGCAATTTAAGTATTTAAATTGCTTGGGCGTAATTATAGGTGTCTACATTTGCCCCTCTTTGGGGTGGCGTAAGTGACGCCACTTCAAAGATAGTAGATGGAAGAAAATTTTTGAAGGGATAGGAGAAAAATTAGTAGGAGGGAGAAATGCCCCCTCGAGTGTCGATGGGGTGATGAAAGAAGTCGATCGACGATCGAAAAAGGTGAGATATAGGTAGAAGGATGGGAGGAGGCAAGATGCCCTGGTGAGAGAGAAAAGTAGGGGTGAAAAGGGAAGTGGTGTAGAAGAAATAAGGAAGAGGGGAGAGAAGAGCTTAGCCTCTAGCCATTGTTTATGTGGAACAAATTTGATGTCATCATATTGCCATAGGAACTACATCATTGGCCCTTATTAAAAAAAAAAGCATACGACAAAGGTAGAATGACATGAAAAGCCATACTATGAACAATTGTCCATTGCTGAAAGTACCAACTCCACGCAACATACAAAAATGCAATGCAATACGAGAAGGAAACAAGCTCATCTAACAGGGAAAACAAGTACGAACGCACATATCCAACCCAACAACGGTCAAGACAGTTGTACAAATGTTTTGTTATCAGCTACTGAGAGATCCACAAGTTCATGATTGATGAAAAGGGTTAAAAATGATGCCCCAAGCAAGGATACATGCAAGGGGAAATGAAAATGGACACGGGGTCCATGAAAAGTGTTTGTGTGCAACGAAACAACACCAGGCAACCAAAAGTGCCCCAGAGTACAGATGAAGCAAGTAGCTAGCTTTTGTGAATGGTTGTGAATCCGGTGATCCATGAGTCATATTAATCGGGAAGATGTGAGACAAACCAACAGGATATGGAGAAAATACCATGCACAAGACACAAGTTTCAACCGTAAGAAGCAAGTTACCATTTTGTAGGGTGTTTTACTTTTTAGGAATTTTTTGAAAAATTTTGCCTTGTTTTTGGGATTTTTTGATATAGTAAATGTTTGTATTGTTTTGGCTTTCTAAACCATGATAAACAATAGAAGAAAGGAGAAGAAGAAAAAGAAGGGCCTAGGGGCAACAGAAAGTGCCCTAGGTGGAAGAAAGGAGAAACAAACGACAAATAATGTCCTTGTTTAGTGGAAAAATTAAGAAAAAAAATTATTTAAGAGGTGTGAAGAAGAATAAAAATCACCAGGAGCAATAAAATTGTCCGGGGAGAAGAAAGGGGTATTGACAAAAATGCCCCAATACGGTGAAAAATAAGAGAAAAATAATTATTTAATTAAAAATAATTATTCCACAGTAATAGAGGAGAAAACGGTGAGCTAAACGGGTGTCCCGGCCATCCGATCGGTGAAAAACAGGTTAATATACCCCCCCAGGGGGTAAAAACATCACAATCAGCTTTCATTTTAACCGCTCATTTTTAGAAAACTTACCGTGAGGCTCGACACTCAGAGAGATGGTGATCGCACGTGATCGCTTTGAGGCGTGCCATGTAGATCATAGATGATAGATCGTAGACAATATCAAATGTTGTTTTCAAGTGTTTTTGATGTATATGGATGGGATGATATGATGATATTGGTGTGGGGGGGATATAGATTTTTTATTATGCAACCCTCTTGCCCCCATTGATGATACGATATGTGATGATTAGCTTAGCATACATGCATGATGTAAAACTTAGCATTTTTGTTTATATATGATGTATAGATGATGCTAGATGTGATGATAGTGATGGTAATGTGATGTGAATGATAAAAAATAGAGCACATGCAAGAAACACAGCCAAATGCTACAAAGAACACCAGGAATTAATGCAATACACCCTGAATCACCATGCCTTATTAACAAGTAACAAAACACAACCAAAAATGCATTAAGAAAGAAATAATGAATTAACACACTAGCATGTCGAAACCCACTACAATATGCACAAGAAAATGAATCTATTCTAAGCAAGAAAAGATAAACTATGACAAAGTACACCCAAGCAACAAACAACTCAACTCAAAAGTAAGCCCGCAAAACACTATACAAGCAACAAGCAAGCAAAAACAAGGAAACAAGGCAAAAGATATGTTTTCATGCAAAAATTTTCTATTGTTTAGGTTTTTGTAAACAATTTTCTATTGTTTTTGCAACATTTTCTATTGTTTTTGTGTTTTCTGAAACAATTTTCTATTGTTTTTGTGTTTTCTAAAACAATTTTCTATTGTTTTTGTGTTTTCTGAAACAATTTTCTATTGTTTTTGTGTTTTCTGAAAACAATTTTCTATTGTTTTTGTTTTCAAACAATTTTCTATTGTTTTTGTGTTTTCTGATGGTTTCCAAAGCTATGTGCAGGTAACCAAGAAAGCGTGGATGCCCCCAACGTTAGGTGGGGAATATACAAGGGCAGAAGCCATGCACTTATGAACAAGAAGGTGAAGTCATTGAGTTGCCCCAGCAAGATAAGATGGGAAAATCACGAAAGACCACATCCCTCACAGATGAATAGAAGAAGGAAAAGCCGATCAAGGCTAGACAAAATGGTGTGCACAAGGAAACTCGAGGCGTAACCAGTCCAGGCCAAAGACAACTACCCTTCTAATATAGAATGCTTGTGAACAACGAATCTTCCCGAGGCACCGAAACCGGTTTTCACCCAAGGACTTGCCCAAAGTGCCACAATTGCATGGTTTTCACAAGTGGATGACCTGTTTTCTCTTTTTTTTTCTCGAATTTGTTTGATTTTTTTTTTTTTTTTTTATTTTTTTTTTTTATTTTTTTTATGACTTTCTTGCACCATGTTCAGCATAAAACCTCTTAAGATGCATGGCGTTCATGGGCTCCTGAGAGCTCATCACCATTGGGGTGAGCCAACTTGTATGCCCCTGTGCCATACTTGGCAACTATGACATAGGGTCCTAACCAATGGGGTTCGAACTTCCCTTTCTTTTCTCACTCTACTCTGGTGTTGAACTGGTTCTCTCATGACTAAATCACCAACCTCAAACTGACGAGGGATGATTCTCTTGTTATAGTTTCTAGAGACTCTGTGTTGATATACTTTCAGGTGATTAAGAGCGTGAATGCGCTTCTCATCCAAAGAGCTCCAACTCACCCAATCTTGCCACTTGGAATCTTCATCTTTATCCAGATAGTCTCAAGAGAGATCCTCAGGAGGGAAGTTCAATCTCTAAGGGGATGATAGATTCTGTCCCAACACTAGGGAATATGGTGTCACACCTGTAGGGGTGCGAATGGATGTTCGGTAAGCCCAAAGGGCTGGATGAATTTGTAGGTGCCACATGAACTGCTTTTGCTGACCATCTTCTCCATTATCCTAACCAAAGTCTTGTTTGTTGCCTCAACTTGTCCATTACCCTGAGGGTAATATGGCGTGGACCATTTCAATTTGATTTGGAACCATTGGCAAAGACCTTTCACAGTTTTTTTTTCTTAAATGACTTCCCATTATCTCGTAATAAGGCTCAGCAGAATGCCATACCGACAAATAATGTGATTCATGATGAATTTAGAAATTTGTGCTCCTATGACATAGGTTAAAGGGACGGCCTCCACCCATTTTGTAAAATATTCAGTGGCTGTGATGATATGTGTATGACCATCAGAGGAGGTAGGAGTAAGCTTCCCTATTAAATCGAGTCCCCATTTAGAGAATGGCCATGGGGTAGTGATTGGTTGCAATGGCTATGATGGAGCATGGATAAAATTTCCATACTTTTGGCAAAGCACACATTTTCTAACGTAATTACAACAATCAGTTTCCATGGTAGGCCAATAGTAACCTACTCTCAACAATTTCTTAGCCAAGACCATTCCATTTGTATGCACTCCGCATACTCCTTCGTGTACTTCCTTGATTGCCTGGATTGACTCCATCACATCCAGACAACGTAATAGATTCCCATCATAGCCACGATGATAAAGTGTACCTCCTAAAAGGGTGTAATGGGCTATCTAGTGAAATTAGGCTCTACTTTTCAGAGTGGGAGATATCGGGAGGGAATGTACTATCCTTAAGATAGGTGAAAATGGGTTCATACCATGGTGAATGGGGACCAACAACCTCACAAGCCAGGCAAGATTCTGGCATGTCATATGCGGGCTGGCATAGATTTTCTATGAAGAATGGCATATCATTGTTCCCTGGTGGAATACGAAGCATAGATCCCACCATTTCCATAGCATCCACTGATCTATTTCTACACTCTTGGGATCTTCTCAAAGGTGATGCACACAAAATACTCCTTTAGAGTTTCCACTAACTTCTTGTAAGGTATGAGTTTTTCATCCTTAACCTTATACTCATCATTAACTTGTTTAATGATTAACTGCGAATCACCTACAACCTTAACATGATGAATATTCCACTTGATGGCCAGCTTCATCCCTGTAATGAGTGCTTCATACTCTATAATGTTGTTCGTGTAAGGGAAGGCCAAGCGGAAAGCCTATGGTATAGGATCACCCGAAGGAGTAATAAGGACCACTCCTGCACCTGAACCATGAAACGTAAAAGATCCATCAAAATGTATCTGCCATATGACAGATTCTTCAATGTAGAGCAAAGAGGCATCTGGTAGCCTAGACTCAAAGGCTCCATGCTTTGCAAAGGTGCTTCCGCTAGCTGATCTGTGAGTATTTGTCCTTTAACTAATTTTTGATGGACAAATTCTATATCAAACTCACTAAGTAGAATGATCCAATTAGCCATTCTACCTGTAAGGGTGGGTTTGGACAACAAATACTTGAGTGGGTCGACCTTCGATATGAGCTTGGTCTTAGTATTCAGCAGTAATGGTGAAGTTTTTGAAAGGTAAAAACAATGGCCAAGCAAGCCTTTTCAATCTGAGGATAATTAAGTTCATAGGCAATGAGGGTGTGACTCAGATAGTACACCACTTTCTCCTTATGGTTAATGTCATATTGGGTGAGCAACACACCAATAGCGTATTGTGTAGTGGAAATATAGAGCAAAAGTGGTTCTCCCGAGTTGGAGGCATGAGAACAGGTGGATTGGCTAGGTACTATTTAAGCAAAGCAAAGGCTTGTTGTTTCTCGGTCCCCAGATGAAAGTGACGTCCTTTTTAAGAAAATGGGTGAATGAGTGACATTTATCTACAAGCTATGAGATAAAGTGGTGAATGGCTTGAATTTTCCCCTGTAAGCTACGCAATTGCTTGATATTTTCAGGTGGAGGCATTTCAGTGATGGCAGACACTTTAGCAGGGTCTACCTCAATACCTCGTCTTGACACAATGAAGCCCAATAATTTCCCTGATAGACCCCAAGACACACTTCTTGGGATTCAATCTGACTTTGTATTCCCGCAGGCACTCAAAGATACGCCACAAAATGACAGGATGATCTTCTCTTGTTTTGGACTTTCCCAGGATGTCATCCACGTAGTCTTCCATGATGTCATGAATCATATCATGAAAGATTACTATCATGGCCCACTGATAAGTTTCTCCCACATTCTTAAGGCCAAATGGCATCACCTGATAGCAGAAGGTGCCCCAAGGAGTTGTGAAAGTTGTTTTGTGTTGGTCCTCCTCAGCGATTTTAATCTGATTATAACCCAAAAGCCATCCATGAGTGATAGCATTTCATATCCTACTGTTGAGTCAACAATCATATCAATGTTGGGTAACGGAAAGTCATCTTTAGGGCAAGCCTTATTGATGTCTCTAAAATCCATACAGATTCGATACCGATAGGTTTCTTCTGGACAGAACAATGTTCGATATCCATTCAGAATAGTCAATTGGTCGATGAATCCTGCTACAAGCAACCTTTCCAACTCTTCCTTGACCAACAAGGCCACTCTTGGATGCATCTTTCGGAGTTTCTATTTGATAGGCTTGGCATCTGCATGCATGACCAAAGTCGGATCTAGGCCGGCATGTCTTTGTAAGACCATGCAAACACATCAATGAACTCTCACAACAACATAGTGAACGTCTTTTGTTCTCTAGCTGAGAGTGATGCCCCCAATTTTACTATCTTGGGATCTTCTTCAGTACCAATGTTGACATCAATGGTTTCTTCGACTAACAATTTTGATAAATCCTCCATACGCGTAGGGTCAGGAGGAAGGTTGAGATCTTCATCCAAGGATGTCTCCACGAGATTTTCATCCTTGGCGTGGTCACTTTGTTTGTCCTTCGGTTTTCTTATTTGTTTGTCAGCCAAAGTGCCTCAAAGAGGTTTTCACTGTGTGACTTGGACTTCAACTTTTTTCCGAGGCTTTTCTTTAGAACTTTTTCCCTCACTTTTCTTTAAATTTTGTTGACCACAAAGTTCAGCCTCCTCACCAAAGTAGGCGCAGGTGTCTAAGTCGATAGAGAAACCTTTCTTATGATCTCCAATGGGGATTGTATCCCTTATGCCCATAAACTCTAATAATAGCCTCATCATTCTCTCAATAAATCTAGTGGCACGTGACGTTGTTGGTCCCATTCAACAAGGGAAGGGTATACAAGGTCAAGGGTTGGTTCAGTGGGGGTGATGGTTAGGACAACGTTATTCATAAAAGGTTCATGGAGGCCAGATCCTCATATTGGCTACAACAAGAATCCGTATCATTGTCTAGGTAATCGGAACTATCCTCACACTCAGAACAAGTCACATCTTGATCATTGGGGTGCACTCCATAAGGATGAATCCCAATGCCGTATCTTTCTATTTTGAAATGTGGAAGAGGGACTGGTTCTCTTTGTCCTTGTTCATTCCTCCCACATCCTAGGCCTTTGTAGCCCATGGAGTACATCATTCTGCTAGATTTTTCATATTCCGGAGTTTGGTAATAGGATGGCTGAGTGTCCTCAGGGACCCAAGTAGTAGGTGGATCAAGCAACTTCTCCTCAGCTAACAAGCCTCCAGCAGGAATGACCCAATAGTGTGTTCTTCTCTAGGTCTCTTAAAGTGGTAGTTGGGTCGACCTCTAGTCTTGGGTGACAAAGAGAGATCTGACACCAGAGTGCTTGTTGTACATTATACTCCCCAGCCATATTCCAGGATTTTCATCTCCCATGAATCAAATGGAGAGGTTGAAGTAGATGCCCCATGAGCACAAGAACTAAGTGAATCCAAATCCACGTGGGATTCCATAGCCTCGATCAAGAGGAACAACTATATCTGTGGAGGGACATGCATATGTACCCTTTCGTGCAAAGCTATTGAGAGCTCTACAATGAGCAAAGGGCTCTGAATCTCCTGGTATTGTGATCGTATGTCCCTCATGCTTCAACTTGATGCATTGATGAAACGTTGATGGCACGGCCTACATGGCATGAATCCATGGTCGCCTAGAAGCATATTATATGGAAGTTCCAAGTCTAGGACGTGAAACTTTGTCTGATGACAAGTGGGGCCCACCTCCATGGGCAGCGTAATGGTGCCTGCTGACTCTCTTTCCACGTTTGTCGTATGCGGTGATAGTAATAATATGGGACTCAAGATCTTCCTCCGTATGTCCCAATTGTTTGACCAACTTAAGCGTGCAGATGTTCAATCCCGATCCGTTGTCCACAAGCACCCATTTGATTTTCCTGTGGGTGACAACTACCTCATGTACAAGGGAAGATTATGTGTAGGATTCGTGGTAGGGATCTCCCTATGGTTGAAAGTAAGATGCTCACTTGGGGCAATGGTTGCCACCGCAGCTTGAAGGTGTGTAGGATCGACTTCTAAAGGCACTCCCAACCCCTGAAGAGTTTGATACAGGATGTCCTTATGCACATTGGAAATCTTGAGAAGGTCTAAGATCAAAATCTTAGCGACGTCTTCTCAAGTTGTTCTAAAAGGTTATACTTACCAGTATGCGGGGTCGATGGAGAGGGGTCCAGAATTACGAGGTGGGCGTGCCTTGTTACATAGCACAGTCCTTTCCCTTAATCCGATAGTGTTGACACGGTCAGCAGGGGAGTGAATACATCCGATAAGTGAATCGTAATGATTGTTATCTCTCTTGGTATACAAGTAATTCATGGCTTTATAGGTTTGGGATGACTCTCCCCGATCCGGTTTTTCCTTTTCCGACTTATCATGCTTGGGGAATGGTTCCTTATAAATCCCCATTTTCTCATTAGGTGTTTGATGTGGCTAGGGTTATCCACCTCTATCTCCCCATTGTCAATGAGGTCTTGAATATAGTGGCAAAGTCACAAACATTTTTTTATTTTATGACCTTTAACGTGATGCATTTCACAATATTCATGCTCCTTATACCATGAAGGTTTGGGAGCATTGTCATCAAATGGTTGTGTTGTAGGGTAGGTCATCATGTGGGCCGCATCCAACTATTTTAGTATGACCGACAACAATGGTTCATTGAGAGAGGTGAATGTTCGTCATTTTGGTGGTGGTTGAATTGGGCCCTTGGTCAGTTTAAAAGGTTGACCAGTTTGGACCATTTGAACGCGTTTGGAATCAATGATTCCGTCTCCCACCATTTTTTTTTTTTGTTGAAGATCTTGGGATTTTCCATGGGTTTGACACTTTGGTTGTCTTTAGATTGGTTTTTAAGGGTGCCTTTAGCAATGAGAGCCTTTTCTATCTAATCCCTTTCTCAATAACCTCCTCAAAAGTACACACAATGCATTTGGAGGTGGAAGGTGATATCTGGGTTGAGATTGGGAACGAAGATACTGACCAGCTACTTTTAGGAAAGCACAAGGGAAGCGACTAGCTATCCCTCTCCATCATTGGAGGAAGCTAGCGAAGGTCTCATTTGGGCATTGTTTGGTGCCACACAAGTCTACCATGGTGACATCACTCTCTATGTTATACGAGAAGTGACGCACGAATCTTTCTGCTAATTCTAGCTAGGTGGAAATTGATCCCCATGGTAAGCGTGTAAACCATTCCAATGCTTGACCTCCAAGACTCTTGGGAAAAAGTCTGATAAGGTAATTATCACTATAAGACACCTCTTGACATGCCATGTAAAAATATTTAACATGATCTCTTGGGTCTCCCTTTCCTTTGTATTTGTCAAACTTTGGCATATCAAATTTCTTTGGAAAGGGTTGAAGGGTCATTGTCTTGTCAAAAGGATAGGGGCACAACTCTTCATATTGATATTTCCTGATGCTCCCTATATTTCTCTCTTGTAAGCTCTCACAAGCGTCACTTTCATAGACTACACTTCCTGTGCGAGCAATTGTTCTTTAGTGGGAGAAGTAGGGATGTAAACACGATGGTACCCTATGTCTTCTTCTCCTTGTTTTTCCCGATGGAGTTCATTGATCTTAACCTTAGGCCTTACCTTTTGAATGTTCCTGTTTGCATCTTTCTATACATGGGAAGTAAGCAAAGCAAGTTTCGGCTTTAGGTTGCTTGATTTGTTGTTGATTGTGGCTTGGTTTATAGCCTCTTCTTCTAAAGGTTCCTCCTCTTCGTACTGTGGAGGTTCTTCTTCTGTCTCAAGTTCTATTTTGTTTCTTCATGGCACTTTGAGGAGGGGTATTCTATGCCCTACCACTTTATCATTTTCTACGTAAGAAGTGGAAGCATGCCCACCTATTAAAATATCTTCCATATTGATAAGGGGGTGTTCTTCCTCAGTAGTGTCATTTGTTTGTAGTATTGGTTCCTTCTCGATGGGAAATTTGGCCCCTAATTCAACCCACCCGCCAACACTCTATCTTTGTTTCTAAGAAGAAATTCATCTAGTAGAGTAGGGTCAAAATCAAAGTCCACACGTGGTGACTCTAATTCATTTCCACTATGGTCGACCATTTCTTCTATTTCCTTTTCTGTAGAAAATAGTGGTCCTAGATCATGTCCGATAAATGGGTTTGACCCTTGTCTATTAGAGGTTTCCCAAGCTTGCACCTATTGTTCCTCATATGTTTGTTTCTTTAACCCTAGACGCATCTTGGGAGCCATGTTTTCATGATAAGTTTCACTAAGGTAAGTTGTAGATTTGTTCAAAATTCAATGACTACCCCTAAGTGAAACACAAGATGTACGTGTTAAGAGTAAATTAATAGTGTGAGAATACCAATGTGATAGAGTGATAAAGTCACCAATGAAACAATCATTTGGTACCAAAACTTAATCAAATGAAGTACTTCCTAGACTACGTTTCAAAGTAATTTGTGACGCCAGATGATTAACAAGATGTCTCCACTTATGCCAAGTTCAAAGGAATGAACAAGACGTAAGTAAATACACGAAGTTAAATGTGATCTCCCAATCAAGATATACGACGAGCAAGCTCAAGTCTGATTAAGACCTATATCTCAAAAAGTGCCAATTACGATTTGTGAATGACACAACAATATCACCAAGATATGTTAACCCACTTTGCAAGAAAGTGAAGTATTGATATCAAGGTGTTATTGATATAACACGCACAAATGGTAGTGCCTAGCACCTTTTGAAATCGAGGTAATAATAAAACCAAACAAAAAAAAGCTCAAAGTATAGCTAGGAATAGTTAAGAATGTGTGCAACATAACCGTATAATATAGGTATTTATGTTGAGTTTACAAGAAACAAGACGTAAATATCAAAATTGTAATGATACGAGACAAACAAGCTAACTCCTCTATGGAAGTCCGCAGTGATGAACCACACCTAACTACAATGACGATCTTGACATGGGTATCAAGATCACAATGGCTACCAAATGACGTGAAAATGCCTCCGCTCACTTTAGACGTTTAACTAACCCACCCAAAAATGGATGGGCGGGCGAACGGACATAAAAGTGAGAGAAACAATCAAATGGAACACAAAGGTAATCACACCTCTTTTGATCAACAAAGTGTCAAAAGAATATGAAGGAAATAAATCAAGAAAAATGACAAAAATGCTAGCCTCACTTCAATAGAGTTTCACCTCACCCTAAGGCAAGTAAAAACTAGGCAAAAGTAATACGTCACACGTTTCTCAAAAAGAAGGTTCACAACTCAACACTATTTTAAAATGGTCAAAGTGGGCTCCTGGCCAAAGTATATTCTCCTAGGTGGTTCTCTCACCCTAGGTGTTACAAAGTTACCACGAGCGAGCACGATTTACCCAAAAAGTCACACTGACTAGTTTGGGAGTATCTCGGCTTTACTTTACCCCCTTCAAGAATAGTAGGCAACTAGTGCATCTACGTGTACTATCACTGGGGTCGCCACAATGGACAACCTGTAATGCTATCTCACAAAGGAATCACTAGTCAAGTAGGTAGTGCGGAGCACTTCCCATTTCATCCACAAGGTTCCCTCTTACGTGGACTACTTTGGGGTTCCTGAACCACCCCCATTGTTGTAGCTTAAGGCGTTATGCCAAAGGGGTTATGTTCCAGTTGAGCGGAGAGGGACGTACCCTTTTCCAAAACTTGCAATACAATGTTTTGAATATGTTGTTCTTTTTATCTTGTTTAATTAGGTGTGGTTTGGTTGAACACCTTTTGCAACTTGTATAACAACTATATTAGTAGTTTTTGACTTTGTTTTGATTCCTCCTTTCCTTGACAAGCGTTTTTAGGTCCTGCACTCAAGCGTTAGTAGTTCTCCAAGAAAATCACATTATTTAAAAGAGGATTAAGAGTTTCTTTTGATTCTCAAGATCATCCAAGGATGCAAGAGAAGAGCATACACAACAAATAATCCAACTAAAAAGTAAAGAAAAACTTTTCAATCAATGAACCATACAAAATTCTTGATAAATGTTCATTCCCTAAACCAAAAGTGAAAGATGAAGTTTCCAATTTACCAAATGTTATAAAATGAAGACTAAAGTTGCTTTTGATTCTCAAGATCACCCTAAGGTGCAAGAGAAGAGCATACACAAACTTTATCCCAACTATATAGAAATGGAAAACTTCAAATCAAAGGACCATTGAAAAATGCTTTGTAAAAGGTTCATTCCCTTAAGCAAAATGAATAATCAAATTTCCAAGTTTAATCCCAATGTTAAAAAGATAGAGATCAAAGTTGTTTTGATTCTCAAGATCACCAAAAGGTGCAAGAGAAGAGCATACACATGCTTTGGTCTAAATCGAGTAAGCATGGAAATACAACATTCATCAAAACATTAGACATGTTAGAAAATGACCAGTTTTAAACTAATAGAAAACTTACAATTTCTGTAAGTATAAATCTTAAATTTATGTTTTCATTGCATAGTTAACTTCAATACCTTTCCAACAAAAAAAATGGAGTCATTTTGAGTTCGGGAGCAAAAGTTATGGCCTTCGAAGATGGGTTACGCATATGCTCTTATGCTCACGGGTATGCACTTGACATGCACTCAAAAAATGTCAAAAAAATCTCTTAATCTGCAAAATGGGCAAATTTTTCCAACCAAGATTCAATTTTGACAACAACCTATCACATCAATATATGAATAGAAGACTCAACGCTATCAAACATTAACATACATGCTCAAGAATTTAAAATTTTCAAGAAATTGACAAAACTAGCATGTAGAATGATGAAAAGTAAGCTCTAAAAATGAAAACATGATGAAATCTTGAAATTTTCTCACCAAGATTAAATTTTGACAGCAACCTACCACATTAATATGTAAATAGAAGACTCAGCACTATCAAACACTAACCTACATGCTCAAGAATTTAAAATTTTCAAGAAATTGACAAAACTAGCATGTAGAATGTTAAAAAAGTAAGCTCTAAAAATGAAAACATGGAGAAATCTTGAAATTTTCCCATCAATTCCAATTTTGACAGCACTTCACCTCCTTTATACCTACAAGGAAGACTCAACACATGCAAACTCAACAAAACAAGTTAAGAAAACAAGTTAGATCAACATGTGTAAAAGAGGGTTAGTAACCAAAATGAAACTTAACTACAAAAACTTGAAATTAAGTGCAAAGGACAATGGAGTAAGTCCCACCGGCATGCAAATGTGTGCAAGTGTTGTTTTTAAACTAATGCTAATGTAAACAAAGACTAACACCTAAATAGTCTTAATTAACAAGAATTAAACAACATTATAAACACCATCATGATAAGAATTAATCAAGGGTTAGATGCTAACAATTATCAATACAAAACTATGAAATCAACTATGTTAAGCACCTAAATATCCTCTATTCTCTAACAACATATAAATGAAGGAACCTAGGTAGGTACCATGGCTATCAAAAACAATTGTCCTTAATGTTCCAAGAACCTAGGAATGGGGGCTAATCAAAGTTGGGCTACAAGACCCTTTTGACACCTCCCATATGACCCAAGCACTTTAAGAAAGAGGCTTAACTCTTCAAGATGATGAACTCTCAAGAAAACAAGGTGCAAGCTCTTAGTCTCTTTGCTATATGCTTTGCATTTTCTCTCTAAGGAGTTTAGGTGTAAGTAAAAAGGTAGGTGGAGGGCTCTTTATATAGCCCAAAGGATAAAGGATTCAACACATTCTCATGAATGTGGGATAAAGGTAAAACATGATTAGGAATGGATAAGGTTTCTTTATTAAAGGTAACCTTACTTTAGAAGGGTTTAATACATGTTTAGCAAGTCATGGAGTTGGGGGTATTTTAATTAATCAAAGGTGATTAATTAATAGGTGTAAGTTTATAGTTTAGAAGAATATTAGTGCAATTCGGGCTATTAGAAGGGATTAAATCAATTTAATATCAATTTACTAGTTTAAATGAATCGGAAGACTAAGTAATTAATCAAGATGAGGAAGTGCTAATTAACGGAAGGTCGTTAATTAGGTCATTATTGGGTAGGGATTAATAAATTAACGTATTATAATATCGAATTTAGGGAATATGTGTGCTTTTTATGATATGTCGTCTATTTGTGGAAAAGGAGATAATTAGTGCAATTTAAGTATTTAAATTGCTTGGGCATAATTATAGGTGTCTACACTTTTAACTATAGAAATTAGACCCGAAGGATGAATTGGTCTACATGAATGAGACCAATGACTGGAAGTGGCCATTAACGTGAATAAAATCAATTTTACCTATGTACCAACCTGGGAAATCACATACGCTTGAAGGATTATAGATTGGGCCTGGGAAACAACTAGAGCCACGAGAAGAAGAAAAATTATATGATCTTGGTACAAACCATATATAAATTAGATAAATACTAGTTTGGGTGACTCCTCACTATAAAGGAACATCAATTCCTTCCAATTTTACACCTTCTCCAAGCCTTAAATTTTCAAGCCCTACAAATACTACGTGAGTATCTATAAGTCATTAAGTGACTAGTCCCATTACAAGTTACTTCATAGTAAGTACTATTGTAACTATAGTTACTTCACCTTCATTTTCTCATTCATTTTTATATATCCATAGGAATGGATTCTTCTTCTCTATTACATCTTCTTTAGGGAATTTTATTAGTAGTATCTTCATTTCTACTACTTCTTCTTCTAAGGATGAGGTAGAGGTGATATTGAGTAATGGCTATAAGGTTCCACCAGTTTTAAAACTCCTCCTTTGTCCTCTGTTGTTTAAAATAATCATATTGTTTCTCCCTCTTTAATTAAGTTTACCTTGGCATAAGTAACAATACATATGCCTTCATATGCTTCACATATTCCTAAGTTATTTCCTCTCTTCCTCTTTCATTTCCAATACATGAATCATCATCTTCCTACTTCATTATATTCACTTCTTCTCATCTTATTTTAATTAATTCTACAAAAACCAAGTGAATAATTGTCTCTTTTTCTTCAACCATTTCTTCCACTCCTCTAGCTATTATATCTTCTTCAACTCAATATGATCTCAAACTCTTAGCATAAGATCTTCCAAGGCTAATATGAAAACACTAATGCAAACTTCTCTTCCTCTTTATTCATTTCCTCCATTTCCTCCTCAATCTATTTAGTTTCTTAGTCCACCATTTATTCCTCTTATTGCTCCCTATGTCTCCAAAAATTTTCTACTAGGCATTCTTATGCCACTTATCATAATTATGACCTATAATTCCATTTATTTATTATAGGTTACTATGGTTACTTAGAGTGTTATGAGCCATCTATTGGTCCCTCTAGAACTTATTCAACCTAATATTCCATAAACATCACCTAATTTAGGTCACAAGGGGTAAGGCCATTTTCTACTCTACCTCCCATAACCATAGTTGTATCCACTACCCTAGGAGGAACATGGACTCCTGTTAGTGGAAAAGTAGTAATGGAAACTTCTTTGAAATATCTTGAAGACCCTAAGGAGGCACTCAAGTATTATCACCCTACATTAACTCTCAAGAGGGTGATGAAGAGGAATCTTTCCTGAGGGAAACTTCTATATACAAGGATAAAGAGGAGGACATCGTAAGAATATAAAAGAGAAACCATACAATAGAGGAAATCATGGATGTAGATCCCCAATAATTTATTTATGCCACTCAACAAATGGCATCTGATTGAGTTAAAATAATACAAGCTCAAATGATGATCTTCATGGCTAAAATTGGGTAGTAGTGTTAGAGAATAATCTACCCAACATGTAATTATTTTTAAGAATGTTGTATAAGCTATTAGTAGACATAAAAATCATTAAGATGTTTTGGATTAGGGGTTATTATAGGTACATGTCGACTACAAGCATATGACTAGGTGCTTTCCATTATGGAAAAGGTATTAGAAATTATAAACAAGGGTCTCTATCTCAATGTGTTGCACAAAAATTCAAGAATTAAATGTAGTAACGGTTTTCATGGGATACCTATTAAAATTATTAATTGGCTAGATGAAAACAATGAAAGGTTTGTTGAGAGAACTACGGGATGATATGACTAAAGCCATTGAATTTCTAGTTGAAGCTCAAATAACTTCAATATATCAACCACATAGGAGGTTGATTCAAAACCCTTCTATGAATATTAATTACAAGGATTTATTTCACTCTTGTTGTTAATTATTCCACAGAAGACCTAGCCAGAGAAACATCCACTATAATGGCACTAGTGACTTCTAAAAATGGAAAAGGTGGAAAAATTTTACTTCTAAGTGAAAATGTTAAATCTATTTATAAAATATCATCCCATTTTTTTTTAATAAGTGCATAATCTAACGATGTCACCTATTATGGACCTAGTCGATATTGAAAATGAATTCAAATCTTGTGTAGATGCGCTTAAATGGAATAAACATAGTTAACTAAAATAGATACAAGTGGAAGCTCCAAGTAGAACTTGGATAAGAAATTTTTTCCTATTTTTAAGATTTAAAATTAAAAATTTGTAGTCTTAAAATAGGAAGTATA
Organism: Taxus wallichiana var. yunnanensis; assembly: GCA_018340775.1. Lineage (NCBI taxonomy): Eukaryota > Viridiplantae > Streptophyta > Pinopsida > Cupressales > Taxaceae > Taxus > Taxus wallichiana. The sequence goes on along the minus strand of CM031237.1, from coordinate 747,123,423 downwards.
AGATTTCTTACATAAAAGATTTATCTTTTGTATTTTACTAAGCACTTCTAAACAATTAGTTCTATTTTTAATTGGCTATTTTAAGCCCCATGGTAGTGGTAATTTTTATAAGTATAATAATTGTTTACCCTCTAAGGATGAATATTTTTATGAAGGAAACACTTTGATAGTCCAAGGATTGTTCAACTTGAGTTTTTTCCAACATATTGTTTGCTCAATTGATTTGTGAAGTTGTTAGGTTTGTTCACGTCGGTTTAATTACAGTCAATTTAATTTATATGTAATTTTTGAATGTGAAGGAAAAATATATTATATGAACATATATATCACATATGCATGAATGGAAACTTCAAATATGTTGATGGAGGATCATATCACAACATATGCATGGAGATGGGGATCAAAAAGTGGCCAAAATCTAATTTTGGCCATTTTTCACATAATGCGATCACATTATGGTTCATTTGTTATAACACAACCATGCAATAAGATAAGCACATTAGAATACAATAACACGGATGCGTTATAACATGCTCACGTTCTAACGCCTATGTTTTTTACCATGTAAATTTAAAATTTGTCAAATGCGAGCGTGTTTTATTTTCTTTCTTGAAACCAGTTGCCCTTTGGCTTAAATATCTAAGCCAAAGGTTTTTACTATGTAATCCATGAATAAATCTATTTTTCTCATAAAAACATAACAATATCAAGTGTATTCCCCAACTTTTTATGTTTTGTAAAACAATATTCCATAAAATATGACTACAACATCAAGCTTTGTTTTACGTTTGTGACGATATATTTCTTTCTAAAATCTGATTATTTTAGGACTCTCATCCTTAATTTATTTTACTCATGCCTTCTTTTCTTGCCAAAACACATGTATACTTATATATATATATAATTTATGATTTTCTCATCCAATTCTTTAAAAAAAGTCTTGATCCAAACTCGATTCTACACATACCCGAGAAAAAAATGATTTCGACTATTTTTCTCAAAATTAGGGAGGTGTAGACATAAAATATTTAGTTTTTAGGATGTTTTCATCTTGAAAATTAGTAAAAAATTATATAATCATCCAAAAATATGAGAAATGAGTGGTGCCTTATACATGGTCTTAGCTAACTTTTTACAAAAGGGATTTGTAAAATAGTTTACGAACTATAAAAACCTAGAGGATGAGGAAAACACAATGCTATGTTATATTTTTGACACAAAAATAGGCACCCTTTGTGTGCACACCACATTGGACCTTCCTAATATACACCATTTTCAAAAAATTAGTAGTTTATAAAACTAGATTATGATCACTATGATTCATATTTTATCACATTGTCAACATTTTAGAATATGTGTTCCAAATCATTAGTCGAAGCTCATTTTTTTAATTTTAGGAAAAAAATTGCCACTTTTGACCCACTTTTGGTCCCCCATTTCCATGAAATTACCTCTCTATCATTTACTTAACTAGTTGTCTAAATTTTTGACATTCAATTGGTGTAATTGATCCATCCTCATCTCGATACAATCATATGCTATTATTGTGGCATTATTATCAGCCCCTCTCCTTTCATTAATTGACTTCCATATTTCCAAATCCATTTCATAGGGAAATTTATTTACTTTTTACCGTTATGTGTAAATTATCAAACAATTTTCCAATTTTTTTATGAAGCTTGTTTTGTAATTTTGAATTTATAAAGGTGTTGTTATGTAAAATGTCTAACATGAAAAATTAAATTTTTTACTACGAAAACTAATCCGACACTCAAAATCCCAAAACTAGGTAATGTAAACCTCCCCTCCGGCCAATTACTGACTATGGAAACCCAATCATGACCAAGAGGTATGTGCTTACTTAATTTTTAAAGTCCTTTTCATGTGTGGTAAGTTGGTGGGAAGTAATTTATAAATTCATTTTGATCCATTTTGAAGGAACTTCTCCCGAGAGGCCTAAAAGGCCCATCTTCAACACTTTAACACCTAATGAACACCCTCTCAAGATTAACTAAGAAAAAATAATGCCTCAAAAATTGTTTTAATGAGATATGATATCATCGTAGGTAGTGTAGGGAAGTTCTATAAGGTAAAATAAGTTTAGGAAAAATCTATGCAACATAGGGCTACTTATAGTATGGTGTAAGGAAATGAAAGAAGTAAAAACACTATTGAGCTTATTCTTGATGTTGTGGGAGCCTCATGTATTATTTTGAAGTGAATTAATACTCATAAAAATCTAAGGACTAATTCACATTGCAAAAGGTATTAGCAAATTCTATTATCCGTATTTTGAGATATTCGTCCAATAGTGCAGATGAAGATCCTTGTCCCGTAAGGAATCAAATGATAATTCCTAGAGTTATATGAAGATTTCAGACCTGATTAAAATCCCAAGATGACCTATGTAATTCAATCTTCACACACAATGTGTTTTTTGTCATTTTAATCATCTTTATTTTTATGGTAGTCTCTTTCATTAGTGCACATGCTTGAGTAGAATCATAAAATGGGGAAAATTTAAAATTTCATGAATAATTGGCTCCCAAAACCTATGGAAATGATCTCATAAGACCTTTTTGATTTAAAATGATATAAGGTTTTCCTTGGTATCTCTCATGGAAGCTCAGGGGTGAAGAAACACTCTTCGACGTCTAGTTTTGGCGATTGTTGGTGAAGGCGGGATTTCTAAAAGTGTCCAATGCACATTTTCTCACCTTGGATGTAATTTTTCACCTTTTATCTTGGTTAAAATTTGAATTGGGTGAAAAACATGTGCCACCAAGGAAGGAGGATTAGTAAATTAAGTATTCTTCACTTAAGTGTTTTATTTGGTAGTTAGGTGAGTGTTACGTACTCACAACTTAAAATGGCCCCATTTTCATGATCAGTATGATGCATGGCACACCTAGGAGGGTTTAATACACCTTTTTACCTTATGAAAAAGTGCATGAGGTGCAAAAAATTTACCCCAAGGGATGAGTTTAGTTTTGTCACTCAAACACATAATATCAAGTGTTAGAGCATGTCTTCACCTCATACCTTTAATATGGCCTCCTTCCTATGATAAAAATGACCCATGGTGAAGTTTTCAAGGAACTTAGAACCTTTTCACCAAGTTAAAAATTGCATCGGATGAAAAAAATTGTGCTACCTTGATGATTTCTCCTTCTTTTGTCACTCAAACTCACACTTGTTTCCTAGAGATGTTTTTCAACTCACTCTATTCACCAAGCTTGTCCCCTCCTTATATTGAACTTACACATGGCACATTTTTCCAAGAATGATAAAACATTTCACCATTTAATTTCATACTAAATTTGGTAAGGTGCAATGGGGGCCCCGAGTCCATTATTAAGTCCTAACTCACTCTCAACCCGGGTTAGGAAGAGAATGTACAGTGTTAAGGGTGAGTTTCTCTTAACCATGGGTAACTTTCATTTATTTAAATATTCATTGGAAATTTTTAGAAGTAATTATTTAATATATTTTACCTCTATTTCTTACGTTACTAAACCTTGCCAAATTTGGAAGCCCCATTCTCAGAACACACTTTTTCTTATATCTCACAAACCCTTGCTCCATTTTCCATGAAACTTGAACTGAAGATTCCCTACATGAATTCCATTAGAATGAGTGTTTTCATGACCTAATTGATTAAATCCTCATATTTTTATGGTCATATAAAACTTGAAGCCATATAAAACTTCCACATCATATATGCTTAAAAATAGATTTCCAATAAGCCATTTCTTACATCGTGAAAATGAGTAGAATTAAACTTATGGAGGACTATTATTTTTCAACATTCTACCCTTTCAGATGAAGAAAATTCATAACTACAAGTTTCCTTTTTGAATTATCAAAGATATGGATGAGAAAAATCTCTAAAATTGGATAAAAACATCCCAGTGAGAAGTAGAATTTTTTTGAGGCCTTTTTGGTCCGATCCCACACCCCATGGCCAATGTATATTTTTCAGTAGTTCCTCATTCAACAATATTAATGATGGTGGTAGTTATAATTTATGGATAATGAATAAATGATATTCATTCCAATCCCCTAGAGGAGAAGCACTCAAAAGTTACAATTCGGTGAAATTTCAAAACTAGTCACCGAGGAAGAACTTACTAAAAATAGTAAGTTCTGAAAAGGCTCATAATGGTCATGGTTTTTCATCTTCCATTGCTCACTAATTTCAAAATTAACATAGGACTAACTCATGCTTTTAAAAGGGTGAAAAATTCCATTGTGTCTCAAAAAAAGATAATTCTTCTCAATTCCCAATTTTGGTCACAAGTGGAGCATTCTCGGTCTTGGTGTGTTTCTAACTTTGTTGGATGGGTTGATCATAAGTTGTAAGAATGTTTCATAAATTTTCTCACCTTAATTATTCACATGGTTTAGGTTCTCATCACCTCATCTCATGGATGACTCCATTTCCCCAAGGCTTTGGATCATCAGGTTGAATTGTGCAAGCTATGGTCTCAAGTTGCATCAAGGACTTGGCATTTTGGGAGGCATTGCAGTGTTTCAAAGGTTTGAATGTTTGTTAAAGTGAGAGAAATATTCCATCATCATATTCAATGGTCTCCACCTCTCCTTCTAGTGGCCAATCAATCAAGGCATGAGCTCACAATGTGTAATATCGAGGTAGTTTTCTCATTGTAGTCACCATTTCTTTTCTAATATCCTAGGTGTGATCACACCACATCCAGTGGAAGTTGAAACTCACCCGAAGTGCATGAATGAAGATATTTATGTAGAAATAAATAAACCAAATGAAACAAATCTAAACATACAAGTAACAGATCATAACCATGTACAAAAAAAAGATAAACAAGAATCAATAACAGTTTACAATGCAAGATCCAATGAAAGACATCAATAACAAGAATCCATCCACAACACTCTATTCTATTAATGACCATAAATCATAGTAATTGCATACATTCATACATCAATAGTAACTCCATAAGATCATGCACATAAACATGAAACAACAACATAACCTCAAGATCATTCACGGTATATCCATACATTGTGAATCACACACGCGCTCTATTCTTATCTCCATACATAAGATCATGCACATAAATGAAACAACAACATAACCTCAATATCATTAATGGTATATCCATACATTGTGAATCACATGTGTGCATGCACGTGTGTGTGTGTGTGGTGGGAAACATTTCCTTCACCACCCATGCACTCTCCAAAAATATCTTGCATGTAAGAAATACCCATGTGTGTGTTACAAGCCAACTACAAGAGCTTGCGAAGCTTAAGCTAATAATATATTATCTTCAAATATAAACTATATATATAATCATATTAATAACCTAATATATTCATGATGCTTTAACTTCCTTTTCATGAAATTTATCTCAAAATATAATTTTTTTGTACTACAAGTCTTCATGCTCTATTCTTATCTCCAAAACCTTCCTTACGATGATCAAATTTTTTATTTGAAATACACGGAATATTCACTTTTCTATGAAATAATCCACCCTCTATCTTTCCAATCTTTCTCATGGCTCATAATGCATCATTGCTAAGTATGTAATATAATATTTCGGGTGTGAGCCTTCACACACTTTCTATCTTACTCTCGTACGTGCCTCCGACTTAACTCCCACATGTAAAAACTCCTCCCATGCTTATACTTAGTATCTTTTTTTGAGGGGTATAACACTCATCACTCACCTTCTTGGTGTGTTCAAGTGGTGTCATAGAGGTTCAACATTTCAAGACTGTTGAAAATACTTCATCAGGTATCTTAATCAGTGCATCATTGTAGAGGGTCATCATGGATCAATTTTCATATTTATCCTCTTTAGATATGATCTTTATCAAAGGAAAGGGCATCTTCATCCATGCTTTGGATCATTTCTTCTCTCTTCTCCTCATTATTCCTCCTCTTCTCTCCCTCCTTTCTAATTCTTCATTGTAAGAAATCATTGTAATATGTCTTATTCACTTAAGTGACTCTAATGGTGAAATGTAAAAGTCCCTTTTGATTTATAAAAAGGGAACTGATATTCACACATCCTACAAAGTCAAATATTCGTAGGTTAAATAAATATACGAAGGGTCGCGTGGGGGTAAATGAATATTTGAATTGAAAATATATAAAAGGAGATGATCTCCTCATTATTAAAGGATGGTTATTCGTGTTTACCTTTTAGGACTTCCATATTCTCTCTAGGAACAAGTGATGAAATTCTTCTATTCCTTGTCTAGAAATTTCTATCTCCATTTGAACTTCATACTATGAGAATTCGTAATTGTGTAATATCATGCAAGTAAAATTTTGGTTGGTTGTATCTTATTCATCTTATCTTTCCATGAATGCATGGAAATAATATTTATTTTATATTGGTAACTACATCTGTTATTTGGACAATATAAAATCCCTTCTCATGCCTTATCTTCTCACCTTTCTCCCTTACAATTCTCCCCCCTGTGTTCCACACAAGCACTTTTCCACAGTATAGGGAAGTATTCATGTGTGATCCTTGATCATAAGGCCACTCCCAAAATTACAGTTTGTGTGTGTGTATTTCCTTTTTCAATTAATGGAGCTTCCCCATTGCTTCGTGGCGACCAAGTCCTACGACGTTGGTGAAATCCACAATTTTCCCACCTGAAAAATTATTTCACCAACAAAAAGACAAGGATCTGAAAAATATCTCATCTTCAATTGAACCCAAAAATAATTTTTCACGTATATCAACAAATAAAAAAACTTGGTCATGGTTTGTTGCGAAAAAAGAATGCTTAACCCAATTTTCTTCATAGCCGAGTTATTTCTCCACAAAGCCATAAGGATTATCCAAACATTTGAATTGATCAAACATTGTAGAGGAAAATTCACGGATTAATCAATAAAAAATTTCCTTGTTTGAAATGCACGAGATATTCACTCCATTGATATCAATACACTTACAAAAAATTTAATCAATTTAATTAATCTCTTGTGCTTTCTCAGTCTTCCTACTTTGAAATAGATATTTCCAGGTCTATCTCCATAAGAATGCAAATATCTTTCATTTTGGACACTATTCTAATAGGTGATATTTACTAAATACATTACTTCAATTAAATCATCCCTACTAAAACATTCCCTTATTTGTTTTATTATAAAATATGCAAATTCTCTTAACCTTCCCTTGTTGATGATATAATGTTATCAAAGACAATCCATGTGACATTTAGCTTCTCAACCTTAATGGTTAGTATTTGAAATAAGTGCATTGGTAATCATATCCATGTACATAAGCACATACTTATCCAAAAAAATTGAACCTTATAAAGCTACTTGGATTTCTAATCTTTATCAAATCGTTCCAACTCTCAAAATTTAGACTAGAAAAAGCAAGGCATCTCATTAAGAAACAAATATTCTAATGCCATAAAAATGCATTTCCTCAAACTAAAAAAATCAGCAATATATATAGTTTTTCATTGGGATTTTATAATTAAATGATGCATTTCATTAATCATGGGAAGAATAAAACACAACATTATCATTGTCTCTATATTAGTCAAACAATGTATCAACTTCATGAGCCTTCTCCACTTCCATGTGATTCTTCCACATGACTCCCGATGGATTCATATTGATTGTACACCATATGAACAAGTTGATAGAATGAGATCCTCCTAGTGTTGAAATATTTTAATAGTTTATGCCCATTTTTAATTCCTTCAAAATATTTGAACCTTTTAGGACTACAGAATACACAAATAAGAATGCGCCTCTCGAATAAGTTCTTAAAATTTTTCTATAGATTTAAATTTGTTGACTATTTTATATTCTAGATTCATTTTATGATCCATAAAATGAATGAAAATAATATACGGTAAATAATATGATTGGATTCTTAGACAAATACCATTATTATGACCTTTAATTACAAATTCCCTATCTTCCCCAAAAATTTATGCACACAATAAATTAAAACCTATAGAAAAATTTGAATAACTTGTTCGAGAGGTGCATGCTTTTCATAGTCCTAAAAGATTCATGGAATTTCAAATCTTTGCATAAGGATTGTAAAATGGGCATGAATTATTAAAATATTTCAACATTAGGGGATCTCATTGGATCAACTAGTTCATAGGGTGTCTGACGAGTATCAATCCTTATTGGGAGCAATGTGGCGAGAATCACATGCAAGTGGACAAGGTTCACAATTTGATACATTGTTTGAATGATATAGAGATATTGATAATATATTTTTTCTCCTTCCCATGTTTTATAGAATGCATCATTTAATTAAACAATCCTTAGAAATAACTATATATAATTCTAATTTTTTTTAGTTTGAGAAAATGTGTTTTTCTCGAAATAGAATTTTTTTTTTCAATGAGACTTCTTTTTCATTCCAAAGTTTTAGAGTTAAATTTTTTGGAGAAATATGTGATTTTGTATGTTGATATGAGATACCAATGCAATTATCTCAAATAACAACCAGTAAGGTTGAGAGGGTAAATGTGAAAGGGATTCTCTTTGATAACATTGTATCATCAAAAGGGGAAGGTTAAAAGAAGTTGCAGCTTCTCCTACTATAAGAAAAAAGGGAATATTTTAGTAGGGATGTTTTTATTTAAGTAATTTTGTTAGTAAATCTCACCTATTAGAATAGTGTCCAAAATGAAAGATCTTGGTAGGAAGACTACCACAAGAGATTGACTACATCAAATAAACATTTTTGTAAGCTTTTTGATATCAATGGAATGAATATTCAAGGTATTTTAGATAAGGAAAATTTTCCAAGATCAGTCCTGTGAATTTTCCTCTACTAATAGTTGAAAAAATGTAAATGTTTGGATAATCTATTAATGTGTGGATAAATAACTCGTCTATGGAAAAAAATTGGATTAAGAACTATTTTGTCTCGACTTAAATAATTATTTTGGGTTCAATTGAATATGAGATATTTTTTCAATGTCTTATCATTTACAAAAAGTCAAAGTATTGTATCATCAAAAGGGGAAGTTTCAAAATTACGAAAAAAAATATTTTAGAATGATTTTTTTGGAAAATTATTTGAGAATTTACACATCATCGACTTTGTAAGAAGTAAATAAATTTCCATATGAAAGTGATTTGAAACTATGGAAATCAATTAATGACAGGAAAGGGGATAATAACAATGTTGTAAATATAGTAAATGGCCTTATTTGATATGGGTATGGATCAATTACACCAATTGAATTTCAAAAATTCAAAGAACCATTCAAGTAAATGATAGAGGTGTAATTGCATGGAAATGCAAGACCAAAAGGGGGTCAAAAGTGGCCACTTTTTTTTTTGAAATCCAAAAAAATGAACTTCAACTAATAATTTGGCATATATATGCTAAAAATTAGACAATGTGATAAGAATAAGAATCATAGTGCTCAAAATCTAGTTTCTAAACTACTATCTTTTTTAAAATGGTGGAGATTAAGAAGGTCAAATGTGGTGTACACACAAAGTGTTCCTATTTTTTTGTCAAAAATATAAAATAGTGTTGTGTTCCCCATTTTTTGAGTTTTAAAACCTACATTACAAATCCCTTCACTAAGAAGTTAGCTAAGACCATGTATGTGGTCACACTAATTTTCTTAATATTTTGATGAATATATAATTTGTTACTAATTTTTAATGTGAACACATCCTGAAAATGAAATATGTGTGTGTACACCACCCTAATGTTAAGATTTTTTTTTTTTTTTAGTGTGTGTAGAATGGATTTTGGATCAATACTTTTTTTTAAAAATGGATGAGAAAATCATAAATTATATATAAAAAGGTATAGATTTTTTTGGAAAGAAAAGAAGGCATGAGTAAAAGAAATCAAGGATGGGAATCCTCAACTAATCATATTTTAAAAATAAATATATCATCACAAATGTAAAAAATGCTTGATGTTGTAGTCATATTTCTTAGAATATTATTTTATAACTAATTCAATTTAATTTGAATTAAATCTAAATATTGTAGATTCCTCTACTAAAATAAATGGTGTATAAATGATGGAATATATTAATGACACAAGCAAGCTAAGATATAAAATATGGAACCCTAAGAAAGAGACGGAGATAAAACAACTTAGTTAATTTTTGCGTAATATGGAATAATCTAGGTAGGGAGAAGTGATGAACAAGATGTAAGTAAAATCATTATTGATATCTTTAAATATTGTACCTCATGAAAAATGATGGTCATAGGCGCTCATGACATGACATAGAACACCGGGAACTAATGATTGGATCTCGGGTGCCCATGACAACTCAAAATCTCTAGATCTTATTTATGTTGTTTCGTAGGGTCTTCAATATTATTTTGTATTTATTTCTTGATAATTATACTATGATCACCAAATATACTTGTAACCTACAAAAGAAGAGTTCACCTCTGCTTCCCATAAACCACATCAAACCTAAAAGGAAAATGCAGAATGGGGAGTTAGAGTGACCCCGGTGGTCACCTCAAGAGTGAACTTATGACCGAGCATTGCACTACATCTCAGAATCCATGTAGTTTTTGTGAGTGTGTGTATAAATTTTCCCTAGGATTCCCTTGTGCAAGTTACACTTGATAACGGGTTATAGCTAGAATGTAATAATGCGTAGAATGTGTGGATAGAAAAGAATGAATTTCCACTTCATATGTCATGTATGTAGAGATTTGATGCATCCCTTGTCCCTTGAATGGATGCTATATGGATGCCTTGGAGTGTTTTAGGTGCCTTTTGAGTGCAATCTTAGGTGATGATAGTAATGTTTATTTCTTGGTCCTTTATTTTGAATAAATAACTATGTATTTATATGATTCCCTTGTTTTAATTTCATAATTTACAAGTAGAAGGATGGCCCATAAGTGAAAATCATGCCCAAAGTATAATAGAGACACCCAAAAAGGAGAGAGTAAGGTGAGAAATGGTTAGGGGCACCCAGAGGGTACAAGATCTCCTTGGCACTTTTTTTCTGGTTGGGCTCTAGTTTCTAAAGCCATAAAAGATAAATCAGTAAAATGCTAGTTGGGTTTAAGTTTAGTGTGTGCAAGAATAAATAGAAAATAAGAAACAAAGAAAAGAGGCCAAAGATTATTGTCAATCACTTGTTTTATTACTTAGGAATGATATGAATCCTAGTATGCTTTTAGGACCTAGAAATGTACCCTAGTGCATGATTTTGTGTCTACATTTTTCCCCATTTTATTTTATTGATTTAATACTGATAACATAAACTAGATAAGAGATGTGTACCTTATGATCATGTAGAGAATGCGGTGAATAACATGTTAAGTGGACAAGTGAAGCATGCAATGATTGTAAAATGAAGCGTGGAGACATGGAACGGAAAGTGATCCTAGAGGGTGAAGCATATGTGTTGCATTGTACCTATTTTTGTAACTTGTTGTTGATGTTATAGGTTGTTTCTTGTTGTATATTAAGGATGGAACTGTAAAATAAGAGTGAAAGAGTAGTCAAAGTTCTGTATATGAAAAATATGAGTAAAGGAAAGTGTGCACCTAATGTAAAAGAGTGTAAAGGATATAAAATTGTCATGAAATGTTGTAAAGAGTGAGTTTTTTGGGTAATATCATGCCAATAATGATTTTTTTGGAAATCTCATGCCAAGAGAAGTTTTGTGGGAAATATCATGCCAATGGTTATTTTTTTGGGCGATCTCATGTCAAGAGTGAGTTTTTTGGGATATCTCACACTAATGAGAAAGTGTCGAGGTGAGAAGTATAGTGTTACTCTCCTTCCATGACTCTTCCCAAAAAGTACTACTACATAAATGGTATGTCTTGATTTAGTTCATGTTGTTCTTATTATCCCGATTGTTATGAAGTAGTTATGAATTGTATCTATAGGATGTATTATGTGACTAGAGGACTATTCATGTAATTATAGAAATGATCTAAAGAATTTTGTGAATTGTGTTTATCTAAGAAGGTGAATGTATGTACCCCCGGACATTATCGCCTAGGGAGGACATAGATTCCCGAGAGATAATGTCTAATGTTGGGTGTTTGTGTTTGTGTCATGCCGAGGACCCATGTCATATTATGGGTTGTTCAGTGATTTTGTTCTTATTCCTTTTCTATATTATACTGACATGAAATGTAGCTCTCATATGATGTAAGGGTGATTTATTCACCCAATGTATGCCCCCTCATTTCGATGCATACAATGACCGTAGGAGTGTGCAGCCCAAAAGAGATAACTTTGATGCTTAATCTGAACTATATACCTAAAGGGGGTGCAAAATAATGGTTTAGTATAAAAAGTAGAAAACATGTAATATAAGAAAATGTAGTCAAAAAAATTTGCAAACAAAGTGAATGTAAAAACTAGGTTTCATACATGGGACATCACTCATAATGTCATAAGACAATTAGGTCAAAAGTTTCCAAAAGCATACAAATAGTGATAAAATAATACATAGGGCATAGCCTATAAATAATGGTATAAAATAGAAAACAATGGTAATAAAATGTATCGACAACCATAGTGGCATATAGTCTTGTAAGAAAAATGTTGCACATGAAACACTCATTAGCATATTAGAAAGATAGATAGTATGCCAAGGCATGTATGTATCAATGGAAAGTATTATGCCAATATGAATAGGAAGTAGTATATGATGAAGTAATAACACCTAAAATGTGTGAAAGTAGTAAATATAGATGCCTTTAGAGAGCCATTTGGACTAAAAAGGATACAAAGTGTCGAGTATCATTGAATCATGTCAAAATATGTAAAATATCTACATTCAAAACTAGATACCAAGTGAACATGCATGTGTATATGATAAAAAGATAATTACATTCTAGGAATATTTCTAGCATGGAAGATAAATGTAACATGTAAATATAATGAAATGAAATGTGGGTAAGTGCACCTTTTTGGCAGTTGGATGGGCATGGTTTTTAGCTATTTCAAGAAATCCACAGTGGCCAAAATACAAAAATTCCGAAATAGAAATTTACTGGAAGCATACATGTTATTTATGTTATTTACATGATCACATTATATTTTCCTTGGTTTGGTAATTTATGAACCTATAACACATACCCATTATAATGCAAACACGTTATGTTAAGTTATAAACAATAAAACCCCAAGCCTTATTCATTTTCATTTCCCCAAACAAACTTGAGTTTCATACAACAAAACCCTTCCTTGCATTTAAAATTCAGTTGGATCTTTCTCAAATGATCATCTAAAATCATCGTGAAGATCGTTGAATCAATGATGGTGCCGTGGAGAAGAGGTGGGAATAATTATTTTCTCGAAATTGCATTGAAATTTGGTAATTAGAGAGTATAATTTGAATTGAATACTTTTTTTTTTTTATCAAACATGTTACCTGACTTCATGGCAATGTGCAATCAACCAAAACCAAACCCTAAAATTATTTTTGTCCTTCCTAGCCCTCCTACGGTTTTCTCAACATCCCCTGGGAAGTCAAGAAGATTTAACAACCCATATAGTAGAAACCAAGATTGAAATTGAGGATTTAATCAAAACAATGAGGATTCACATTCTACAAACCCCATTACACCTCTCTCTTACACATACGAGGCATTAGTGGCTCAATTTGACATGGAAACGATTAAAATTGATCATTGGACATCTTTTTTGCCTTAGAGTGTTTGTAGGGTTTTGTATTCCTAAAATTGTCATATGAGGATGTAAAGAAAAATGAAATTATAAAAGATCTCATATCTACCTTATTCATGACCCCAACCAATTTTCTGTTTCGTTATCATGCAAATGATTTCCCATCCACTATTGCAATAATGATTTGATTAAAAATTGGGACCTGATGGTGGATGTTGTTTCATTTTCCACCTTGCAATAACAATGAGGTACCACTATAATTTTTGAGGAAAATATATTGTTATTTTATCCTAAATGAGATCCCGAACTATTTTCATTTCCAAGATTTCCAAACAAGGGCAAGGAAAAGGCTTTGCATAGGATTGACCAGGACATGCCATGCACAACATGCACCTATTTTGGTAAGTAGGGGTGTTATAATTATTTTTATCCTTCCTAGGTAGAGTCCTGGGACAAAGAAAACCCACTCACCCGAGACCTGTCCCTCCGGTAGTGAAGGAGAGAGTAGATATTGATACACTCTACGTGCTTCGTGGGGCTATCTCGATACCCTTGTTCAACATACGAGGGAGATCTTTTGATCCATATGTTCATGGAGGTACAGTACTCCGTTCTCATAATGACTAGTTATTTCAAATGATCATTAAACAATTTATGGATTACTAGCATGAGGTCACATCTTTTCTCGACATGTGGTACCATATGTTTGGGGCCCAAGGAGGATTCGATAATTTTCATGCATACATGGTTTTGGTTGAGTTGGTCCACAAAACTTGGTGGTGCAAACGATAATTCCACTAAGTCATATGCCTTTTTGAGCAAGAAATTTGGATTATAGTCATCATCATCACCTTCACACGTATTTGTTATGTTTTATTATGTGTGTTACAAAAATATTGGAGTACTTGATTTACTTATATATGTTAAATTTTTGAAATAATTGTATTTGTACATGTATGCATTGATATTAGAGTGCATGGGAGGGGCGTCATCATCCCAACCACATGCTGCAAACACCATGCGTACACCTACATTCATAGAGGTAATTTAAAATGTTAATTGTGTAAAATTTTCATGTATGAAAATATATATATATATATATATATATATATATATATATATATATATATATATAACTTTTGAACTCAAATATATGTATGTTCTTGTATGTTCAACTAACTTGATGTGATATATGTTTGATAAAGTTGATGACTTCACTAGACACCCCACCATCTCTGCGATGAGTAGGGAAAGGTATTTCGCTACAATTCATCTCGCATGACAACTCACTCAGAGAATTCAAACAACATGCATTTTTCATAAAATTGCTCGTGTAATTCATATTATGTTAAATTACATGTTAATAATGTCCTCCATTATAGCATTATTAAATTTATAATATCCTTCATTGTGTATACGTAGGAGTTACCTATGAAAATTTGGATTATAGTCTAACTCATTTCATTTGATTCATAGGCGTGGTGTGGTAAAAAATATAAGTGTATATTGATAAAATTAGTTAAATTATTGTCATTACATATACATCTACTAGGTTGGCATAATTGTTTTGATCTCCATTCAAAAACATTATTGTTAACATATTTTTATTTTGGATAATTTTGATGTTTGATTTTGTGATCTTATGTGTATGTAGGGAACTTCAACCCCTTCCATTTTGACTTTGAGGTCACGGACTCCTCGATCTCATCGTTTTGATACACTTGTTCATTCTCTAGGAGCTCTCGATGACTCATATGAGCGTGAGATGCAAATTCAAAGTGTACCGAGAGATTGTGGTAAGTTTGTGTATTTATGTAAATACTTTCATTAACATGGTCTTAAATACATGTTGAAAACATATATAAATTAATTTTTGACAAAAAAATTGTTTTGCATTTACAAGTTCAACTACAGGTGAGTCTTTAGTTGAAGAGGACTCGTAGCATGGGCACGGAGGATCCAAATTCATCTCACATATATCCATCTTTTTCTAAGGGAGGGCCTTCTTCGAGAAAGGCCAAGAGAGGGATAGATTTTGATGATTAGGATATATGTGTGTGTGTGTGTGTGTGTGTGTGTGTGTGTGTGTGTGTGTGTGTGTGTGTGTGTGTGTGTGTGTGTGTCTTACATGACATTTTTTGTATGCCTATATGTGCATGGCATTGTATGTATGCCTATATGGAATTTGAACTTGATATTATATGACCTATTCATGCATTTTTATATTTATCGTGCACATTAATACTATTTGGAACTCAATATTTTTGTATGAGACCTTACATTTCTGAGATTATTTTTGTATGAAACTAATATGATGTGCACTTGACAATATTTAAGACATTATGGATTATTTTTTCATTTATTGGTGATGTATGTACTAGCATTTTCAATGTATAATATGCATCAAACTTTGGAAATCAATATTTATATAATGTATGTATATAAAGAGTTACCTAATCTGAGTAATTATTCATTCAATTTATCAATGTGTATATGTGTATTTACCTTACCTGTTTTCTTCTTTCTCATGGTCTCTTTGTATTATTTTATCATGCACCTACTGTTCTTAAATGCTTCTTAGTTTTCATGCACACTTAGTAATAACTAACAATGACATGGAGAGCTCAATACATTTTGAGGTTAGGAACATGTGTCACAAGGTGTCAAACATGTGGTTTTTTTTTCAGCTTCCAATGGGTCATCCTGGATTGCATAATACCATACATGGAAATAAGATAAATTTGAAATTTGTTTTTGAAAGGAAAAGAGAGTGATATTGAGATTGAGATTATAGAGAGAGTGAGAGTGATATTGAGATTGTGTGTGTGTGAGAGAGAGAGAGAGAAACATGAGAGGGAGAGAGAGTGATAGGTTGTTCAATACATTATTTTGCAAATGGTAGTTCGTGGCACTAAACCGACTATCCCAACACTTCTATGTGGCTAAGTAAATTCTATTAGAGGCTTCATTTTGGTGTGGGATGATGTCATTGTTTCTAGGCTACTTCGTTCGGGCGTAGTCCATTAAGATCCCTAAGACGAAAAAGCATATAACTTTGTCGAGTGATTTCTCAAACTCCATGACACCTAGATACATCTTGTCAATCCTACACCTCCACATAGGGACCCTCTACAAAATAATATCAAGATTTTATCCATCTTGATTTGGTGCTTTTAGTGTCCTATTGTTTGTAAAAGCACCAAATAGTGTAGTTTGAGTCAGTATAAGGATGTCATAGGCTATATTTTGTAAACAATAACACGTGGGACCATAATGATTGCGCCAACACATCTAGATTATCTAGTGAACTGTAATGGAGGCTTCATTTTGGTATGAGATGATGTCATTTCTTCTAGGCTACTTCATCTAGGCGTAGTCCCTTAAGATCCCCGAGACCAAAAACCGTATAAATTCTATGGGTAATTTCCTAGACTACGTGGCACCTAGAGAAGTATCGTCAATCCTACACCTCCACGTAGGGACCCTCTACAAAATTATATCTTTGTTTTTTCCATCTTGATTCGATGCTCTCATTGTCCTCTTGTTTGCAAAAGCATCAAATAGTGCAATTAAAGTCAGTGTAAGGTTTTCATAGGCTATATTTTGCAAACAAAGCTCAGCTCATGGGACCAAACCGAGTGTGCTTTAAAATGTCCAAATGGCTTGGTGAATTCTAGTGGAGTCTTCATTTTGGTGTAGGATGGTGACATTGATTTCAGGCTATATCATTTGGTGTAATCCCATAATATCCACGAGAGTGAAAAATAGTATAAGTTCACCTAGTGAATTCTTGAAATTCATGGCACCTAGATATGTCTCGTCGGATCCTACACCTCCGCATAGATATTGTTATCCAATTTTTCCCATCAAGAAAAATTGATCAAACATGACCTTGCATAGGAGAAATGGAGAGGTTGGTTAGATCATGCAAGCTCACATCCGATTTCAAAAATCAGGTTGCAGGCATGATCATCAATGAATTCAGGGTCGGAAAATCAATGGCCGAGCAAATGTCGAAGAAGATTAGAGCTCAAGAGGAAAAGCAATGGAGAAAGGATCAAAGTTTTTTATTTTTTTCATTTTTGGCACTTCGAGAAAATAGGGCAAAGATGGGAAGGTAATGTCCAAACTCAAAATCTTGAAATTATGAAATTTTGGACTTTCATATTTTGGGGTTTCGGAACTCTCGAGTGCGAAGTTGGAAAATCGACACAAATGTCTAAAATTTTGAAGTCTGAAAGTCTAAAATTTTGGACTTTCGAGGTTTCGGGGATCTCGGAAGTGTGCCAGAAATGGAGCAGAAATGTCTAAAATTTCAAAGTCTAAATTCTAAAAATTTAGACTTTTAGGGTTTCGGGAATTGTGCCGTGCGAAGAAAGTAGCGAGAAAAATCTTGAAATCTTGAAAGTCTTAATTTTTAGAATTTTGGACTTTGGACTTTCGGGTTGTTTGAGACTTTGAAGTTTCAAGTCTTGAACCCAAAACTTGAAAATTCCCCTTGAATGTCTAAAACTCTAAAACCCAAAATTTTAAAATTTCAGACTTTTGGGCTTTTAGGTTTAGGACTTTGAAGCACTAATGCCATTTTTCTCATAATGACAAATCGACCTTTAGATTGGCATATCTTTCATTGAAGCTTGAATTTGAGCAAGAGAGGTTTTTTTGAAAGTTATCAATGTTTCTACTCAATTACGACAATATATCCTTAAATTAATGAGACTAAGTTAGTCAAAGTTAATAAATATAGTCCATCATTTTTTAGGTTGTCGAGATTTTCATGTACCACCATAATGAAGTATGGGCTTCCTTTCTTTCCCAACAAGGAACAACACATGGAGGCATGGGTTTTGTAGTAGAACCCATCATTGTTGTAGGTGAATTCAATGCTCTTTTGGGGTGGTTGAAGCAAGTTTCAAATTTCTTCTATCTCCTTCTCTAATTCTTCCTATATATTATAAGGAGGGGCATTTTCTAAAAGGTTGGACAATTTTTCCTTGCACCCTCCCTTCTTCTCTAGATCTACAAGTGAATTTGTAGAGTTTTAAACCTCCCATTCAAACCGTAATGTAAGTTTATGCCTCTTGGTTATTGTAATGGACTGTATCAAATTTTGGAGTAATAATACAAGTTTGTGGATGATTTTCAATTCTTTATGTTCATTACACCTTCTTGATCTCTCATTTAAACCCTGGTTATATGTGCATGGTAATTGTATCACATTTTTAATGGTTTTTGTTTAATGGCAAAGTAGGTGTTTAGCATTCCTTTGGTGCATCACCTTTATTAGATTAGGCTTAATTTTTGCATCTCACTAACCCTATTTCATTGACAAGTTAGGGTAGGATTTAGATTAGATCCTCTACAAATTGTATGTGTGCACCTAAACAGAGGAATAGGAACCGGCCTTCATCTGGAGAGCTTTCCCAATCGCAAAGTCCCACACTTTGGGAAAAGCTCCATGTTATGAAATCACACTAAGAGTCTCAACCCATTGAGTTGTAGACATTCAAGGATGTTGTTATTACAAACCAATAGTACCATCTACAAAATTATATCCCAATTTTTCCATCTCAATTCGGTGTTCTCGTTGTGTTATTGTTTACAAAAGCATTGAATAGTGTAGTTTGAATAAGTATAATGCTTCCAAAGGATATATTTTGTAAACGGTAATGGCTTGTGGCACCAAATTGACTATGCCAACACATCCAGATGGCCTATTAAACACTAGTGGAGGCTTGTTTTTGGTGTGGCATGGTGTCGTTTCTTCTAGGCTACATCGTCAGGCGTAGTCCTTTAAGAGCCATAAGACCAAAAACCTTATCATTTCACCGGTGGTTTCTCGGACTTCATAGTACCTAGAGATGTCTAATTAGATCCTAAACCTCTACATAAGGACCCTTTACAAAATCCTATCTCAGGTTTTTCCATCTTGATTCAAAGGCTCTCGTTGTCCTATTGTTTGTAAAAGTGTCATCGAATAGCGCAATTTGAGTCATTATAAGGTCATTAGAGGCTATATTTTGCAAATGGCTCCTTGTGGGACCAAACCAATTGTGCATGTTAGGATAGTGTGTTAAATGCTTGGGAGGTTCCGTTTTGGTACGAGGGTAGTGTCGTCACTTCCTTCTACTTCATCTTGGGGTAGTCCCTTAAGAGCCTAGACACCAAAAAACCATATAAGTTTGTTGGGTGATTTATCAGACTTTGTGGAACTTAGAGATGTCTCTTCAATCCTATTCCTCCATGTAGGAACCCTCTAAAAAGTATTATCTTAGTTTTTTCCATCTTCATTCGCTTCTCTCGTTGTCTTGTTCTTTGTAAAAGCGTCGAGTAGTGTAGTTTGAGTCGAGTGTAAGGTCATCCAAATGCTATATTTAAAAAAAAAAGCTCATTAGACTGAACCCACTATGCACATGCATAAGGATGGCCTAGTAAAAACTTGGGAATTATTCATTTCGGTTTGGGATGGTGTCATTTCTTTGGGTTACTTCATTCGAGAAAAGTCCCTTAAGAGCCGTGAGACCAAAAAACCATATAATTTCGCCAAGTGATTACTCGGACTCCGTGACACCTAGAAAGGTCTTGTTAGATCCAAAACCTATGCATCAAGACCCTCACAAAATTTGGTATATGTTTTCTCCATCTCAATTTGGTCTCTCTCAATGTCCTATTGTTTGTAAAAGCATCAAATAGTGTAGTTTGAGTCAGTATAAGGCTACCAGATGCAATATTTTGCAAACAAAATCTCATGGTACCTAATCGACTATGCACATGTGTTAGGATGGCCTGTAAAAACTTGGGGAGGAATCTTTTAGTTCTCTATGCTATGGTGCCTCTGGATACCTTGGTGGGCATATTCCCTTAAGATCCCCGAGACCAAAAATACTATAACTTAAGAGCCTTGAGACCACTGTAATGTGTAAAATATATCCACTTATATGAAGTTTCGTAGGAGAGATATTCATAATTATGGGAGGCTTTAAAGATTTTCCTCCACCATGGCACAATAATAATTGTATTCTCATGAATAAACCTGATGGTGATTTGGAAATCTCAAAAAGTACTTATCACAATAATGGAAAATAAATACAACTAATAAGAATTAATCATCAATAAGTAAATCAGTGGCAAGAAAATCACTTCAAAAATGTTAGGGGAAATTAAATTTCCATTTTCTTCACGCTTTTAGATGTCCAAAATGTCAATTCGCCCCAAATTTGGCAAATATGGAGAACTTGGAAAGCCAAATTTCCTTGCTAAAAATAGCCTTTTATCGTATCATGATAAAAATAAGTTCCCATAAGCCGAGGAGGTTTTAAACTTATCACACAAGAATGGAGAGATATCTCTAATAATACTAGAAAGGTTACCTATGATACCATGAGAAAAAACCAACAAGGGCACAACCCCACCTTCCACCAACTGAATTCCACAAGCACTGCCACTGCCATTGGCATTTCCAACAATCTAAATGGGAATAATTCTTCAAGGGTGGATCCCTTTCTTGAAACTTCCATATTTAATGACCATGACAAGAACCAAAACCGAAACAAAAATATGACTAGGAACACGACCTAGACAAGGACCTAGAATGTCTATTTGAGAGAATTTATGAGGTTCAATTTTATTTTCCAAGATGCATTACTCCAATGTTTGAGAATGTTTCTCTAGATGCAATGACATTCTAATTTAGACACTCGATGATTCCTGAATTTCCAATCTAAGGACATACCCCATTATTTCTCAATCCTTGGATACAGGAGACACCATTACTTGGATTTCATTTATAATGATACAAATAGTTATAAATTCATGTTATGACCTTTAAATCTACTTGCATTTCAAGTTGTTTGGAAATCAACATCACACCCTTCATTAGGCTTGATGAATACCCCTATATTTTTTAAGGAATTTTTGAAAGCATCCATGGGTTTATCATAGAAGGAATTCTCAATGAATGGAAGGTCACTAATTCGTAGGCCAGTTAACTCCAATGTAGAACTAAACAAGAAATATTTACTAGGTGATTGATAACCCCTATGTCTTCTTAGCCATTCCTGAGATGATATGCTTATTTTATACAAGAATACTTATTGATGGTTCTAGGCACGAGTAGTATGGAGGCCAACACTCCTAGTGCTTCTGGGCTACTTCATCTGGGCGTAGTCCCTTAAGAGACCTAAGTCCAAAAAAGGTTATAACCTTGTTGAGTGATTACTCAGACTTTGTGGCACTTAGAAAGGTCTTGTCAGATCCTACACCTCTACATCGAGACCATTTACAAAATATTATCTCATGTTTCTCCATCTCCATTCGGTTCTCTCGTTGTGATATTGTTTGCAACCATGTAAAATACTCTACTTTGAGTCGATGTAAGACTATCCAATGCAATATTTTACAAACAAAAGATATTAGAACTAAAATCAGTTTGTGCCAAAATGTTTGGGTGATACATAAAAACTTAGTGGAGGTGTCATTTTGGAGGCCAACACTCCCGGTGCTTTCGGGCTACTTTGTCCGGCATAGTCCCTTAAGATCCTTGATTCAAAAAAAGGCTATAAATTTTTAGGTGATTACTCAAACTCTATAGTACCTAGAAATGTCATTTTAGATCATACACCTCCACGTCAAGACCCTCTAAAAAATCCATTATCAATTTTCTCCATATCAATTAGGTTCTCTCGATGTCTTATTGTTTGTAAAAGTGTTGAATAGTGCAATTTAAGTCAGTGTAAGGATGTCGATGTTATATTTTGCAAATGGAAGCTCATGGGATATAACCAACTATGCACATGCATTAAGATGGCCTAAAATGCTTAAGGAGGCATCATTTTGGTTCTCTACACTCCCATAGCTTCCAGTCTACTTCGTTTGAGCGTAGTCCCTTAAGAGCCATGAGACCAAAAAATGATATAAATTTTCCATGTAAGATCTCGAACTCTGAGAGGTCCTATTAGATCCTACACCTCTGCATTGGTACCCTCTATGAAATCCCATCTTGGTTTTCTCCATCTCAATTTGGTCCTCTCATTGTCCTATTATTTACAAAAGTGTTGAATAGTCCAGTTTGAGTCAATGTAAGGCTATCCATTGTCAACCATGTGAATAATATAGGTGGTGAAATGAGAATTTTAATAAGATATTTTTACAATATAGGTGGTGAAATAAGAATTTTTGTTTATTTTTCCTTTCTAATATTTAATTTCCCTTAGCTTCACTTTGCTTCTAGAATAATAAATTCTCTACTAATAGTGTCAACCACATGATGGTGGAAGATTTTTGGCACCACTACCCTATATAAACATGTTAGTAAGCAATTAAATAGAATTTTGAATCCTACAGAATTTAAACAAAATCATTAAAGTAAATATTCAAATTAAATTCATGAAGAACATACCTTTGCAAATTCAATCCAATGAACCATAAGGATCAACTCTACTCTTGACATTAACAAGAATTGCTTCATGATATAATTCAAAACCTTCCACATATTATTATTTAATGGCCTACCTTGATATTTGATCAATTGAATATTTGTTACAAGAACCAAATGTGAATAGTGAAGTATCTTTCGATGTACTTCATAGTCTTCAAACAACCAAGTATTTAATTTTTGATAGTATATCATCAAGCCAAGTTAAAGGGACTACCACTGACCCAGTGGGATACTCAAGGCCTTCATCATCAATGACTATGGAAGTCAATTTTTCCCCTCTACACAATAAGACAAGAAGTAGTTTGTTCCCTCTTCGTTAAATTTTATCGCAATAACTACAAAAACATGCCCTACATCACAAAGTAAAACACAAATAAAATTTAAAATACATTAAGAGTTGATCATTTAATAATGTATAAATATAAAACATGACATACATATATGTACCTTATTACATTAAATTATATACTTGGTCAAAGTCAGTGATGTTGTCATATGATCTCGAAGGTACTACAAGTTGTAATGCTCATGGAACAGATATGTGTCGAGTGGAACTAGAGTTCTGCAATTCCATGCATCCACCCACTGTTATGACTCACATTCATTCAATACAAAATAAATGCATGATATACCAAAACATTCCATGCACCTAGTATAAATAGTCCAAGAACTTGCATTTGAACTATGGAATGAGTGCATATCACTTGATCCTTCAACCATAATATAATCTTCAAAGATTGCCAAATGTTGTTCCTCTATCAACCAAAAATATCTATGAACCATTGATCTCTCTTGAGATTCATCACCCATGTTCTTGACACACCAATCAATAATGCATTTTGTATCTATAAATTTAGCAACATCCTTAAACTTTAACTCTTCTCTTGCAGGTGCTCATTTCACACATGCTCTTACACCATCATGCTCTCCTTTTCCATGTCCTACCTCATTAAAAATCCAAATATGTTATATACCTATTTCTTTTTGCATCATGTTTAACCAATAAAACATCCTCGCATTCTTAAATTGTGATGTGTAATTGTCTAACCAAATGTAATGTTGATTGAAAATAATGTTCCTCTCATTCAAGTTTTCATAAAACACCGGAAACACCCTTGTACATATTCTATCAAATGTTTCGATCATCACCGATGTCAAATTATACTCTATTAATTATTTTTTATCTTTCTCAATTATTTCTAGAGAGTGCATGAATTCTATATGCACAAAAATAACGAAATTGCATTGAGTTATAGTATTAAAACCGAACCTCCATTTGTGGTTATAATGTGTAATTATCTCTGAAAGTCAACTACTAAAATAATAGTACCAAGTGGGAATGTGTCCTTTCTTAACACGAATTGATCATCCAACCATCGAGCTCTATGTGTGTGCTTGCATTCTCATAAACAATTTCCTCTCTGAATTTGACCATATATTCTGATACAGTAATTATTTTGTAATAATCTCACACCTCGTAGATTCATTTACATCTTTTAATTGATATTCACTTATTTATATTTTTCAAACCAACTAATTATTTTCCTATTGAATTTTTACCCTCCTCATGGATACAACTTTTCAATTTTGGCAAGCCACCACATAGGTTGCACATTCCATCCAAACATGTTTTGTTATAAAAAAATTTCCAGCTGATGTTTCACAAAATATCATAGGAATAAATTCCCTTGCATATTTTGGTGGGACATTTAAGCCACACTCCTGCAACATGATTTCAGTATGTAAAACATAACGCGTTTGACAAAAAAATCATAATGCATTGAAAATTAAACATGATGCTTGCAGTAACAAGTGATACGTGAGTGATTGATTCTCACATAAAATGGTTTATTCATTTCAAATATTCTTTGGACTAATGTTAATTTTTGGATTTTCTTTCTTAAACTTAGAGAATAATTGTGTTTGAGTCATATCCAAGAAATGTTTTGCACACATGATTCATGATTACGAGAACCTATTCTTATTTTTACTATATCTCTTCTATTTAGTGACACCCTTGTGTTCTCATTCCAATACTTTACAAGTAATTATTTTATAATATCATACATATTCTTGTCTTTCCATGGGATCTACTAGAGAATACCCAATAGTGGGTGTTATTGACTGACTCAAGACTTTTACGTCTCCCTATTGCTTTCTCTAGTGTTTTTCTGTTTAGCTTCAAAACTCTACTATTTTTTCTAATCAAGAGTTTATTAAATATTTTATCACTTACTGTATAATTAGTAAGTGCACACTGTGTAGCATTACTATCTTTGGTGCATCTGTTGAAACCAACAGTTTGGTATGCTTTATGTATATTTTCAATAATTGTGGTATTTTGATCAACAACATTAGATGTTCTTAACCCTAGGGTGTTCTTTATAGGTCTCATCTTAATTAATTTTATCAATGTAACAAATAATTGACATCTTTGTGTTTCATTCAAATTCTCAAAATAATTATCCCAAATTCCATTAGCTTTTCTTCTTGCATTTCTTCTAGACATTTTGTTAGGAATTAGTTTATAATGTTTTCATCAATTTCAATTAAGTGAATTGGTTTTCTTCACAAAATGGAAGGATGTGTTCTTAGAGGTGAAGATTCATTAACAATGTTACTTTCTTCATTCAATGTTTCCATACAAATTTCGGAAGGATGTGTTCTTAGAGGTGAAGATTCATTAACAAGGTTACTCTCTTCATTCAATGTTTCCATACAAATTTCAAGATTAACATTTGGATTCTCGGTAAAGGTTCAACATTTGATTCATATCAATTTCTTCATGCATACCAACCTTATCATTCAATTCAATATATATATTCATTTCAAAATCATTATTCTCTACATTTTCATTATGTATTTCATCCTCATTTTCTAAAACATTAGCTACATTTGATATAGCACATGTACCTTTTCCTACTACGAAGATTTGGTATTCTCTTTACTTTAATTATTCTCATCTATTTCATTTCTCTAGTGTCTTTTTTTTGACTTTCCTCTTGTCCTTAGCTCAAATTTTATCACCCATGATTACAAAAATTCAACTAGTGGGGTGGGGGACAAGATGAACTACTCAAAAATCATGTAAGAATGTACATGAATCTACAGACCAGACAGAAAGGAGGCATAAATCCCATGAAAGAGATGAAATGGATGTTGGGGGGCCACAACATATAAATAAAGCATAACGCATATGCATTATAACTCGTATGTGTTATAATTCATACTTTTATTACCTTTTCCCTATTTCCAAGGCATGCCTCTATGCTTAGATCTGGCTTGGATCCCCAAGCATGAGGGATGGACCTACACAAACATAAAAACAACATGCTTTTATAGGAAAATGAAAAATGCCACTTCCTCCTTTAAAAATCAACATAAAATGATCGATTCATTTTAAAAAAATATATACCACGATGTAGAGCAGAGTTTTTTCTTTCTAAAAATATAATTTTCAAATTTTATGACAAATATAAGGTTTCCATATTATTTATTTTCTAACTATGCCTTTTTATAGCTATTTTTTGAAGTTTAAACATGTCTATCTTTTTTGTGTATATTTTTTTCCACTTGTTGAAATTGAATAAAAAAATTTAGGCAAAAACTAGGACTAGTTCCATACATTTTTTTAAAAAAATAATTTTGATATTATTTGAGGTAGTTAGGGGGCATGGTTGGAGCTCCGATATTTTTCAAAACTTAAAATTTATGTACTTGAAAAATCATAAAACAAATACTCACTATAAAATTTCTAGCACAAACTAGATGCTCCTATCTATCTTTCTGCCAAAGGGTTTTCAAAATTACTAAATGGTGCTTAAAAATGGTGGGGGGCATGAAAGTCACTCTATTATGTTTTTAACAAAAATAGAGAACTTTTTGCTATTTTAGTAATTTGGCCCACTTAAATTTATCTATTTTCAATAAAATTTAGTATTTTAGAAACTAGACTCAAAATGCTACGATTCATGTGTATACAACATCTTCCAATTTTTAGTGTAACTATTTCAAAAACTTGTACAAGTTTGATGATTTTTAATTTTCAGAAAAATGCATCCACTTTAGACCCCCAAACTTGGTGCACTTACCCATGTATGAGTGTGATGGTATGATATGCAGAATATGGTGATGGTATGAGATGAGGTTCATTTATAAAATTACCCTTAACAATTAAGAATGAACCATAGAAAAAGAGTGTGTCATCGGGAAATGGTTTGAGAATGCCTTCTATAAAGATAGATCATTAAGCATAAAGCATCCAAAGTGAATGTGGTGATGTTAATTTCAAAATTAAACCCTCACTATTCGAGTATGAACCATGGAACTAGAGTGCATCATAGGGTAATACTGGATATAATGTCTCGTATCAAGATGTGTATGTGTATTGAGATAGATTAAGTGTGAAGCATAACACATGATTGTAGACATTATAGACAACTTATGATGTTAGGAGTGGAGGGAAGCATGATGCCATCCTAAGTGTGAGGAGGATAGAAAGATATCCAATGATAGTGAAGGACAAGCCCCTCCACCTCGATATTTGAGGAGATAAAGGCATATCATGATGCTCTAAGATCAACAGTAGTATGAGATTAGTGTCGTACATGTAAAGGAGAATTTTGTGTTGAATGTTGTGGTGAATACCTATGTGCGTGGGTAACCTAAGTAGGGAAATTAGGACTGAAAAGGTGGAATAGTCGACCAATGAGGATGATAAGGTCATGATATAGGTTATGTTAATAAGAGAACTAGGTGCACAATTTGCGTTAGAATTGAGAGGCCACGAAGGCCTAGATGATGTTGTTAGTGGAAGGATATCATCAAGACTAGGTTTAGGAAATGGTGTGCATTGTGGAACTCCTTTAATACTGATAATTTTTTTATTGTGAATGAACTTGAGACCGAAGAGCATGTCACAACCTTTGATTGAAGATTCCATAGCGAATGACACAAGTATGGTAAGACCCCCAAGTGTAATGTGTAGCCTGATGTAGCCAAAATAATTAGGAACTTGATATGTGATATTAGAGATTAGAAATTTGATAACCATAGGAAGTGCAATTAATCATACACTAATAAGATTCATTGGATAGATCATAGTGTTATTGATAGTGTACAAACGATATAAGCGTTGATGTGTAATGAATCGAAAAGAATGTTGCATGATAATTATGATCTAAGAATAAAATTACTAGTGGTTATACACCAAATAAATTGAAAAAGAAGTGAAGGGGCTCCAATAAAGGAGTGGTAATAACTCGATATGTATGATTAGAAGAATAATCAAAAGCTTGTGTGTCATTCTTAGGAAAAGGGTCACCGAATATTTTCAAATTTATATTATCCTTGACCAGATTAGAAGAACATGGCTCAAGGAGTTCAAGTGAATTATTATCAATAAGATCTTGAATGAGATTCTTGAGTTTGAAAAAGAGATTGGTAGAATTCTGATGTAATGATGATAGTTACATTTATCATTTTAATCATAATTGTAGCTACAAGGGCAAGATGGATCAAGATTGAGCAGCAATGGAAGAGTGATTAGATTGATTTTGAGGAGTTGACGCAATAGATATTGAGGTGCATATGGTAACTTGGTGAAAGTATGCTTTGGAGTTTTCCATTGAATATTTTCAGGAAGAGATGTCATTAACTATTACCTTTTCTTCAGTGGGCTTAGGAGTTGTCTTAAATGTTAATTTCACTTGAAACCTATAATAAGATGATAAAAGAGTGTCCCGATATTTGATTTTACCAATAGATACAAGTTTAACTTTATGCGTTTATATTATGTGGATTAATTTATTAAATGAAGGAGAGGTATCAAAGATAAAACTCTCCTAAAGTGGTGGTAACAAGATTTGAACAAAAAGATCTTACAATTCTAAATCAGCAAACACATTGGTCATCTTAGATACATTGTTCTTGGAACACAAAACATGGTCAAATAGATGGTAATTAGATCTTTGTTTTATTTGAGAAATTTTTGCATAAGATATCTTGGCGCCAATATTAATTAAAAGGTGAGGGATAAAATCATTGGCTAGATGCATAAAATAAGTTACCAAATCAATAGGTATATCATAAAACTAACACATGGCTTAATCTTGAAGACTCCTAGGAAATAGCTTAACTAGAAATGTACGATAATCCACGTAATAGATACATGCCACATGGAAAGATCTAATATTATATTGAGAGTCATCATGGGAAGGTGGGTTACTAAGGGGTGAATTTTTTTGAATTTATTAAGTAGAAATGGCAGGTGGAAAAGGAGTGTGAAGAAGTAAGGAAAAATCAAGAGATGGAGAAGATCGTGAAGTAGCTTTGCTATAGGTGATAGATTTGAAGTTGCGAGATCATGATCTAAAGACATTATCTCATAGGTGTCGATAGAGGATCCAAGTTTTGTATTAGAGGTATTGGGATGAAGGAGGGAGTAGTATAAGTAGGAATAAAAGAAGGAATATTAAGGGGATGGTTGGAGGCCATGAAATCAAGAAGAACCTACAAGAGGCACATAATCAATATCTTGAGAGTCTTTGCCAAAAATTAAACCATTGAGAACATGCAAAATATGTAAAGGGTTGGTGCATAAAAGCTTGATAGAAATTAGTAAGCATGTCTTATTATTATTTATCAACATTAGTGTCCTCATCCTAGGATTTTTTTCGATATCATAGGTTTCAATTTTTTGAGAGGAACATTCGATGTGAGTTAGAAAAGGGTTATCGATTGAGCCATTAACTTAGAGGAATTGAGAATAGAAGGAGAAATCTCAATGTACTCAAAGGAGCCAAAACAACCACTCCAAGTGATAGGCACAAAATAAAAACCCAAGAGGGAAGGTTAGATTCGAGTGATGGGCTCAAAAAATGATTTAATATAATTTGAATTTAATATAAATATTGCAAAGTCACTACTTTGAAATAAATGATGTATAAATTATGGAATATAGGAATAATACAAGCAAGTTAAGATATAAAATATGGAACCCTAAGCAAGAGAAGGAGATATAACAACATAGATTATTTTTGTGTAATCTAGAATTGATCTAGGTAGTGAGAATTGATGAACAAGATGCAAGTAGCGTCTTTATTTATCTCATGAACAATGATGGATAGGGGATCCCATGGTAGGACAGGGGTCGTCTGGGTACTAATAACTAGATCTAGGGGCATGTGACCACGTAAAATCTTTGGATATTATTTTTGTTATTTCACAGGTATTTGATATTGTTCTCTATTGATCACATGATAATTGCACTATGATCATGGAAGATACCCGTAACCTATAAAAGAAGAGTTAACCTACACAAGCCCACAAACCACATCAAAAATAAAAAGAAAAATGTAGAGTGGGGAGTCATACTAACCACGAGAGGTTGCCCAGAGTGAACTTACAATCGAGCATTTCACTACATCTTAGAATCCATATAGTTCTTGTGAGTGTGTGTAGAAATTGTACCCTAGGATGCCCTTGTGTAAGCTTCACTTGATAGCGGGATGTAGCAATGTATTTTAATGTGTTGATGGAACAAAATGAACTTTCCCTTCCTAAGTTGTGTATGTAGAGTTGATGCGACCCTTGTCCCTTGAATGGATGCTATATGGATGCCTTGGAGTGCTTTAGGTGCATTTTGAATGCAAACTTAGGTAATGATAGTAATGCTTAGTGCTTGGTCCTTTATTTTGAACACAAAACTTTGTATTTATATGATTTCATTCTTTTAATTTCATAATTGAAAAGTGGAAAGAAAGATTCCCAAAAGATAAAATATACCCAAAAAGGAGCATGTTAAGTGTGAAAGGGTTAGGGGCACCTAGAGGGGACAAGAGATCCTAGGCACTTCTTTCCCGACTGACGCTAGTGTCTGAAGCCATAAAAGATAAATAAGTAAAATTTTGACTAGGTTGTAGGGTCTATAAGACCAAATAAAATACAAGAAAAAAATAAAAGAGGCCAAAGATAGTTGTTAATTACTATTTTTCTTGATTAGGAATCATATGAATGCTACTATGCTTTTAGGACCTAGAAATGAAACCAAGTGCATGATTTTGTTTCTATAATAACACATGAAAAATTCTAGTGTACACTTGATATTGTTATGTAATTTAGAAAAACATAGATTTATTCATGGATTACATAGTCCAAACCTTAGGCTTAGATATCCATGCCAAAGGGTGGGTGATTTCAAGCCAAAGAAAGTAAAACACACTTTCATTTTACATAATTTTAATTTACATGGTAAAAATTTCATGCATCGTAATGTCAATTGCATTATGGCTTAAAAATTCCAATCCATGATGTGAGTACATTATAACATTCTCATTTTATTGCATGGTCACATTATAGTGCAACTGAGACATAATGCGCTCACATTAAGTGCAAAATGGCCCTAAATGGATTTTGGTTGCTTTTTGGTCCCCCATCTCCATGCATATTCCAAGAGATGATCCTCCATCAATACATTAGAAGTTTTCATTCATGGATATGTGATATATATGTTAAGATAATATATTTTCCCTTCACAAATCACAAATTCCATATAAAGTAAATTAAAAATGATTTAACTCATAGAAAAATATAAGCAACTTCTAAAACAATTGAGAAAACAATATGTAGGAAAGCACTCATTGAACAATCCTTGAACTATCGAAGTGTTTCCTTCATAAATATTCCTCCTTAGAGGGTAGAAAATTGTTATAATTATAAAAAATTTCTAGTGCCATGGGGCTTAAAATAGCTAATTAAAAATATAACTAATTGCTCAAAAGTGGTTGATAAAAGAAAAAATATAAATCTTTCATGAAATAAATATTATACTTCCTATTTTAAGACAACATAATTTTCAATATTAAATCCTACAAATAAGAAATTTTATGTTTATACAAGTTCTACATGGAGCTTCCAATTTTAGTTGTTATATTTGACTATGTTTGATTGCATTGAAGCTCATATATGGATGATTTAAATTCATTTCCAATATAGACCAAGACCATAATAGGTGGCCTCATCAGATTAGGCACCTTTGCTTGAATCAAAATGGAGACAAGATTCTCTAAATAGATTTAGCATTTTCACTTAGAAATAAATCTTTTCCACTTTTCCTTTTGTAGAAGTCACTAGTGCCATTATTTTTTTATTAAGGGTTATCCTTGAATATTGAAGGATCAACACATCCTATTCCAAAAATCATAAAAATATTTACCCACTTACACTCTATAGGAGGTAGAATAGCCAAAGAACATGTTGTAGATTTTAAAAATTATTTGAGGTTGAACACTATTTTACATGAAGATGTTGCTTATAGGTTATTTCCACTCACATTACAAGATACTACTTATAATTGGTTCCTTAGTTTACCATCCAATTCTATTAAATAATGGGAGTGAACTCTAAATATGTCTTTTGGCATAGTTTGGGAAATTTATAGATCCAGGTATCTTGTACTAACTCTTTGTTACTATATGGATATAACCCAATAAATCCATAAGGGATTTTAATGCAATATTTCAAAAAGCATACAATAGTATTAATCATTTATACATTGATCTATATCATCACTTCTTATCCATGTTCCTTAAAAGCTATGATGTAAATACTTTTTCCTTGCCATATGTAGAGGCCATCAAAATATATAAACAACTCAAGCACCAAGTCCAATTTATTCTTACATTGTCTAATTTGAATTGGAATATCCCACTATTTACATGTTGCCATAATATTCATCATGCCCAATGAAATCCAAATTCTTTTGTGATATATCATAATATTACAAAATATAATTTCATATATGATTATTATTATTGTGAGGAGGGTGTGGTTGAAGAGGATAATTAACTCCATGAAAAGCATGGAAGGGAAGTAGTTCCTAGATTAAAATATTCCCAAAGAGTTTTTTGGGAGATACTTTATGATTTTATGTTGCAATTATTTATAATATATCATATTGTTCCATTTTACATGCTCTTATAGATGATAAATATGATACAAATGACATTGTGATCATTCAACAATATGATATTGTTAAGTTTTCCTTTATTGAGCGTTTACAAGAAATAAAGGATAATAATTTCATTGATGTAAAGGATTTAGAAGCTAAAACATTTTGTTTCCCATAAAATAGATGTAAAGGAAGAATATTTCCTTGATCTAAAACAAAACGTGCATAATTTACATATGTATAGTACAAATGTGGAACTTGGATATCATGAAAGTGTTTTAAAATAGAATGGATCATCAATACAAAAGTACTGAGAGGAATGAAGTAGTGGAAATGAGTAAATGAAAGGCATTCTCAAGAATTATAGATAACAAAATAATTCCTTATGCATGCCAGAATAAAATTATTTGGAACAAAACCATTTGCATTTGAATCAATAAGATGCTATTGCAAAGACACAAAAGTTCTAGAAATAACATCCACAAGAATACAAAGCTTCTTGAAATAATACGAGAAAATGATTCAAAAGTATTCAATGGATAGTAATGAAAGAACAAGATCGAGATAGACATGGAAAGAAAGCTCTTTTGTATTGATTGCTTTGTTACTCCTTACACTTTCAAAAATAAACCAAGTTCCAGCCCCTCAAATGGCGTAGGGAGCCCATTATATAACTTACAAATTAGTTACACTTGGTAACTACTTCTTTTAACTAAAATGTTTAGTTAAGGGGATGCTTGACACAAAACCCTCAACTAATTACAATAAGCCCGAATTGAGAAAAAGAAGGAAAGGAGAAGCTAGGAGGGAACACAAATGCTTATGATTGGGGAGGGCCCACCGACTTGAGGATCCATTGTCTAAACTTTTTCAATGCTTCCGCTATGTCTCTGCCTCGTGGGACCGATGTGTTGGTAGTAGCTTGGGTCCAAGATCCCAGACATTTCTCCATCTCCTTATCAAACTCTGGTGTGCATATGATATTCTTTATTAGCTTCCTCAATGGTAGATTGGAGAGAGAAATTTCCTTTATCTTCTCTTTGGTCATTGAGTCCTCCTTGAACAAGTTTTCCTTAACAAATGCTCTGAATTGAGTTTTAATTTCCTATAGGGAGAAAGGACACACTGAAGTTTCATCGTGAAGGTGACAATGGATATCCTTGAAAGCGGATACAACACATGCCTTGAAGGCTTCTCCTTTCTGCCAACTACTCCTCAATTCTCCTAGAGCCTCCTCTAGCACTTTTATTTTCCACTCCACGCTGAAAACCCATGACTTTGACAAATTATCTTTGGCATCATCAAAAAATTTACTTGCCATCAATAAATTTTCATCAGTCTTGTCCCATCAGGCGAAGGTCTACTATGCAGCTGCTCCAAAGTTTAAGTTCTTTATCCATATTTCCAATTGTGGAGGAGAGCTTTTGTTGTAGATTAGTTACCTTCTCATTGAGTTTGAAGGCTTCTCTAATGAAATTCAAACCTGCAATGACCATATCATCTACCATGGCTTCCATAGCTCTCCCGTAGATGGAGTACCTGTGTATGTCTTTGATGCTCTGGACTTCATCTTGACTAAGGATCATAGGTGGTGGAAGGGTAGACAGTGGGGTAGGATCTAGAACTTTATCCTTAGACAATGACTTGATGAAACCAGAAAGCACTTGAGCCTGCTCTTCCAACTTTCTCTATAGTTTGCTTGCCTTTTTTACTCTTCCAATAACCCTGGTCACTATTTCTTGAAGGTTATGTATTTCACTTTCAGGAGTAGATTCTCCCATTGAGATCCTAGAAAGTTCTAGATCAGAGGCTTGTAAATCCTGTTCTACCTTATCAACTTTAGGCTTGGCTACCTCAAGAAATTGTTGGCCTTGGGCATCTGTCACTATCCTTGAAGTTGTTCTAGCTTTCTTTGTAGGAGCAGAAGGAGTAGTGCCCAACAAGGCCACCACAACATCAAAATTAGGCCCTGTCAATCGAGAAGAAGACTTCCTCTTCCTACTATCAACAAAAGGTTGCACCCATGCAAAAGTGGAGGAAGAAGAAGAAGGGGGAGCAAGAGAACCAAGAGTAAGAGAACTCATGGCACTTAAAGTATTTACCACTGTTGCCTCTAGTAGAGATGTGAGTGGAGTAGATGAGGCTTCTTGGACAGAGGAATCCATGGTACTTGGAGGCTCAGTGTTATGAATTTCCTGCTCCTTATCCATTGTGGCTTCTGAAACTCCTGCAAGGAATTGGCACTTCACTATCCTCACTTTCACTAAGAACAATGATGTTCTCTGGCCCCTAGAAGGTAATTATGAATGTTTTATAGAGGGGATCTTCCTCAATAGGCTCCTTTTTGACTTCCTTCACCTTCTTCTGATATACCTAAGTGGATGAGGAAGGGGTGGAGGATGTCAGGTTCTTTACTTGATGAAGGAGGAGGAGTTCATGCAGGTACCTCTAGCTAGGTGTTTGTGACTCCTTCCTCGGTGTTGAAGTGTCTTTGGAAGAAGACTCTCCTGAATTCTTCCTCAGCTCTCGAACCTTTCTGTCAAACCAGACTTTGGTTCTTACCAGGACAGGAGCTAGAATCTCAGCTAAATCATCTTTCTCCCTTTTAAACCAGTCTAGATCCTCTAAGGGAGTATGCTTGATCACAGTATCATATTCATATGACAATAGGTCCACTGTTTCATCTTGAAGCCCTTCGAGAATCGATATAGGTTGAAGCTCCTGTATTAGTTGGAGGGAGAATCTGCCATAATGCCTCCATCTTGCCTCAAAGTCATCTATGCAATCAGCCCAGTAGTCCTCAGTATCTGCTCTGTGATGATAGTTGATTATGAGATTCAGCTCAATGAATTTCTTCAAATCAAAATAGGTTCTGGGCCTGAAGAAGTGGACAGTGATGATGGGGGCAAGGGCTCTTTCTATGTTCTGGGCATCCAAAGTTGTTTTGCATGTATAGTTACCCAAAGATATGGGGAAATGTAGCCCAGTGATTTTCTTGTCCCTGCAGTCTGTGCAACTTGTCCAGTTGTCTGCATACCTCAATCAGAGCCATCTTATCATTACAAAATATAGGGAGCTTGAGAGGAGTGCTCTCGTAACTAGCTAACCTGATATATGAAAACCTTCTGAATTGAATGAAGTAAGCTCCATACTTTCTTTATCAGGTTCATGGCTTCATCAAAAAATCTCCTAGCAGTATCACTCTCTAGAAGCCTCACAATGTACATGGTGAAAGCATCATTCACCCTCCTAAAGTTGTGATTGGTGTCGAGGGTGAGCCGAGGGCGTAAGCATAGATGGGATCACCCTTCTGAGCCTCAATGTATGTGAAACCAAACCATTGTCTGGATGTTGCTAGGGTATACATAAGATAAGAAGTCATGTAGAACTTCTTGGTTTGTTGTACATTGGACAACTGCTCTGTCAAATTCATGCAAGATGATCTCTGCCCAATTGATGTTCTAGGTACCTTCACATAGACTATGTTGATGAGCGGGCACATCCAAAAGTGAAACTCACTGGTAGAGGGTAAGCCCATGACACGAGCTAATAGGATGATGAAGTCAGATAGTTCTTCATTGAAATCAGCCCTAAACAGAGCTTTGGAAAGTCGAGATGCCCCTTTCTTAGGGTTCTTCAACCATGACTTTGCTACCCTTGCTTTGTATTTCTCACTATCTTGATCGAAGAGAGCTTGTGCTTGAGTTTGAGAGATTACCACAAAATTGTCCATTTCGGGGATCCGTAGGGCAGCGGCAAATGGTGGCGCGACATCAAGTTTAGTGATTAACTCCCCATGCACATTGGTCAATTCACTCATGTCGGGGTTGAAGTGAGCTCCGTAGGTGAGCACAGTATCGGCACACTGCACCGAGATTGGGAAACCCACAACAAATGCAAGGCCACTGTCATTAATCATTTGTGCCATGGGGAGGGATTTGGGTCTGTCATCACCTTGGTCCAAAAATCACCGAAATCTAGGTGTGAACCTCACTTCCCCAATATCGGGAATAGAAGACTCGAGTGGAGAAACCTACTCTTGGCCTTGAAACTTGATCTTCATCTTGAAATTGTTTTAAAAATAACCTTACAACTTGAATCCATGATGAAAATGCAATGGAAATGGGGATACGTGAGCGGATGGTTTCAATTGCGAGGGTATGAGCGAATGGCAGTGAGAAAGTAGTGTGTAAAATGCGTAGAGGGGTAGTCCCATTAAATAGTCATTTTAGGAGAGAGAAGGTTATAAATGTGCATTAAATTCATATACACCAACTCAAAAGGCAAGCATCGGGAAGAGCGGAAAAAATTAGCCGGATGGCCTTTGGTACATTTGGGACATGAGGGATGTGAAAGCGCGATTCGGCCAATGCGGGTGATGCGGTAAAGCGAACAAAATGCACAAATGCTTCTGGGACAAGTAAGACCAAAGTACGTGAAGGGATGATGGCCGATGCACGATGCGGCGATCGGATCGAGGAACAGAGAGCCCTAGTGAACTTAGAACAGTTGGAACAAAAATTTCCGATGGGCCCACAAGTTTAACAAATTTTCGAGAAAAGCGGGTGATCGGGGAACAGAGAGCCCATCAAAACTTGGGACACATGGGACAAAAATGTCTGATAGACCCACAAATCACTCAAATGACTCAAAAAATGAAATTTTCTAACTCTCAACTTTTCTCTTCACTAGAACATCATAGAAAGGTGTTAACTCAAAAATTTTCAATTTTTGACTTTCGAAAGAGGGGAAATTTTGAGAGGACAACAGCAGCTCTTTTTGGGATGACTTGGCTGGATTCAAAGAATGAGACAAGGCAAGAACTCTCTGAAAACTAGGGGAAGAAGACCAGTGCCTTATCCATTGGGCCACGAGAGTCAAAAGCAAACCAATACAGAAAACAACACCCCAAACAAAGAAAGAAAACACACCAAAAAGCAAGGAAAAAAACACACAAGCAAGAAAGGAGACACACCCTATACATAATATACAAAGGACTTCCTATTCACCTAGGACTTAAACAATTTCAGTACTTGCCCACTATAAGGAAGTGGGAGAGAAGAACCATCCATGTAATCAAGGTAGAAAGAATTCTCACCAGCAAAGTGCCTGATCTTGAAAGGTCCGAGCCAAAGAGAATCAAACTTGCCATGGCTGCCACGAGGTTCATGTCTTTTATCCCATAGCAAAATGATGTCTCCAACTTTGAAATCCTGGACCTAGCCTTCTTGTCAAACAAGGCTTTTACCTTCTGTTGGTGAGTAGATATTCTATCAAAACTTGTAATCTGTCTTCATTCAACTTATGAAGATACATGATCCTTTTATCTAAAGAATCATTGAAGCTGGTGTCTTCAATAGCCTTCATTAAATACAAGGCTGGTAGCTCCACTGTTACTAGTAATTGAGCTTCCACATCATATACTACTTGAAAAGGGGACATCCCAATAGCTCTTTTAGGTGTAATTTTGTCTACCCAAAGAGCATCATAAAGTTTCTTGTGCCAGTTCCTCTGAGATTCATTAACCAATTTCCTTATTATGGCCACCAAATTTTTGTTTGTTGATTCTGCTTGCCCATTCCCTTGGGGATAATAATCTAAAGAGTGAGCCAGGGAGATGCCATATCCATAACAAAAATCCATCATCTCAGTTGAAGAAAAATTTGAAGCATTATCCAGTCACAATCTTGTTTGGCACACCAAACCTTACCAAGATGTTTTCTTTGATAAAATTGCATACTACTTCAGAAGTAGTACTCTTTACTTGGAATGGCTTCTACCCACTTAGTAAAATAATCTATGGCAGTCAATACGTGGGTATGTCTAGCACTTGAAGAGGGATTAAGTGTTCCAATAAAATCTAAACCCCATTGTTGAAAAGGCTCTTCAATCATGATTGTTTAAGGGGTAAGGCAGCCAACTTGGGTCTACCCACAAAGGTCTGACAAGCTTCACATTTATCAATCCACTTTGATGCATCTTTGAACAAGGTAGGCCAATAGTATCTTGCATGAAGAATCTTGTGAGTAGTGATAGTAGATGAGTAATGGCCTCCACATGCTTGATCATGGAAAGCTAAAAGAAGCTTCCTCTATTGTTCCTTATCCACGCATTTTAGAAATCTTCCATCCATCCCACGCTTGAACAACGCATTCTCCCACAATACATATTGGGCTGATCTTAACTTAATAGCTCTTTTCTCCTTGGCAGTCAAATGAGAGGGACACTCTCCATAGGTGAGAAAATGTGTGATATCAGCATACCATTCATCAATTGAGCTGAGAAATAGAATAGTAGGAATATCAACTTCATCCTTAGGTAACTCATGGCCAGCTCCTTCAGCATGAGTTCACACAAGCCTTTTCCATGGACTAGTTTGGTTGGTCTGATGTCAATATCATATTCTTGAACCTTTGCCACCCAGTTCCCTCTCTTGGATCCAAACTCTTGTTGCGTGAGAATAGACTTGATAGTTGTGTCAAGCACAAGTACTTTGTGGAGTGAGAGTTAAGAATATAAAAATGAAACTACTTGACAACTTTAACCACTGCAAAAGCATGTTTCTCCATCATTGTGTATTTCAACTCATGATTTTTAAGAATGTAGCTCATAAATGCAATTGGGAGTTCATGATCATTAGAATCTTTTTGAGTCAAAACAGCAGCCAGGGTGTTATCTGTGGCATAACAATAGATAATAAAATCTTTGCTAAAATATGGACATGCTAGGATAGGAGTTCTAGCAATAGCCTTTTTAATACCTTCAAAGCTTCTTTCCCTTCAGAAGACCAGCCAAATGTTTGTTTTCCTTTCATCATTTGGGAGATATTCAAGTTAGCTCTGCAAAATCAGGGATGAATCTTCTCAGAAATTTGATCTTACCAAAGAAAGAATGCACTCCCTTCTTGCTGGTTGGAAGAGGAATCTGCTTGAATAGCTTGAACTCGTTCAAGATCAATTTTGATGCCATCTTTAGAGACAACATGCCCTAACAATTTTCCCTCTGTGACACAAAAGATAGATTTCTTAGGATTCAAAGAGATCCCATGTTCTCTGCACTTCAAGAGAACTATTTCCAGATGCTTGAAAATGATCTACTCTAGTTTTGGAAAACACGTTAGGTC
This sequence comes from Taxus wallichiana var. yunnanensis, assembly GCA_018340775.1. NCBI lineage: Eukaryota > Viridiplantae > Streptophyta > Pinopsida > Cupressales > Taxaceae > Taxus > Taxus wallichiana. The sequence goes on along the minus strand of CM031237.1, from coordinate 747,083,281 downwards.
ATCTAGATATACAACAATACATTTCCCTTTCAAATTCCAAAATCCAAGTCCATAGCTCTTTGAAAAGTGGCACCAACATTAATGAGTCCAAAAGGCATCCTCTTGTAGGCAAAAGTACCCCAAGGGGTGGTGAAGGCCATCTTGTGCTTGATCTGCGATATTGACTTCTACTTGATTATACCCTGAGAAGCCATCAAGCATGGACAACATTTCAGACCCATGTAACAGCTTGCAAGACTTGATCCATCATGGGTAGAGGATAGTTGTCCTTCAAAGAAGCTTGATTCAGATTTCTAAAGTCAACACAAGATACGAATCTCACCATTTTTCTTCTGACAGGCACAATGTTGGCAATCCATGTTGAATGGTGGATGGGAAAAATGATTTTGGCTTTCAACAACTTTTGTATTTCCTAAAAAATAGTGTCGCTATCTTAGGATTGTATTGCCTTTGCTTTTGCTTGAAAGGTTTAATCCCGAGTTTGAGAGGGATGAAATGTTGCATCTCCTTTGGTTGGAAGGCTTTTAGATCCTCATATGAATATGCAAGAACATCCTTATACTTCTTTAAAAGGTTGATTACCCTCTTCTTTTCTTCCAGTGTACAACATTTTCCAATGTTCACAAACTTGGGGTCAACAAAACTCCCAATATTAGTTTTTTCATACTCAGTAGATTGTTGTGATCTAGTAGAAGCTTTAGACTTAACATACCTATCATGTTTATCAAACAATTCTTCTAAACTCACCAGCCCTTTTGGAATCTTGTTACCTTTGAGTTTGATACACCCATCTTGATCTATTTCCTCTTTGACATCCTCTTCATTGGAAGACACACTCTCACGAGGCAAATTGTCACTTCCTTCAAGTACAATTGTTCAAAGTTATCCTTGAGCTCTAAGAAAGAAAGCAAATGTTGATCATCATTGAAAACTTTCTAGTTACTTGCATTATCAGGTACACTGGGCCTATGGATCATCTCAATGGTAAACCTATCTTGAGAGAAGTCAGGATGAGGTATCAACAATGATCCTGAGACAGCTAGTGAATCATCCCAGTGTTCTTTTCCCTAGGCACTACTTCAATGGAGAAGGCATCAAGAAATTCAATAGAATCCCAAACCTGATTCCTGTAATGCTTCAACCTTCTATTCTTTACTTGAAAAAGGTTTCTGACTTGTTTAACAACTAGTTCTGCATCTCCGAGCTAGAAGATTCTTCACACCTTTTTCTTTTGCCACATTAAGCCCAAGAATGAGAGCTTCATACTTTGTTATTATTAGTATTTTCAAATTGTAGTTTGAATGAGAAAGGATGAACTTTTCCCTCAGGAGACATCAATACTACGCCAGCTCTAGAACCAACCGAGGAACAACTTCCATCAAATTCTAAAATCCAAACCCCATTAGGATCATGAAGTACTCCTTTGGGAAGTTGAGTTTCCTCTAGAGACATAATCATATAGTTACCATGCCCCATATCCTCATAAAGTATTTGTGCTTTGGGATCATCTTTTTTGTACAATATACTCAGATTGCTTTTCGGGAAATAGCTTCTTCATTTTTCCATTAACTGGTATGAGGGCATGTGACCAATCCATTTGAATTTCTCCTCCTACATCCTTATAAAATTTCTTTCTTAACAACATACCATATGAAGGAGGGATATCCACTACTACTAGGATAGTAGCCAAGACCTTTTTCTCAGGTAAAGTAGCAAAAGCTACTTGTGCATCTTTAATTCTTCCAACTAGGGGCACTTCCTTACTCTCCATGGAATAACAAGACCCATAAGTGCGTGTGAGAGTTAGACCCAAAGCATGGGCTACTTTGGTAGGACATTACATTATCGATGCTCTCTTGAATCTATGACACGATTCTTTGAGTTTATGGCCTGCTATAAGAAGGGTCACATAAAATGGTTTGATCTTCTCATTAGGTGAGGTGATGGTAGCTACTAGATTGGGTTGGGGTGCGGAGGATGGAGTAGGTAAAAGGCCTTTAGAAGTAATTTTGGAATGAGAGTTGACAAAGTGAACCATTTTGGCAAAATCTTTAGGATGGGTTTGATAATACTCAGCCTCTGAAATTTGAACCTTTGTCTTTTTGAGGTGATCAATGATATCGAAAGATCCAGAGGTGGATGGGCTATCATCACTAGAAATCTTAGGTTTATCAGGTTTAGGAGTTGTAGAAGAAGAAATTTTAGTAGAAGAATTAGGAAAAGTAGAATTGGTAGAACTCACCTTCTGTGTGGACGTAGTGGGGATAGGAGATCCTCTTTTTGCGATAACAGGGATAGTCGTGGGATGCTCCTTGGATCTTTTAGCGGGCTGCATCACTTTCTCCCTTTTATTTTCTACTCTCGAGTCATGACAATGTATGATTCACTATTCATGTCTACTACTACCTCATCATAATCATCTTCCTCATCAACACCTTCAGTAGTGAAGAAATTAACTCGAGATCCCTCAAGTTCCTCCATCTCTCCATCAACTTCTTCTTCAAGTTCTTCACAATCTTCATTAACCTCTTCATCTTCAGGCTCTTCAACCTCACAGGTTGCATTAACAGGAACCTTGATGGGTGGCCCCTCAAGTGCTAGCCTTGTCTGAGAAGCAGGAAAATGATTTCTAGGCTGAAAATTCCTCCTTGGAACATCTGCATAGGGGCGTGTTGAGCCAATTGTTTCTTGATGGCAATGAGGTCATTTGCAAGCTTTTGTACTAATGGATCAGTATTAGGCCGGGAGTGGAAGAGGAGGAAGAAGAAGACCTAGATTTAGAAGGGTCTCTTTTCAACTTTCCAGACATAATCAAATCATCTTCGATGCTAACAACAAGAGTTTGATCCTCGGCCAATGTTGTGAGATTGGCTCTTCTCAATGCATAGCTAACTCAGTAATTGAGCATTCAGGAAGAAACATTTTTGAATTTGATCTACAGGTTGAGTGTCTGGTGGGATTTTGTTAATCAACTTGTTGAATCTAGCCACAAATTCCCTCATGGGTTCTTGTGATTCCTTCTTTATTTGAGAAATCTGGGCCAGCAAAGCATGTACATCCTCTGTAGGTTTGAAATGGTTCTCAAATCTTGTTCTCATCATGGTCCAACTAGTAATGGCCCCTAACTAGAAGGTGATAGAACCAATCTGCTGCATTATCTTGTAAAGTCTCTACAAAAATCCTCACCGAGACATCTTCATGTTCAACTCTGAGAACTCCACATGCATAACTATGAAGGCTGCGATATGTTCATCAGGATGTACCTTGCCATCACCTCTGAACTTGGGGAAGTTCTTTCTGTTACCTCTGGGTAACTCATGCAAAGGCTGAGGAAGGGTGAGAGGCCCAACACGATGGCCCCAAGGTAATGGTGTTTCCATCCTTGGAAAGACGGCTTGAAGGGGAACCGAAACACCAGCAAGAATCAGAGCACGTGGAGATTAGGGCTGAGTTGCTCTGGGGATAACACCTATAGGGGTTCTATCTTCAACAGGAGGAGTGCTTGTTGAATGAGCTCTTCTATTCCTTCTGTTGAAGGAAAAGGAAAACCTTGTTGTTCCAAAAGTTGAAACTGAGAATCTTCAATACCAAGGGCCCTCCTTCCGTGAGTAAAACATGTAGAGTCACTAGATCAAAGGATGATCAAGAAATGTTTTATAGAACTGGAATATGTTAAGAAAAATGAATCCCAGTGGAGTCACCAAAATTCCCTTATTTAAAGACCAAGCTTATTTACATATGTACAGTGCATAGTTTTAATGTGGAACTTGGATATCATGAAAGTGTTTTAAAATAGAATGGATCATCAATACAAAAGTACAGAGGAATGAAGTAGTGGAAATGAGCAGAAAGGCATTCTCAAGAATTATAGATAACAAAATAATTCCTTATGCATGCCAGAATAAAATTATTTGGAACAAAACCATTTGCATTTGAATCAATAAGATGTTATTGCAAAGACACAAAGTTCTAGAAATAACATCCACAAGAATACAAAGCTTCTTGAAATAATACAAACAAATGATTCAAAAGTATTCAATGGATAGTAATGAAAGAACAAGACCAGATAGACATGGAAAGAAAGCTCTTTTGTATTGATTGCTTTGTTACTCCTTACACTTTCAAAAATAAACCAAGTTCCAGCCCCTCAAAAATGGCGTAGAGAGCCCATTATATAACTTTACAAATTAGTTACAATTGGTAACTACTTCTTTTAACTAAAATGTTTAGTTAAGGGGATGCTTGACACAAAACCCTCAACTAATTACAATAAGCCCGAATTGAGAAAAAGAAGGAAAGGAGAAGCTAGGAGGGAACAACAAATGCTTATGATTGGGGAGGGCCCACCGACTTGAGGATCCGTTGTCTAAACTTTTTCAATGCTTCTGCTATGTCTCTACCTCGTGGGACCGATGTGTTGGTAGTAGCTTGGGTCCAAGATCCCAGACATTTCTCCATCTCCTTATCAAACTCGGTGTGTGTATGATATTCTTTATTAGCTTCCTCAATGGCAGATTGAGAGAGAAATTTCCTTTATCTTCTCTTTGGTCATTGAGTCCTCCTTGAACAAGTTTTCCTTAACAAATGCTCTGAATTGAGTTTTAATTTCTAAGGGAGAAAGGAACACACAATTTCATCGTGAAGGTGACAATGGATATCCTTGAAAGTGGATACAACACATGTTTTGAAGGCTTCTCCCTTCTGCCAACTATTCCTCAATTCTCCTAGAGCCTCCTCCAACACTTTTATTTTCCACTCCACGCTGAAAACCCATGACTTTGACAAATTATCTTTGGCATCATCAAAAACTTTACTTGCCATCAATAAATTTTCATCAGTCTGTCCCATCAGGCGAAGGTCTACTATGCAGCTGCTCCAAAGTTTAAGTTCTTTATCCATATTTCCAATTGCGGAGGAGAGCTTTTGTTGCAGATTAGTTACCTTCTCATTGAGTTTGAAGGCTTCTCCAATGAAATTCAAACCTGCAATGACCATATCATCTACCATGGCTTCCATAGCTCTCCCATAGATGGAATACCTATGTATGTCTTTGATGCTCTGGACTTCATCTTGACTAAGGATCACAAGTGGTGGAAGGGCAGTCAGTGGGGTAGGATCTAGAACTTTATCCTTAGACAACAATGACTTGATGAAACCAGAAAGCACTTGAGCCTGCTCCTCCAGCTACTCTATAGTCTTGCTTTTCCTTTTTCTACTCTTCCAATAACCCTGGTCACTATTTTCTTGAAGGTTATGTATTTCACTTTCAGGGGTAGATTCTCCCATTGAGATCCTAGAAAGTTCCAGATCAGAGGCTTGTAAATCCTGTTCTACCTTATCAACCTTGGGCTTGGCTACCTCAAGAAATTGCTTGGCCTTGGGCATCTATCACTATCCTTGAAGTGGTTCTAGCTTTCTTTGTAGGAGCAGAAGGAGTAGTGCCCAACAAGGCAGCCACAACATCAAAATTAGGCCCTCATCAATCGAGAAGAAGACTTCCTCTTCCTACTATCAACAAAAGGTTGCACCCATGCAAAAGTGGAGGAAGAAGAAGAAGGAGGAGCAAGAGAACCAAGAGTAAGAGAACTCATGGCACTTAAAGTATTTACCACTGTTGCCTCTAGTAGAGATGTGAGTGGAGTAGATGAGGCTTCTTGGACAGAGGAATCCATGGTACTTGGAGGCTCAATGTTATGAATTTCCTGCTCCTTATCCATTGTGGCTTCTAAACTCCTGCAGGAACTGGCACTTCACTATCTTCACTTTCACTGAGAACAATGATGTTCTCTAGCCCCGAAGGTAATTCTGAATGTTTTAGCAAGGGATCTTCCTCAATAGGCTCCTTTTTGACTTCCTTCACCTTCTTCTGATATACCTGAGTGGATGAGGAAGGGGTGGAGGATGCAGGTTCTTTACTTGATGAAGGAGGAGGAGTTCATGCAGGTACCTCTCGAGCTAGGTGTATGTGACTCCTTCCTCGGTGTTGAAGTGTCTTTGGAGAAGACTCTCCTGAATTCTTCCTCAGCTCTCGAACCTTTCATCAAACCAGACTTTGGTTCTTACCAGGACAGGGCTAGATCTCAACCAAATCATCTTTCTCCCTTTTGAACCAGTCTAGATCCTCTAAGGGAGTATGCTTGATCACAATATCATATTCATATGACAATAGGTCTGTGTTGTCATCTTGAAGCCCTTCAGAATCTGATATAGGTTGAGCTCTTGTATTAGTTGAAGGGAGAATCTACCATAATGCCTCCATCTTGCCTCAAAATCATCTATGCAATCAGCCCAGTAGTCCTCAGTATCTGCTCTGTGATGATAGTTGATTCTGAGATTCAACTCAATGAATTTCTTCAAATCAAAATAGGTTTTGGGCCTGAAGAAGTGGACAGTGATGGGGGCAAGGGCTCTTTCTATGTTCTGGCATCCAAAGTTGTTTTGCATGTATAGTTACCCAAAGATATGGGGAAATGTAGCCCAATGATTTTTTGTCCTGCCGCAGTCTGTGTAACTTGTCCAATTGTCTACATACCTCAATCAGAGCCATCTTATCATTACAAAATATAGGGAGCTTGAGAGGAGTGCTCTAACCGGCTAACCTGATATATGAAAACCTTCTGAATTGAATGAAGTAAGCTCCATACTTTTCTATCAGGTTCATGGCTTCATCAGAAAATCTCCTAGCAGTATCACTTTCTAGAAGCCTCACAATGTACATGGTGAAAGCATCATTCACCCTCCTAAAGTTGTGATTGCTGGTGTCAAGGGTGAACTAAGGGCAGTAAGCATAGATGGGATCACCCTTCTGAGCCTCAATGTATGTGAAACCAAACCATTTTCTGGATGTTGCTAGGGTATACATAAGATAAGAAGTCATGTAGAACTTCTTGGTTTGTTGTACATTGGACAACTGCTCTGTCAAATTCATGCGATGATCTCTACCCAATTGATGTTCTGGGTACCTTCACAGACTATGTTGATGAGCGGGCACATCCAAAAGTGAAACTCACTAGGTAGAGGGTAAGCCCATGACACGAGCTAATAAGATGATGAAATCAGATAGCTCCTCATTGAAATCAGCCCTAAACAGAGCTTTGGAAAGCCGAGATGCCCCTTTTTTAGGGTTCTTCAACCACGACTTTTCTACCCTTGCTTTGTATTTCTCACTGTCTTGATCGAAGAGAGCTTGTGCTTGAGTTTGAGAGATTACCACGAATTGTCCATTTTGGGGATCCGTAGGGCAGCGGCAATGGCAGAAACATCAAGTTTAGTGATTAGCTCCCCATGCACATTTGTTAATTCACTCATGTCGGGGTTGAAGTGAGCTCCAGGTGAGCACAGTATCGGCACACTGTACCGAGATATGGGAAACCCGCAACAAATGCAAGGCCACTATCATTAATCATTTGTGCCATGGGAGAGGGATTTGGGTCAGTCAACCTGGTCCAAAAATCACCAAAATCCAGGTGTCGAACCTCACTGTCTCCGATATCGGGAACAAAAGACTCGAGTGGAGAAACTTGCTCTTGGCCTTGAAACTTGATCTTCATACTGACAGTGTTTAGAAAAATAACCTTACAACTTGAATCCACGATGAAAATGCAGGGAAATGGGGACGAGCGAGATGGTTTCAATTGCAAGGGTATGAGTGAATGGCAATGAGAAAGTAGTGTGTGAAATGCGTAGAGGGGAGTCCCATTAAATAGCCATTTTAGGAGAGAGAAGGTTATAAATGTGCATTAAATTCATATACACCAACTCAAAAGGCAAGCATCGGGAAGAGCGGGAAAAAATTAGCCCGGATGGCCTTTGGTACATTTGGGACATGAGGGATGTGAAAGCATGATTCGGCCGATGTGATGCGGGTAAAGTGGGGAAAAAATGCACAAATGCACTTTGGACAAGTAAGACCAAAGTACACGAAGGGCATGATGCGGCCGATGTGGGTGATCGGGGAACAGAGAGCCCAAGTGAACTTAGAATAGTTGGAACAAAAAGTTCGATGGGCCCACAAAGTTAACAGATTTTGGAGAAAGCGGGTGATCGGGGAATAGAGAGCCCATAAGAACTTGGGACACATGGGACAAAAATGTCCGATAGACCCACAAATCACTCAAATGACTCAAAAATGTGAAATTTTCTAACTTCTCAACTTTTCTCTTCACTAGAATATCATAGAAAGGTGTTAACTCAAAATTTTCAATTTTTGACTTTCGAAAGAGGGGAAATTTTGAGAGGACAACAACTTGGCTCTTTCTGGGGATGACTTGGCTGGATTCAAAGAATGAGACAAGGCAAGAACTCTCTAAAAAACTAGGGGAAGAAGACCAGTGCCTTATCCATTGGGCCACGGAGTCAAAAAGCAAACCAATACAGAAAACAACACCCCAAACAAAGAAATAAAACACACCAAAAAAAAGGGAAGGAAAACACACACACAAGCAAGAAAGGAGACACACCCTATACATAATATACAAAGGACTTCCTACTCACCTAGGACTTAAACAATTTTAGGTACTACCCACTATAAGGAAGTGGGAGAGAAGAACCATCCATGTAATCAAGGTAGAAAGAATTCTCACCAGCAAAGTGCCTGATCTTGAAAGGTCCGAGCCAAAGAGAATCAAACTTGCCATGGCTGCCATGAGGTTCATGTCTTTTATCCCACAACAAAAATGATGTCTCCAACTTTGAAATCCTACTAGGCCTTGCCTTCTTATCAAACAAATATTTTACCTTCTATTGGTGAGCAGATATTCTATCAGCAACCTGCAATCTGTCTTCATTCAACTTATGAAGATACATGATCCTTTTATCTAAAGAATCATTGAAGTTGGTGTCTTCAATAGCTTTCATTAAATACAAGGCTGGTAGCTCCACTATTACTGGTAATTGAGCTTCCACACCATATACTACTTGAAAAGGGGACATCCCAATAGCCCTTTTAGGTGTAATTCTATCTGCCCAAAGAGCATCATAAAGTTTCTTGTGCCAATTCCTCTGAGATTCATTAACCAATTTCCTTATTATGGCCACCATATTTTTGTTTGTTGATTCTACTTGCCCATTCCCCTGGGGATAATAATCTGAAGAGTGAGCCAGGGAGATGCCATATCCATAATAGAAATCCATCATCTCAATTGAAGAAAAATTTGAAGCATTATCAATCACAATCTTGTTTGGCACACCAAACCTTACCAAGATGTTTTCTTTGATAAAATTGCATACTACTTCAGAAGTAGTACTTTTACTTGGAATGGCTTCTACCCACTTAGTAAAATAATCTTGTGGCAATCAATACGTGGGTATGTCTAGCACTTGAAGAGGGATTAAGTGTTCCAATAAAATCTAAACCCCATTGTTGAAAAGGCTCTTCAATCATGACTAGTTTAAGGGGTAAGGCAAGCCAACTTGGGTCTACCCACAAAGGTCTGACAAGCTTCACATTTATCAATCCACTTTGATGCATCTTTGAACAAGGTAGGCCAATAGTATCCTGCATGAAGAATCTTGTGAGTAGTGATAGTAGATGAGTAATGGCCTCCACATGCTTGATCATGGAAAGCTGAAAGAAGCTTCCTCTTGTTGTTCCTTATCCACGCATTTTAGAAATCTTCCATCCATCCCACGCTTGAACAACGCATTCTCCCACAATACATATTGGGCTGATCTTAACTTAATAGCTCTTTTCTCCTTGGTAGTCAAATGAGAGGGACACTCTCCATAGGTGAGAAAATGTGTGATATCAGCATACCATTCATCAATTGAGCTGAGAAACAGAATAGTAGGAATATCAACTTCATCCTTAGGTAACTCATGGCCAGCTCCTTCAGCGATGAGTTCACACAAGCCTTTTCCACGGACTAGTTTGGTTGGTCTGATGTCAATATCATATTCTTGAACCTTTTCCACCCAGTTCCCTCTCTTGGATCCAAACTCTTGCTGCGTGAGAATAGACTTGATAGTTGTGTCAGGCACAAGTACTGTGGAGTGAGAGTTAAGAATATAAAAATGAAACTGCTTGACAACTTTAACCACTGCAAAAGCATGTTTCTCCATCATTGTGTATTTCAACTCATGATTTTTAAGAATGTAGCTCATAAATGCAATTGGGAGTTCATGATCATTAGAATCTTTTTGAGTCAAAACAATAGCCAGGGTGTTATCTGTGGCATAACAATAGATAATAAAATCTTTGCTAAAATCTGGACATGCTAGGATAGGAGTTCTAGCAATAGCCTTTTTAATACCTTCAAAGGCTTCTTTTCCTTCAGAAGACCAGCCAAATGTTTGTTTTCCTTTCATCATTTGGGAGATATTCAAGGTTAGCTCTACAAAATCAGGGATGAATCTTCTCAGAAAGTTGATCTTACCGAAGAAAGAATGCACTCCCTTCTTACTGGTTGGAAGAGGAATCTGTTGAATGGCTTGAACTCATTCAGGATCAATTTTGATGCCATCTTTAGAGACAACATGCCCTAACAATTTTCCCTCTGTGACACAAAAGATAGATTTCTTAGGATTCAAAGAGATCCCATGTTCTCTGCACTTCAAGAGAACTATTTCCAGATGCTTGAAAATGATCTGCTCTAGTTTTGGAAAACATAGTTAGGTCATCTAGATATACAACAATACATTTCCCTTTCAAACTTCCAAAATCCAAATCCATAGCTCTTTGAAAAGTGGCACCAACATTAATGAGTCCAAAAGGCATCCTCTTGTAGGAAAAAGTACCCCAAGGGGTGGTGAAGGCCATCTTGTGCTGATCTGTGGTATTGACTTCTACTTGATTATACCCTGAGAAGCCATCAAGCATGGACAACATTTCAGACCCCATAACAGCTTGCAAGACTTGATCCATCATGGGTAGAGGATAGTTGTCCTTCAAAGAAGCTTGATTCAGATTTCTGAAGTCAACACAGATATGAATCTCACCATTTTTCTTCCTGACAGCACAATGTTGGCAATCCATGTTGAATGGTGGATGGGAAAAATAATTTTGGCTTTCAACAACTTTTGTATTTCCTAAAAAATAGTGTCAGCTATCTTAGGATTGTATTGCCTTTGCTTTTTCTTGAAAGGTTTAATCCCAGGTTTGAGAGGGATGAAATGTTGCATCTCCTTTGGTTGGAAGGCTTTTAGATCCTCATATGAATATGCAAGAACATCCTTATACTTTTTAAAAGGTTGATTACCCTCTTCTTTTCTTCTGGTGTACAACATTTTCCAATGTTCACAAACTTGGGGTCAACAAAACTCCCAATATTAGTTTTTTCATACTCAGCAGATTGTTGTGATCCAGTAGAAGCTTTAGACTTAACATACCTATCATGCTTATCAAACAATTCTTCTAAACTCACCAGCCCTTTTGGAATCTTGTTACCTTTGAGTTTGATACACCCATCTTGATCTATTTCCTCTTTGACATCCTCTTCATTGGAAGACACACTCTCACGAGGCAAATTGTCACTTCCTTCAAAGTACAATTGTTCAAAGTTATCCCTGAGCTCTAAGAAAGAAAGAAAATGTTGATCATCATTGAAAACTTTCCAGTTACTTGCATTATCAGGTACACTGGGCCTATGGATCATCTCAATGGTAAACCTATCTTGAGAGAAGTCAGGATGAGGTATCAACAATGATCCTGAGACAACTAGTGAATCGGCCCTAGTGTTCTTTTCCCTAGGCACTGCTTCAATAGAAAAAGCATCAAGAAATTCAATAGAATCCCAAACCTGATTCCTGTAATGCTTCAACCTTCTATTCTTTACTTGAAAAAGTTTCTGACTTGTTTAACAACTAGTTCTGCATCTCCATGAGCTAGAAGATTCTTCACACCTTTTTCTTTTGCCATATTAAGCCCAAGAATGAGAGCTTCATACTCTACTATATTATTAGTATTTTCAAATTGTAGTTTGAATGAGAAAGGATGAACTTTTCCCTCAGGAGACATCAATACTACGCCAGCTCCAGAACCAGCCGAGGAACAACTTCCATCAAATTCTAAATTCCAAACCCCATTAGGATCATGAAGTACTCCTTTGGGAAGTTGAGTTTCCTCTGGAGACATAATCATATAATTACCATGCCCAATATCCTCATAAAGTATTTGTGCTTTGGGATCATCCATCTTTTGTACAATATACTCAGATTGCTTTTCTTGGGCAATAGCTTCTTCATTTTTCCATTAACTGGTATGAGGGCATGTGACCAATCCATTTGAATTTCTCCTCCTACATCCTTACAAAGTTCCTACTTAACAACATACCATATGAAGGAGGGATATCCGCTACTAGGATAGTAGCCAAGACCTTTTTCTCAGGTAAAGTAGCAAAAGCTACTTGTGCATCTTTAATTCTTCCAACTAGGGGCACTTCCTTACTCTCCATGGAATAACAAGACCCATAAGTGTGTGTGAGAGTTAGACCCAAAGCATGGGCTACTTTGGCAGGCATCATGTTATCTGATGCTCCTGAATCTATGACACAGTTGCTGAGTTTATGGCCTACTATAAGAAGGGTCACATAAAATGGTTTGATCTTCTCATTAGGTGAGGTGATGGCAACTACCAGATTGGGTTGGGGTGTGGAGGATGGAGTAGGTAAAAGGCCTTTAGAGGAAGCTTTGGATTGAGAATTGACAAAGTGAACCATTTTGGCAAAATCTTTAGGATGGGTTTGATAATACTCAGCCTCTGAAATTTGAACCTTTGTCTTTTTAGGTGATCAATGATATCGAAAGATCCAGAGGTGGATGGGCTATCATCACTAGGAATCTTAGGTTTGTCGATTTAGGAGTTGTAGAAGAAGAAATTTTAGTAGTAGAATTAGGAAAAGTAGAATTGGCAGAACTCACCTTCTTGTGTGGACGTAGTGGGGATAGGAGATCCTCTTTTTGCAATAACAGGGATAGTCATGGGATGCTCCTTGGATCTTTTAGTGGGCTGCATCACTTTCTCCCTTTTATTTGTCTACTCTCGAGTCATGACAATGTATGATTCACTATTCATATCTGCTACTACCTCATCATAATCATCTTCCTCATCAACACCTTCAGTAGTGAAGAAATTAACTCGAGATCCCTCAAGTTCCTCCATCTCTCCATCAACTTTCTTCAAGTTCTTCACAATCTTCATTAACCTCTTCATCTTCAGCTCTTCAACCTCACAGGTTGCATTAACAGAACCTTGATGGGTGGCCCCTCAAGGGCTAGCCTTGTCTGAGAAGTAGGAAAATGATTTCTAGGCTGAAAATTCCTCCTTGGAACATCCACATAGGGGGCGTGCTGAGCCAATTGTTTCTTGATGGCAATGAGGTCATTTGCAAGCTTTTGTACTAATGGATCAATATTAGGCCCGGGAGTGGAAGAGGAGGAAGAAGAAGACCTAGATTTAGAAGGGTCTCTTTTCAACTTCCTAGACATAATCAAATCATCTTCGACACTAACAACAAGAGTTTGATCCTCGGCCAATGTTGCGAGATTGGCTCTTCTCAATGCGTAGCTAACTTCAGGAAATTGAGCATTCAGAAAAAACATTTTTGAATTTGATCTATAGGTTGAGTGTCTGGTGGGATTTTGTTAATCAACTTGTTGAATCTAGCCACAAATTCCCTCATGGGTTCTTGTGATTCCTTCTTTATTTGAGAAATCTAGGCCAAAAGCAAAGCATGTACGTCCTCTGCAGGTTTGAAATGGTTCTCAAATCTTGTTCTCATCATGGTCCAACTGGTAATGGCCCCACTGAAGGTGATAGAACCAATCTGCTGCATTATCTTGTAAAGTCTCTACAAAAATCCTCACCGAGACATCTTCATGTTCAACTCCAAGAACTCCACATGCAACTATGAAGGCTGCGATATGTTCATCAGGATGTACCTTGCCATCACCTCTAAACTTGGGGAAGTTCTTCTGTTACCTCTGGGTAACTCATGCAAAGGTTGAGGAAGGGTGAGAGGCCCAACATGATGGCCCCAAGGTAATGGTGCTGCCATCCTTGGAAAGATGGCTTGAAGGGGAACCAAACACCAACAAGAATCGAGCGGAGATTAGGGGCTGAGTTGCTCTGAGGGATAACACCTATAGGGGTTCTATCTTCAACAGAGAGTGCTTGTTGAACGAGCTCTTCTATTCCTTCCTATTGAAGGAAAAGGAAAACCTTGTTGTTCCAAAAGTTGAAACTAAGAATCTTCAATACCAAGGGCCCTCCTTCCATGAGTAAAACGTGGAGTCGCCAGATCAAAGGATGATCAAGAAATTGTTTATAGAACTGGAATACGTTAAGAAAAATGAATCCCCAACAGGAGTCACCAAAAACTGTTGGTCATCAAAAAGGACTTTGTTGAGAACAACAGTCAGGGGACAGAAAAGTCCCTCCTCTTTAATGGGAGAGGTTCCCTTATTTAAAGACCAAGCTTATTTACATATGTATAATGCATAGTTTTAATGTGGAACTTGGATATCATGAAAGTGTTTTAAAATAGAATGGATCATCAATACAAAAGTACAGAGGAATGAAGTAGTGGAAATGAGCAGAAAGGCATTCTCAAGAATTATAGATAACAAAATAATTCCTTATGCATGCCAGAATAAAATTATTTGGAACAAAACCATTTGCATTTGAATCAATAAGATGTTATTGCAAAGACACAAAGTTCCAGAAATAACATCTACAAGAATACAAAGCTTCTTGAAATAATACAGACAAATGATTCAAAAGTATTCAATGGATAGTAATGAAAGAACAAGATCAGATAGACATGGAAAGAAAGCTCTTTTGTATTGATTGCTTTGTTACTCCTTACACTTTCAAAAATAAACCAAGTTCCAGCCCCTGAAAATGGCGTAGAGAGCCCATTATATAACTTTACAAATTAGTTACAATTGGTAACTACTTCTTTTAACTAAAATGTTTAGTTAAGGGGATGCTTGACACAAAACCCTCAACTAATTACAATAAGCCCAAATTGAGAAAAAGAAGGAAAGGAGAAGCTAGGAGGGAAAACAAATGCTTATGATTGGGAGGGCCCACCGACTTGAGGATCCATTGTCTAAACTTTTTCAATGCTTCTGCTATGTCTCTGCCTCATGGGACCGATGTGTTGGCAGTAGCTTGGGTCCAAGATCCCAGATTTTCTCCATCTCCTTATCAAACTCGGTGTGCATATGATATTCTTTATTAGCTTCCTCAATGGCAGATTGGAGAGAGAAAATTTCCTTTATCTTCTCTTTGGTCATCGAGTCCTCCTTGAACAAGTTTTCCTTAACAAATGCTCTAAATTGAGTTTTAATTTCCTACAGGGAAAAAGGAACACCTGAAGTTTCATCATGAAGGTGACAATGGATATCCTTGAAAGTGATACAACACATGCCTTGAAGGCTTCTCCCTTCTACCAACTATTCCTCAATTCTCCTAGAGCCTCCTCCAACACTTTTATTTTCCACTCCACGCTGAAAACCCATGACCTTGACAAATTATCTTTGGCATCATCAAAAACTTTACTTGCCATCAATAAATTTTCATCACTATCCCATCAAAGCAGTCTACTATGCAACTACTCCAAAGTTTAAGTTCTTTATCCATATTTCCAATTGTGGAGGAGAGATTTTGTTGCAGATTAGTTACCTTCTCATTGAGTTTGAAGGCTTCTCCAATGAAATTCAAACCTGCAATGACCATATCATCTACCATGGCTTCCATAGCTCTCCCATAGATGGAATACCTGTGTATGTCTTTATGCTCTGACTTCATCTTGACTAAGGATCACAGGTGGTGGAAGGGCAAGTCAGTGGGGTAGGATCCAAAACTTTATCCTTAGACAACAATGACTTGATGAAACCAGAAAGCACTTGAGCCTACTCTCCAAATCTACTCTATAGTCTTCTTGCCTTTTTCTACTCTTCCAATAACCTTGGTCACTATTTCTTGAAGGTTATGTATTTCACTTTCAGGGTAGATTCTCCCATTGAGATCCTAGAAAGTTCTAGATCAGAGGCTTGTAAATCTTGTTCTACCTTATCAACCTTAGGCTTGGCTACCTCAAGGAATTGCTGGCCTTGGGCATCTGTCACTATCCTTGAAGTGGTTCTAGCTTTCTTTGCAGGAGCAGAAGGAGTAGTGCCCAACAAGGCCAGCCACAACATCAAAATTAGGCCCTGTCAATCGAGAAGAAGACTTCCTCTTCCTACTATCAACAAAAGGTTACACCCATGCAAAAGTGGAGGAAGAAGAAGAAGGAGGAGCAAGAGAACCAAGAGTAAGAGAACTCATGGCACTTAAAGTATTTACCACTGTTGCCTCTAGTAGAGATGTGAGTGGAGTAGATGAGGCTTCTTGGATAGAGGAATCCATGGTACTTGGAGGCTCAGTGTTATGAATTTCCTGCTCCTTATCCATTGTGGCTTCTAAACTCCTGCAGGAACTGGCACTTCACTATCCTCACTTTCACTAAGAACAATGATGTTCTCTGGCCCAAGGTAATTCTAAATGTTTTAGTAGGGGGATCTTCCTCAATAGGCTCCTTTTTTACTTCCTTCACCTTCTTCTGATATACCTGAGTGGATGAGGAAGGGGTGGAGGATGCAGGTTCTTTACTTGATGAAGGAGGAGGAGTTCATGTAGGTACCTCCGAGCTAGGTGTATGTGACTCCTTCCTCGGTGTTGAAGTGTCTTTGGAGGAAGACTCTCCAAATTCTTCCTCAGCTCTCAACCCTTTTGTCAAACCAGACCTTGGTTCTTACCAGGACAGGGGCTAGATCTCAGCCAAATCATCTTTCTCCCTTTTGAACTAGTCTAGATCCTCTAAGGGAGTATGCTTGATCACAATATCATATTCATATGACAATAGGTCTGTGTTGTCATCTTGAAGCCCTTCAGGAATCTGATATAGGTTAAGCTCTTGTATTAGCTGAAGGGAGAATCTACCATAATGTCTCTGTCTTGCCTCAAAATCATCTATGTGCAATCAGCCCAATAGTCCTCAGTATCTTCTCTGTGATGATAGTTGATTCTGAGATTCAACTCAATGAATTTCTTCAAATCAAAATAGGTTCTGGGCCTAAGAAGTGGACAATGATGGGGCAAGGGCTCTTTCTATGTTCTGGGCATCCAAAGTTGTTTTACATGTATAGTTACCCAAAGATATGGGGAAATGTAGCCCAAGATGATTTTCTTGTCCCTACAGGTCCTGTGTAACTTGTCCAATTGTCTACATACCTCAATCAGAGCCATCTTATCATTACAAAATATAGGGAGCTTGAGAGGAGTGCTCTCATAACTAGCTAACCTAATATATGAAAACCTTCTGAATTGAATGAAGTAAGCTCCATACTTTGCTATCAAGTTCTCATGGCTTCATCAGAAAATCTCCTAGCAGTATCACTTTCTAGAAGCCTCACAATGTACATGGTGAAAGCATCATTCACCCTCCTAAAGTTGTGATTGCTGGTGTCAAGGGTGAACTGAGGGCAGTAAGCATAGATGGGATCACCCTTCTGAGCCTCAATGTATGTGAAACCAAACCATTGTCTGATGCTGCTAGGGTATACATAAGATAAGAAGTCATGTAGAACTTCTTGGTTTGTTGTACATTGACAACTACTTCAAATTCATGCAAATGATCTCTACCCAATTGATGTTCTGGTACCTTCACAGACTATGTTGATGAGCGGGCACATCCAAAAGTGAAACTCACTAGGTAGAGGGTAAGCCCATGACACGAGCCAACAGATGATGAAATCAGATAGCTCTTCATTGAAATCAGCCCTAAACAGAGCTTTGGAAAGTCGAGATGCCCCTTTTTTAGGGTTCTTCAACCATGACTTTGCTACCCTTGCCTTGTATTTCTCATTGTCTTGATCAAAGAGAGCTTGTGCTTGAGTTTGAGAGATTACCACAGAATTGTCCATTTCGGGATCCGTAGGGTAGCGGAAATGGCGGTGGCAACATCAAGTTTAGTGATTAACTCCCCATGCACATTTGTCAATTCACTCGTGTCGGGGTTGAAATGAGCTCCGTAGGTGAGCACAGTATCGGCACACTGTACCGAGATTGGGAAACCCACAAAAATGCAAGGCCACTTGTCATTAATCATTTGTGCCATGGGGGAGGGATTTGGGTCAGTCAACCTGGTCCAAAATCACCAAAATCCAGGTGTCGAACCTCACTATCTCCGATATCGGGAATGGAAGACTCGAGTGGAGAAACCTGCTCTTGGCCTTGAAACTTGATCTTCATACTGACAGTGTTTAGAAAAATAACCTTACAACTTGAATCCGTGATGAAAATGCAGGGGAAATGGGGACACGAGCAGATGGTTTCAATTGCAAGGGTATGAGCGAATGGCAAGTGAGAAAGTAGTGTGTAAAATGCGTAGAGGGGAGTCCCATTAAATAGCCATTTTAGGAGAGAGAAGGTTATAAATGTGCATTAAATTCATATACACCAACTCAAAAGGCAAGCATCGGGAAGAGTGAAAAAAATTAGCCCGATGGCCTTTGGTACATTTGGGACATGAGGGATGCAAAGCGTGATTCGATGCGGGTGATGCGGGCGAAGGGGGGGGACAAAATGCACAAATGCTTTTGGGACAAGTAAGACCAAAGTACGTGAAGGCCCGATGCAATGCCGATGGGTGATCGATCGGGAATAGAGAGAGAGCCCAAGTGAACTTAGAATAGTTGGAACAAAAAGTTCTGATGGGCCCAAAAGTTAAATAGATTTCGGAAAGTGGCGTGATCGGGAACGGGAGAGAGAGCCCATCAAAAACTTTGGGACACATGGGACAAAAATGTCCGATAGACCCACAAATCACTCAAATGACTCAAAAAATGTGAAATTTTTCTAACTTCTCAACTTTTCTCTTCACTAGAATATCATAGAAAGGTGAGGGAGAAGGGAGAAGGAAATCAATAAGGGAGAGGAGAGACATAAGTGACACATATCTAGATTACATTTACCATCTTTTCTCACATGAAATACAAAAAAATGAACTTGCAAATGAGAAATACATAAACAAAACAATACATCAACTAAAAGAGATGAAAGGTTGTAGATTACACGAGTCGGGGTTGAGAAAACACCTCAAAACAAGTTTTATTGCAATAAAAGTATGAATAAGCCATTACAAATGCAAAGGAAGGGACAGAAACACATTTCCAAGCCCAAAATGAAGGTTTGATGGCTCTGAACTACTCATGAACCATTTTAACATAGTTCCTTTTCCAATTCGGATATCCATTATTTTCACAATGAAATATTTTAGAATATATAGCAAAATGGGTAAAGAAAGAGAAGAGGGGAAAGAGAAAGGAATGGATTTTTAAATTTCAACCACCAAAAATCTGTATTAGCTTCTCTTGCAAAGCACATGAGAACCTTGCAAAGGCATTAGTATGTCCATTCGGTATTATGGGAAGAAATGGAAGCCATACTTCATTAAATTTGGTGGTTGAGAGTTAGATTTAACCATTTTCATGCTCATGATTGTTCTCTCTACCTATGAAGATGTGTTTACCATTTTGTCCCACTAGACCTCATCAAGTTCTAAATATGATAATGAAAAATTAAAGTTATTGAGGAGACCTTTCCAACTATATAAATCTTGCGTTACTTGGAGCTCTACGGAAGAAGATATGGCCATTTGAATTTTTGCATGTCCGAGAGCATATGAATGTGACAAGTGGTAGTATTTGATTACTTCAGGGATTTTCCTTTTCCAACATGTGCATTTATTTTCATTTTACCATGTGTTAGTCTATGGCTAGGTCATGGGGTCAGGATTTGCTTCCTTTCATTTATTTTATGTGTGCGGGTCTATTTCTTTATGAAATGCGTGTCATATTGTTCTTTAACTTTGATTATACATAGTGAATCATGAGCCAATAAAAAATATCCACACTACTTAGCAATTAAGTTGAATTCATAGAAATTTTTTGGACTATGAAACACCAACCAATAAGAATGTTCCACTCCCCTTCAATGTGCCAGACTTTTGATAACCTATATTGATAACTATGTGAGACGTGAGCCAATAAAAAGTTCCACACACCTTGCAATGTAAGATTGTTCATTAACCTTGACTAACAACCAAAAAACTTGATCTAATTATATGGCTCCACACTCCTCACAATGTCATTATTTTATAATAACCTTACTGTTGTGAAGCAAGAGACAATAGAAAATATCCACATACCTTTGTAACTCAGTGTTATTTTATACTAATTGACAACCATGAAATGTAAACTAATTAGAAGGTTCCATGCTCCTCATAATGTCATTGTCACGAACTTTGATTTTCAAGCATTATGTCGAGTGTGAAATTTGACCCAATAATAAGGTTCCATGTGTGTATCATGTCTAAGTCATCCTCCTTCATGCTTCTTCTCAAATTGGTTGTGCTTTCACATCACAACTTCTACCTTGGGTGGACTTAAATTTTTAGGGCTCTAGGAATGTTGAACTTTATTTATTCCAAGGACTTGAGTTCTATGAAATGCAAATGCTTTGAAGTGAGCTAGAATAATGACATGTGTCCTAATGCTTTGACTATTTATCTTCCATCACCCGGGCCCATTGAAGATCAACATTGAAATTAATGGTTAGATGAGCATCAAAAAAATATTTTAAATATATCCCTCTAACTCTTCAAACCTTAGTTTCCCATAGTTTTTAAATGCCAATGGCCATTGATTTGGGGTTGTTGAGTTTAATGACCATTTAAACGTATTTTATCCCTTAAAAAAATTAAGTCCTTGTTAAATCCAAAATAACCCTGGGGGGTATTTTGGATAACAATTTGGTGACCTAACGGGGTAATATTCCTACTAGATTAGATCAGTGGCCTTTTACAATCCATTGGGCATGGAGTTGAGCCCAAAACTTTAAAAAAATTGATGTGAACTTGAATTTTTCTTACCCCTGATCCGTATGGACCACAAACCGAACTTAACATGATCTCATGGAGATTTGAATGATTTTGGAACTACTCCAACTATCTAATTCCACTAAGGAAGAGGCACTGAGGGCTCTAAACTATAACTGATCTTGGGGTTTGAATGATTTATCATTTAAAAATACCCCATATCTAATTTTTCTATGGACACTAATTCTGAACTAAATTGGGTGTGCAATAAACAACAAAAGCCCATAAAATCTATGTAAAAGTGAGAAAATCATACATGTTCCAAGTGGAAACATGTAGAGTGTGCACAATCAATTATTTTTCTGAAATAAAACCTACGTACTCCACTCTAACCAGAGAAAAAAAAGAAGCTATGAAAAACCTACAATATGTTGTGAGAAATAACATCCTTTCCTCACAAAATGCAACAATGTGATCTATTTGGTAAAAATCACATGGTGGGAATGAAATCATGCCTTAAATTCCTTGTTTATTCAAAGTATTAACTAAAAAATGATGAATTCCACCTTTGATCATTTTGCATTTAGTTGGAGGTGTTGGAGCTAACCTTTGGTACTTTTATGATGATCTTCATGCTTTGAATAAGCATGACTGGTTTCAACTCCTTATTTAGCTCTAAACTATCTAAATACCCAATTCATAAAGGAATGGTCCTCAAATTTTTCTCATCTTATTTGTATGTAACCCCATTAATGGATCTCCAAGGATCACTTTCTTCCTCTACCTCATCATTTAGAATATTTAAAATGATGATGGGAACTCGCTTCTACTTCTTCAAATAAATATTTCTCTTCCATGATAACTGATTTGGAATTGTTCTCATCATCTTCCTCCACTTGCCTCAACCGTCATGAGGTTTGAAATATGAAACTCATTATTTTTTTCTTCATGAGGACTAATTTCAGCAGGCTCTTCTTGGATGTTCTCGTTCATGGCAGGTTCACCAACAAAATCAGGTTTAACAAAGGATGAAGGAAAATATCGATATGAATTATTACCATCAAAATAAAGAAATAAGCTTCCTATGATCTCCTCTTCACCCAATACCTTTGAATCTAATTTTTCCATCCATTTCTAGCTCCTCTTCTTTTTACTTTTATATCTCCTCTTCTAATTTTGCAAGATGGGGTGAATAAACAACCTTTATGAATATAGTGCCGCATGAACACTACATTCGGAGTAAATATATTTTTGGTCATCTTCTTCTTTTGTTTTCTCTTCTGCAAAATTAGCCTCCACTTTTGTTCTTCAACTCCAACCTTTTTGAAGGCTTAACCAGCTGTGACATCGATCGGAATCAATTTTGAAGCCCAATCATCAAATTTTTGATGAGTTCTTCTATACTAGTCTCTTTAATTTGTTGCTCTCCTTGACTAATTTTCTGATATTTCGACTAAATTTGGTTTGGGAATGCAATAGGAGGGTGGGATATGTTACAACATGCTTTTGCAATTTTTGAGGTGGAAGGGAAGGTGAGAAACCTTTCTATAGAGGAGAGGGAATAGAAGGAGAAGCCTTGAGGAAGCTATGAGCTTTAACCTTAGGCTAAGGTGGTTGATAAGGAATGGGTGTAAGATACTAATATGGAAAAAATTTACGAACATCCCATCAACATGGTTCTTCCACCTTAGATTCATCAAGCTCTAATGCTCGTAAAGATGAAATAAAATCAACCATTTGAGTCAAAGACTCACCCATTACCTCAATATTTTGTTGTGAGATGAAACAACTAGGTATAGGAACTCCCCATGGATAGGGCTTCCTAAAACCAGGTTCTTTAGCATGCCATATTTGTAGTTTCCCCTTGAAAGTGTGCAAGATTTGATCTATTCTTTGAACTCACCCTTCAAAATCTTCTTTAGGTTTAGGATGACCTCCAAAGTCTATATACTCATAAGACATGCATACTAACTCTAATTTTTTCCATTAAAATAATCAATAGGTGTGTTATAATAGCTTGAAGAAGGATTTTGGAAGGATGGAGGTGGATTTGAATGGTACTTTGCTACTAAAAGTGTGTAATCCTTGGAGGAAATGAAGTCATGATTGCAAAACTTTATGTTGAGATTTGGAGACAAATTTCTTCACAAGTAGCATGTTGTACAACTTACATGATTTACACATGGCGAATGCGATGTCATGGAACTCACATCGAGTCACACAGGGAGGAATTAACATCATTCGAGGAATCGAAATTGATAAAAAAAGGGAACCAACATCATTCAAGGAAATGACACCAGTTACCTGTGCATTTATGTTTTTATTTTAGACGTGGGATTAGATCCAACCTTTGATTAGAAGGTGATCTAAAGGTTATAAATGCATATCTAAGTTGCCCTAAGTTTTTATAAGCTTATATAATCTAGAAAGCTAGGGTTAGAAGGTGTAATTGAGTAATAGTTGGTTGAGAAGATGAAGAAGAAGAAAAAAAGAAAGAAAAGATTACATGAAGACAAAGCTTTCATGGAGAGAAGCATGATAGAAGGAAATAACAAGTACATCTATATGGTAAGATGAGGTTAATGTTTTCTTCTGTATTTCCTTTGTATTGTTATTGTCTTAATGTAATAGTTTGTATACTATGCAAAGCACATAGAGTTTCTTCTTGTAGATCCACATGTTTTTTTGAGATCTTGTATTGTAGATCCACATGTTAGTGAGATCTTGTATTGTACATCCATACGATCATGATGTATTGTTGATCCATAGAGATCTAGTATTGTAGCTTTTTGGATAGTTTCTGGAAACATGATAGTATTTTGAGATATTGTAGAGTAGGTTATCTTCATGTTTGCAGATGTTGATGTAGTGATGGACGAGAGACTTACTTCTTGGTGCACACATTATGATAGCACATTGGTAGACTAATTTTGAGAGGTCTTGTTTATAGATTCATAGGAGATCTTGGTTGCATTTCGGAGATGCGGTAGTTCCTGGTTATGTGAGATTTGTTGGTGGTTTGGAGGCACAATTGTAGTGCACTCATGGAGATCTTTTAGAGATTTTTAAAGGAGATACTCTTGGAAAGATGCATTGTACTCTTGTGGGAAGAGTTGGTTTGTACTCTTGTTGTATTATATATATGAGATATCTATCTTTGGTGGATGTAGCCCACATTGGGTGAACCATGGTACATATTGTGTTATGTGTGTGTAATTTGTTTTGATTTGGATTTATCTAGTTTACACTTCCACTGCTGTAGATTTTAGGGAATTGTTTCCATTTCCACAGTCCTAATTCTCAAAAACGGTATCAAAGCAATGGATTTAGTTTTTAGAGAAAGGGTTTTCTTCAGGGTTTTGTTAGTGGTATTACTGATAGTTATATGAGAGCAGGTTTTGTTTTTCCTGATGTGTAAATTGTAGGGAGAGATTTAATATCAAGTGGGAGCTGGAAATGAAAGGTTGTTGGAAAATGACAGTGACCGGTGTCGGTATGTTATACCGATGTCATGTCATTTGGTACTATTCCTTAGCATGTATTGGCAGGGTGACCATGGTTGGTTAGTTGGACATAGGTGTCGGTGACTGTTAAAAAAACAAAATCTCATATCTAAGTTAATTAGAGAATATGTTGTGAATGTATGTTGTTTGTTGAGGTGTCCCTATTTCTTGGAGGCATAGACATGTTTTCATATTGCAGATCTGGATTATAGAGGTATGGTTTTGTTATCTTGGTATTGCAGTGCTTGTATGTTTTGGTAGCACATGCATGTTTCGGATTACAGATCTAAGGAAGAATAGAGGAGAATTTATGCATCCTTGGTGCAGTTAGATGCATGAGATTCGTTAGAGACACAAAATATAATAGCATGGAATGAAGACGAGGCTTCCATCAGATAGAAAAGTACTTCGGTTGAAGATGCAAGTGAGTGTCTTGGCGTTGGTAAGGTGATGTATTTAATCCTTGTGTAGTTTTATTTCATGTATTATTGTTGTTAAGGTTTTGTAAAAGATTTTGGTGCCTCTTGAAATGATTGTCTCAAAGATAGCTAATGGATTTTTGTCAAAGTAGGCACCTGGTTTGGTGTACTATGCCAATTTATGGCATTGTTGTAGTTCCAATAGCACTAATGGATGTCAATGAACTGATGTCGCTTATAGGGGAATTGGTGCTAGTCGGTGACGAGGTCGATCTCTCGTGATACAGAAGTTTGTACTATGTTTTTTCTAGCGAGAAGACAACATGGAGGTTTTAGTTTCCAAATTGGAGTATCAAGTTTCTTGCACAATGTGGACAAGTAGAAACATATTAGATCACTTTAATGTTTGAATCAACAAGAGGAAAGAGTTGGCTCGGTGAATCCGGCGAGACTTGGGTAAAATTTAGTTATATCTATATGGTTCATGTTTTATTTCTTTCGTTTGAAGAAACCAATATTATTTTTGATTATGTGCACAAGTAAAATATCATCATGGATATTTGGTGAGTTTGAATTTTATTTCAAAATTTCTTTGAAGGTCTTGAGGACAAGGATATCTAGTCTAAGGATGAGATCCTTAATGAAAATTCATGTTTAGACACAGTTGTAGGCAACATGATATGTTGAGTACATATGAATGAAAATAAGGTGGTTTAGCCTACTTCATAAGAAGCCCAAAATTTAGTGATGTATAAGTATTCTTTGATAAGAAGAGAATCATTTTTATATTTTCTTTAATCTATTTTAGTTCTCACTGACATATATTGGAGCTTTTGAGCTTGGTGATTAGAGGCGTGTAGGGGATTTCATGTTGAGTGGGAGAAATCCATGGTTGTTAGCATTGTAGGTTGGACACATATGCATATGTGGAGTGAGAGGAGTATGCTACTATTGAGAGTGGCATGAGGCACAAGTTGTATTAGAGGAGGATAGTTACAGTTTTGTAAGTATTTTGTGATTATTGCATGATGATGTCACTTTTATTTTTACTTTGTGGTGCTGGATGTCTTTATGGGATGATAGTTGATGGTTTTTCAGCTAGGTTGAGAAGAGAGATTTTTTTCAGAGTTTTAAGGGTGAAAGAAGGAAAATCTATTTATTACAGGTTACAAGTGTGACATTAGTGTGTATTAACAATTTAATGATGTTTCCCTTGTTTGATTTCATCTTGGATGGTCAGTGCAAGACATTTGATGAAATTTTTGCTATTATTTGCACTAGTTATTAGTAGCATGGTTAGCATGGTTAGCATGGTTATTTTTGTTGACATTGATGAGAAAAGGATTCATATGTGGTTTTGGAGTTATTCGGTGAGAGACTTGGAGCTTTTGAAGAGCCTAGTGATATGGATGGATGTACATGGTGAGTTTGTATGTGAGGATAGATTCTATTTTGTGAGTCTATGAAGATGTAGATATTTATTTTCCACATGGATTCCTATGAGAATGGTTTTATATTCCCTTGAGCATGAGTATGGGATGTTTTTATTTCCTCTTATTACTATGTTACTCCATGATAGATATGTTTTCTATGATGTTTTTCTTGGATATGAAATTTGTTTATGTAGGGTTGGATTTATAGAGTGCATTGTTTGGATTCTTTGAGTTATGCGGGTGTCATGGATGCATCCACTCACTGCAGTAGAACTCATTTGGGTTGTCTTGACCTAGTATCTTGTTTTTATTTTTCATATTCTAGTTTGACTTGTCTTTTATCGATTGCATTGGTGATTTCATGGATACATGGATAGATGGTTGCAGAACATGGTTTGTTTTATAGGTATGGCTATGGTTGTGATTGAAGCTTAGTACTTCATTTTGAGTGGGAGCTCTTGGAGGTATGTTAGTCATGTTATTTTTGTTGCATGAGAAGCTTAGAGTTATGATTCAATGGAAAATTGATGTATAAATAGATTGTGTATCATAAATCAAGATTAGCTTCATACGGGTATATGGTAAGTTATGGATTTTAATCTTTTTGGTTTTTTAGAAGATGGAATAATCTTCCTTATTACTTGAGAGAATTATTGATGTAAATAATAGTTGGTCTTCACAGTATGTAGAGGATGGTAATGTACAAGTATAGGTTCAACAATTTATCTCCAAGTGGGAGATTTTTGAGTTGTGGAGATAAATTGCTTCACAAGTAGCATGCTTTACAACTTGTAGGTTTACACAAGAACCGACATCGCTTAGGAACTGACATTGGTCACCAGGGAGGAGCTGAAATAGGTTAGGAATTTGAGATCGGTCAAAAAATAGGAAGCCAACATAGATTAGGGAACCAACACCGGTTACCTGTGCATTTATGTTTTTATTTTAGACACAGATTACATCCAATCTTTGATTATAAAGGTGATCTAAACATTGTAAATGCATAGCTAAGTTTCCCTAAGTTTGTATAAGCTAGAAATATGGGGCTAGAATGTGTAATTGAGAAATACTTGGTTGAGAGGATGCGAAGAAGAAGAAAAAAAGAAAGAAATATTACATGGAGACAAACCTTTCATGGAGAGAAAGCTGGAAAGAAGGAAATAATAGGTAAATCTGTATGGTGAGAAGAAGGTAATGTCTTCTTCTGTATTTTCTTTATATTATTATTGTCTCAATGTAATGGCTTGCATAGTATGCAAAGCATATATATTTTCTTCTTGTATATCCACATGTTATTTTGATATCTTGTATTGTAGATCCACATCTTAGTGAGATCTTATATTGTAGATCCATGAGATCATGATGTATTGTATTGTAGATCCATGAGATCATGATGTATTGTTCAAGCATAGAGATATAATATCAGTAGCTTATTGGATAGCTTGTGGATACATGATAGTATTGAGAGATATTGTAGAGGATGTTATCTTCATGTTTACACAGTTGATGCGGTGATGGAGGAGAGATTTACTTCTTAGTGCACAATTATGTTTGCACATTGGTATACCCATTTGAGAGGTCTTGTTTACATATTCACATGAGATATTGGTTGCATTTCAAAGATGCAGTAGTTCTTGGTTATGTGATATCTGCTTTGGTGGTTTGGAGGTAACATTATATTGTACTCCTAGATATTCGGTTAGATATTTTTAAATGAGATACTCTTGGAGAGATGCATTATACTCTTGTTGTATTATATATATATATATATATATATATATATATATATATATGAGATCTCTATCTTTGGTGGATGTAGACCAAATTGGTTTAACCATGGTACATGTTGTGTTATGTGTGTGTGTACTTTATTTTGATTTGGATTTATCTAGCTTACACTTCCACTATTGTAGATTTTGAGGAATTGTTTCCATTTCCGTAGTCCTAATTATGAAGAATTCATGAGAAAGAGAAATGAAGTGATGGGAGTAAAGGGAATGGTATGCTAAATGAGAAAATGGATTGTTTGGACCAATCGATTCATTGGATATGCTTGAAAATGCCTCCAAAGGATGAAATCTCACCAAGAGTGCATCACAATTGGAGAAATGAAGTTGTAAAGTGATGCAAAATTGTCCCACTAGGCGTGTCATAATTGTTAGGAAGTGAAGGCACCAAGGTGGCTAGGATACACAACCGTGAAATATATAGCTTTTAATACTTGTCCCACAGATCATGCTAGAACTATTATTTCAAAAAAATAAAACCCTCTTATTTTTCATGAATGGATGATGAGTAATCAGTTTTTTTGGGTAACATGGGATTGTCTCCGATGTTGTGGGAGCTTCTAGTTGAGACAAACCTCCTAAGAAGGATGAATCCTATACCTAATCTTAATGCTAACACTACTCCTAAGGAAGGAAATGAAGCTAACTAATCCTAAAATAATAATTCCAAGGGACTAGGGAGAGAGAGAAGGGTTAGAAAGATGCATGGAAGGTAAATAATAAGCTAAAATGTGGTGATGACACCAGAAAAAGGGGTAAGAGACACTCTAGTGAGGAATAAGGGAGAAGGAAATGAAGAAGGAAGGGGTGAGACATAAGAGACATAGACCTAAATTGCATTTACCATTTGTTCTCACATGAAACATGACAAAATGAAATTGCAAAGGAGAAATACATGCATAACACAATACATCAAGTAAACGAGTGGAAAGGTTGCGAGATATAATGAGTCAAGGTTGGGGAAACAACAAAAACAAGTTTTATTGCAATAAAAGTATGGACAAACTATTACAATTACGAGAGGAAGGCACAAGAATACATTTTCAAGCCCAAAATGAAGGTTTGAGGGCTCACAACTACTCATGAACCATTTTGACATAGTTCCTTTACCATTTCGAATGTCGATTATTTTCACAATGAAATATTTTACAATATATAGCATAATGCGGAAAGAAATACAAGAGGGAAAATAGAAAGGGGCAACTTTTTAAATTTCAACCACCAACAATCTGCATTGAATTCTCTTGTAAAGCATATGGGAACCTTGCAAGGCCATTACTATGTCCATTCCATCTTTTAGGATAAAATGGATGTCATACTTCATTAACTTTAGTGGTGATTAAGCTAAAATGTAAAATATAAACCTAACTGATGTTATAGTAGTAGTAAATGAATGTAATAATGAAATCTTGAAATATACCAAAGAAAGATAGGCAATAAATTATTAAAACCTAAGTGCAAGGTGGAGAAAAATGTACTTACTTGATTCACAATTAAATTTGGAGTGTACCAAATTTCTAATCGGTGAACGAGAAAGAAGAATTGTCACACAAAGACCCCAAAAATGTGGATATGGAGCAATAGACTTGAAAGGGGCAATTGGAGAGGGACAGAGCACCGTACTTATTACGGATGCATGGGTGCGCGAAAATTCCCAAAAACTTTGAACTCTCAAAGTCGCAAGATGTTGTTTGATTCTCACCTTTTGTCACTATAGATTCGCACAATGATCATTGGACTCACTAGAAACCTGCAATGAAGAATAGACCTAAAAACCCTTAGATAGACATCAAATCCCAAAAAGAAAGATGCAAAATGAGTGGTCAAAATGACCTTAAATACAACAATAGTGGAGTTATAATCGAGCACTGCACTACATCTCGGACTCCAAAGTAGTTTTGTGTGTACGTGTGTGGAATGGCCCCCTAG
This sequence comes from Taxus wallichiana var. yunnanensis, assembly GCA_018340775.1. Classification (NCBI taxonomy): domain Eukaryota; kingdom Viridiplantae; phylum Streptophyta; class Pinopsida; order Cupressales; family Taxaceae; genus Taxus; species Taxus wallichiana. The sequence continues at coordinate 747,053,352 of CM031237.1, read as the reverse complement.
GTTTATCCGACCATGTAGGTAGATGTAAATAAATGTAGTAAATGTGTGCATGGAATATAATGAACTTCCCTCCTTTGAAGTGCATTCAGATGAACCTTCCCTTGTGATGGAGTAGATGGATGTAATGGAGCTCTTACATGCCTTGATGGATGCAACCTTAGGTGGAGATAGTAGATGTTTAGTCCTTGGTCTTGTATTATGATAACATAACTTTATATCTATATGATTCCCTTGGTTGAATTTTGTAATCAACCTGAAATGGACGAATTACAAAAGATAAGATGCTCAAACAACTATAAAGGACCCAAAAAGTTTGAGAAAAGTAAAAAGAGGATATGGGAACCCGGAGGGATGATTGCACTGATGATAGCGCCTTAGTTAGGCACTTTGGTGTCCAAGATGAAAAATGATAAAGTATAAAATGACAGAATGAGAAAGTGGAAGTACAAGATGAAGAGAAGTGACACAAAGTAAACAAAGGTGAGAAATGACATGGCCTAGTTAGTATTTGATGCGACCTAGAATTCTCGAGATAACACCTAGTTGCACTGGCACATCACTCAGCATAGGCTGAGCACTCACCCAAAGCACGCCAAGGTACCAGGTCCCTCTTTAGGGTTGTTGTAGCAGGATGGTAGCATGGTGAAGTGATAAGGACATATAGTTAGAAACTAATCCATCATTACACGGTTATACCGAACCAGATCTATAAAGGCATGCATTTAAGTATAAATCATTAAGAAATCAATAAAGCATGCAATGATAACACATATAAGACACTTTGGTTTGGCCAATATTCTTCATATATTAAACATGACAACAATACAGAGGCTTCATACAATAATAGTCATGTGCGCATGGATCTGTTACAATTATCTAGTCTCATGCACTCATGAATCTCTAACCCTTCAACACGGTATATCAACTAGGTGATTCATCTAATATATATAGGGTGGGGAACTTGCCCTTCACTACTTACTTATGCCAAAAATAGGTTGCATGCTAATAGTATCCATGCACCATTTATAATTATAGCCATACATGCAAGTATGCTATCTATAGATCACTTACAGTTAACTAGAGTGATGAATCTATTCTTGGATTACTTCCATGCAAGAGTGCTTCGATATGATCCTCGAAATATAGAAAAAGCATGGCACATAAGTCTCGGCATTGCTTTGTGTGTTCCACACACTAGCCTCTGAAAATAAACTTGATCTACAAAATCGGCTAAGTCCTGAAAGTCTGAATCTGCACCTCCGCGCATGACACCTTCCTATTCCTTTGCGCCTTTGATCCCATCCTGTTTTTCCATGCAAACTCTATGTGTGAGTTCTGCTAAGTGTTTTATCTGATCAACATTACCCCACACTAATCTCATTGTCACCCCGACAATGGTGATTTCCACAAGTGAGTACAGAATAGTTGAAATACAGAATGTCAAATGAATCTTACACAAAGAATAGAAAAGAATTAAAGAATCAAAGAATTATTCAGGCTTCAAGCTCCTCCGTTTCTTTCTAAAGTATCATCTCTAGATACTCCTCCTTTATGTCTACTTCTAAGTTCTCCCACTCCATTAATGCCTTTTCTGCTTTCTCTAGAACATCCACAATGATAGATTCCAACTCATCCTGAGTTAGTTTTCCTTGCTTATTATGTATTACAAGCATTATGCTTGACATATATGTATGCATCCCTTCCAACATATCCATCTTCTGATAAATGAGTTTTGCAAGTTCATCTAACCTCTCTTTATGTAGTGCATGTGCCATGGCCAATGCCTCGCGCTTCTGCTTTACCATAGTTAGTCATTCAACGTGGCCTAGTGTGTCATCCTTCATGGCCTTTTGCACCTCATTATCTTCTTCTAGTGTTTTTACCCTTATTAGCGCATCTCGGAGCTATACATATCATTAAGGCATGATTGGCTTTCTTCACTCATCTCGGAGTGCTTGTAGTAGGCCCCCATATGTAGTAATCTTCCTTGCTACTTTGCCTGCACTTTGTGATTTTTCTACCTCTTCTGTTTGGGTCCTTGGGATGCTCTAGTATATGCACCTTTTCATCCTCCAATACTAATTTTATCATTGTTCTTATATAGTGCATCGCAGAAGGAAATTATTTTGGTACCTGTGATTCCAAATTCAGAGACGTTCCTTTAGTATATCATCTCCAATTTCCTCTGCCATACTAACAAAAGTCTCATATTTCCTTTTTCTCAAATCCCTCTCCTACACTAAATGCACTATTTCCACATCCTTTGCTTTTAGCTCCTCTGTCAGCGCTTTAATTGTAGCAGATTTGTCAATGTTTCTTCTAGCTACCTCAATAGATACTTTCACCAAGGCATTTCTTACCTGCTCATCCATCATAACAGTTGGTTTAATTGTCATGTTCGACTTCTGGTGCCTTCTTCAATTGTCTAGATGCACATGATTCTTCACAGACATCAAAATCCGGTTCATCCATATGTGTATGCATCGACCATGAAATTTGCTTTCATGTTCACAATGTCACCTTGTTCTCATCCATAAGTGCCCATCTAAATAAATATTTTTACGCGACGGTGCTCTAGAACCGAGCACAAACAATCTTCTCCTGGTCCTTTGCATACCCCATTTTTTTACCCTTACATCCTCACTTGTCCGACGGGACCTTGGCCCTTTTGGAATGGCAGCATCAAGGTTAGGAATATTGGTTGTATCCTCATCCTTACCTTGTGTAGCTTCTGATTTCTCCCTTTCTTCCTCTCCATTCAATTTTTCCTCCTCGTTCTGAGGCTCCTCTTCTGCCCTATGATGGATTGGAGATGGAAGTGCTTTCTCCTCGAATCTTCCACTTCTTCATCTAGCTTGAGCTTTCTTCTTCTCTTCTTCTCCTCAGGTTCCTTTACTGGTGAGAGTCATGGTGACTTCCTTGTTGTCTATTGGGCTTCTCCTTGCAACCTTGTGTGCTTGAACACCTTTCTAAACCTTTGGTCGCCCTGTGCTACCTCAGTATTTTCTTCTCCTTGTGAATCATCACGTGCTCCTCCTCCTATCCATCAGATGGTTGCTTCCTCCTATGCACAAAACCACCACTATCCTCATGCTCTTCGTCCTCTTCCTTGTCATCCTGCATGGGTTTAGAAGGCCTAGGTGCCGAGATGTTTTCCATAGTATGCTTCCCCTTTGGTGGTCTTGGGAGCACGAACTCGTTCTCTACATACTTATTATTTTCCATATTTGGTTTAAGTTGGAGATATATGAGCGTGGCCCTGATATCCCCAACAGCAAGTGTTTCTAGTTTGATACTCAAAATCTCTGAGATAATACTCTCATTGTAAGCATTCTTCCCCGAGATATCCATACTTCTTTCGCAAGGTGTGGTATTCGCAATCCACCTTATCTGCATTAAATACTAACCTCCTTGTATCAGTGAACCGATGAACAGAAGCTTGAAAATACCACGTTGTGAATGTGTATGGTAGTTTACACCAGGGCTCCATGATCCATCCACCATCAGAAAACATGCAATACAAAAGTGCTTTGGTAAATAGAAAACTAAGTCTGCTTCCCCAATACCAAGGGCAACTCCTTTGGTATGTGCCACTCCTCTTCAAAATCCGTGCAGAGCCTATCATACCACATCTCTGCTCTCTCCTTTACCCCATCTTTCATAGACCCTTGCAGATAGATACTTGCTTTGAATCTTTCAACTAGGAGACTTGTTATTCATGGGGTATTCCCATATATTTTCTTTCAGGCCATCCGGTACTCCAATCTCCATGAATACTAAATAAAGTAAGACAAAACCAAAACTTATCTTACTTCTTGTGCGTGCTTCCTCTACTATTTGTTCTGCAATAAAGCTGGAAATGTTGTAAATAACCCCTTCTGACATGCACTTTGCCACATGCAGCCACATTGAGTTTACTTGTGACCAACGATCTTGGTCATTCAATTTCATAACCGGGTGCCCGCTACTTTTACCATCGGGAAATCATGTAATTTTTCTATGTCCATTCCACAGTCCTTTTGGTATCCCATCGGTTTGTGTGTTTCCAATATGGAAACCTTGTCGGTTAGGTCATTTTTATGTCCTCACCCATCACCTTTAAACATGTTACCGTGGAAATTAAAATGGGTGTTAGTCTTACCCTTCGCCTTGCAAAATAGAAGAATTCCTCATGGACTCGGCTCATCAACCACCTGTATAATGGTGCATATTTCTGAAGTATGGGAGCTCATATAATTGGTAAACACCAATCCTTTTCAATAACTTCTCCCATGTATCATCATATATCGGCATCCCATCACCAATTCGCTTGTCCGTTTGGGAGTTAAGTAAATCATCCAACTTCTTCTAATTGTCCTTGGTTTGGTGGTTATACTCGCTTATTTTTCTCTTTCATATGTGGGAATCCCATTCCTGGCCCATAATTACTTCTTCAAGGTACTGCATCTCTGAAAAATTTCTCTCAGGATTCATCTCTTCCTCCTCTTCCACTACTACCTTCTTCTTTCCTTTTGTTGCTGCTGCTTCCTTCTTTGGAGCCATTCTTCCCTTTGTGTTGTGTTTCTACACCTTCTTCTGTAACTCTTTAATGGTTTACTTCAAACCCTAACCCGATTCAGTCGTGCCTAAATTGTAATCACAAAATTGCATGCCCTAGCTCTGCTATGTCAATCAGCTTCGTTCAAACCCTTCTCTTATGGGCATACAAGCTTCTCCAATACACGATTTTCCTTTCACACTGGGTTTCACCTCTTTGCACCTTGAATCTCTTACTCAACTCTTCACACTTAGCTCTTCGTCGAATTCTCATAGTTACAAGGGTAGAAATGAATTCACATCCCGTCCTTATATAGATTTTCAATTTTTTTGATGCATTAATTGCTCCACCTACCAAATATTTCTCATTTATTGCTCAATTTTGTCATTTCTGCATGGTCTATCTTCACACCACAGCTATAACCTTCTAGCACACCTTCCTACCTTCGGTCACAAACTTCTCTTTAGTGCATGCTCTAGCGCCCGAGTACCTCATCACTGCACCTTCTCCTGGTAGTTATCATGGCTTCCGCTTACCTCACGTTATACTTTTCCTTCATTCATCTCCATCCTTGGTTACTTTTGAGAAGCAATCCTTTGTAAATCACCTTTAGTAGCTTACTTCCTCAACATCCATAGCATTATACATGGGAGTCACCAACAATCCACCCCATACTAAAAGTATGTGTAGTCCTCTATGCATCAACATGCTTCATATTATAGTTAGCTTCATGCGCGCAAGCACGCTTATTACACAAAAACAAGAACTAAATTGACAAAGCATAGTGACGATGAAAGAAACACATTAAGGAAATGCAAAAGGGAAACCTAATCTATCTAGCAACACTACCTTATTACAAACACCAAGAAGACTTATTTATAGTAGGGCTTCAACCTACTCCCGTTAAAGTAACCGGAAGTCGTGTTCCATCAATTGCTTCTAATTGGCAAGCACCTGACTCAAGTATGTGAGTTATAACATACGGCCCCAACCAATGCACCTTGAGCTTCCCTGGACGGTGTAAAAACTTAGAGTCATACAAAAGTACCATTTTTCTAACTGTAAGTTTCTTATCCCTGATATGCCTATCATGCCATGCTTTACATGCGCTTTCTCCTATTTCTGACTCCATCGTGTTATGGCCCGGCACTCATCTAGTTGAACCATGTTCTCAATCCATTCTTCCAAAGCTTGCTCATCAGCTAGACCTCCAGCGTGCACAATGCGCAAAGAAGGTAACATAAATTCTATAGGAAGAATAGCTTCCGTGCCAAACACCAACTGAAAAGGTGTGGCTTTGTTCAATCTCTTATATGTTGTTGAATAATGAGGAAGTTGTGGCCAATTGAGTACGATTGATCCTTGGCTTGTTCATTGATTTACTGGATGTGTAATTAATTTGGTGGTTGAAATAAGCATTTTACACTTTTCCCTCAATTTCACAAACTATATTTTTAAATGTTCTTAGGAAGGAATTTTGAAATTTTAAGGGGGCCCACAAGGTTAAGATCCATCAAAAGGTGTTTCTAGGGCTGATTTGGCACAAGGCTCCCATCCACTTCGGTGCCATCTCACTAGATGGCTTGCTTTGAGCTGGTAGTTTTTGGTTGTCATTGGCTCCTCTACAACCCTTTGCCTCTACCGAGTACTTATGGATGAGCTAGCTCATCGGCCATATCAGCCCCACACTTTCCCTAACCTCAATTTTATTGCTTGTTGCATCAAACCCTAGCTCGACACCCCCAAATTGCTTCGGATGCGCTAGCTCGGATGACAACTCGGTATGCTCCATCCTTTCCATCGGCCTCACCTCGTGCATGCATACCACATTGAGTGGGAATATTGGTCCCACGTGGAACTCAAGCACCATGGAAACCCATTCTATGCATTCCTTGTGTGGCCAATGCGGCTACTTTGTGCCCAGATGTTTAGCCCTTTCAAGCCCGTGAACCCCACGAGCCACATTACATTACTTACTCCGGATCTCACCATCACATTGACTTCCCTAACCTCCAAATTTTTTAGTTCCTACCAATATTCATGCTATCACATGGTTGAGTTCCTTCCCATTGCCTCAAACCCCTAAGACCCCTAAGCCACAATGCATTACTTCCTTTGATGTGTGGTGATATCGGAGTTCTGTGGAACTCGCGTCCTTATGCTTGTCGTGTCACTCGACCCCACAAACCCAAAGTGACTATACGATAAGTGTCTTGGAACCCACCTTATCCCGAATTGCCACAAAATCACCCAACTTGGTGGGATTTACAACCAATCTTATTGAATACACAGTTGATCGAGTTGTGCCCATCTCACCTAATAGCTCATTGGGTTGTTTGAGTGAGATATCCATTTTTCCCCTTTTCAAGATTTCTTCTAAATTTTGGGGTTTTTATTGGATTTTTCTTTGAGTTAGAGAACCATGATGAGTGAGTGGAATGTACCAGGGACATATTATCCATTTTTAGCTATTTTTAAACTGAATGTGAGCCCCAAGGCCTTCCTTATCACCCTAAACAAGCTTTGAACCTCTTGAAACCCGAAGAGGAATAAATTCTTCTTTAATACCAAATCTCTCAAAACATAGCAAATGCTCCCAAAACTCAAATTTTGCCTAAAATCTCCATATTCTTCCATGAAGCCCTCATTTGCCTAAGGCCAACTTTCTTCCAATTGCCCATTTTACCTAGGGGTAGAAAATGGATAACATTTACTTCAATCATATTTTTCCCATTCCTAAAGTAGTTTCATTATTTCTAGTGTACTTTTCCATGATTTCTAGTGTAGATTCCCTTTAATAAGACATGTTTAGAACACATTATTTCCAAGACCAACTAATATACACTAAATGATGAATTCATATTTAAAATCACTACTTTAGTGTCGTAATCCATAACAAAAAAATTCGATTTCACTTAGATTGATTAATAAAAGGGAACACATAAATTTTTGTGTACCTAAAATATCATAGGATATTTTGAAGTTATTATATGAAATTTAGAAAACTCGTGGCATGAAAAAAAGAGCTACAAAACACATAAATATAATTACATATTTTAAAAATAAAGAGGATAAAGAGTAATATACCTAAATACTTTCTTTTTAAATATAAACAAGGTTAATCCTTTTCCCCAACCCTTTATAAAAGGAATTAAATTATATATATATATATATATATATATATATATATATATATTCATTCTCTCACAAGCACATACACATACGGACATGCGTGTGCTTACACACACACAAGTGTGTGTGTGTGTGTGTGTGTGTGTGTGTGTGTGTGTGTGTGTGTGTGTGTGTGTGTGTAAGAGAGGGATGGAGATAATGAGCAATCAATGAAAAATTACGTTTGTTTCCTATAATTTTTATCAAGTAACCTCTATCGGTGTTATGGATGCATGGTTAGCAATGGAGAAAGGAATAGAAGGGAACCAAATGTATCTTTGTTGTGGCTATGAATGACTTACTGGTAGTAAACAAATGATAACCTTATTTGTTTACATAAAAATATCAAGTATTTACTTTATTTCTCATTCTAATCTAATTTATTTAAAGCGGGTTACACTAGATACACATATAACATGCGTATAACTCTAAGAATTATTTTTGGCCTAAGCATGTCTTGTAATGAAATCATAACTAATGCTTAAACTTCATGATTTACAAATATGTTGCTTATTATTAGTTATTTGTATTGGTTGGTTAGTGAATTTGAGGATTCTAAGTTCTAAACAGTTTGAAAGCCTTTTCCCCATACTAGTCACCATTTTTACACAACACACCCCTACTTTCTACATAGAAAGAGTGGACCCTCTTGAAATTATTGAAAAGACATGAACATAGGGAAAGGATCCAATGACCATGTATGGGAAAGTACCATTAGTTGTTTCAATTAAAGTGAGCACATGTCACTTTCAAAATTAAAAATTAAATATAAACTAGCCAATAAAAAGGTCACATCAATAAAGTAACCAATGAAATGGTGACACATAGGCAATCCATAAATGGTGACTTTATTCCCAAGTAATAGGTCACCTTAAATTTCTTTGTATTCAAAAATACTTAATTTAAATGCCTTAAAAATATACTTTCCACACAATTTTAATGCTCAAAAGGAAATTTGTATATTGAAAAAATCATGATCTATTAAAGGGTATTTTTATTTTTAAAAATTATAATAATTAAGTGGCTTTGCACCCCTTCAGTTTGGGTTCATGATAACTAGATCCTTTCCTCTAGAAATTGATGTTAAAGAAAATGAAACAAACAACACCACAAGAGAAAAAAAGGAAAAGACAAATATTTAAATAGAAACCTCAAATTGATTATTTGTGGTTTGCAAAATCTTCTTATTTAGTTTCACATTTATACAACATTTTTGTTATTCATGTTAATATTAGATGCCCAAAAACTTATATTAAAAACTTGTTAGAATTAGGCCCCCTTTGGAATTAATTTGGTCTCAACTGAATTTTTTAAATGCCACAAAAATCTTGCATCGAGAAATCCCACATATAAACTAACTTTATAACGAAACTAGAAATCGTGTGTGGATTGTACGATGGAAATGCCAAGGGGATGGAGCAAAGATATGAAAATTGAGGAAGCAAAAAAATAGGGAGAGGGCAATGGATGATGAAGAAGGGGTTTGGTGGAGGATTGACAACGTTGTCCGATTTGTTGTTCCATTGTTGACATACAATATGTGTGTCAGTGAGGGTGTAATTATCTCCTTAGCTATAATACAAACATATTCAAAATAGTTTTTCTTACGAGCACATTTCTTTCATTTATAATAGCAGGCTCTAAGAAAATTTGATCAAATGGTAATTATGTGATAATTTTATGTTACTTAAATGATATTGTACTTCTCCATTAACTGACCACTCTGAACTAAATTTTCACAAGTTGTAATAAGCTCTTATATATTTGTTTTTCTCTGGGAGTTTTAATTTTTGTGTTTCAAGTTTTCAAGGTGGTTTTTTCCTTTAGATATGCACCGAAGACTTCAAACCATACAAAGCTAAAACATTTCCTTAAGCCCAAAAAACAATTTCTAATATTTATAGCAGAAAAAACTAACAAAAAAAACGTAATCCCTACTTAGATAACCTACATCTCAAAGCAAATTGAAAACATATATTTAATATTTTCAGCTCTCACAGTCCATGAAATAAATTTTAAAACTTTTGAATAAACTGAGAGAGAATTTTTAAATTGAAATTTTGAAAAACTTTTGAATTATCACAATGTTCAAGTAACAAGAAAACCTTCGAGAAGTACCCAACCCACTATCCTCAATTCAGAAAAAGAAAATTCACAATCATAATTGATAATGTTTAGCTCTAAATTTAGAGCATCCTGTGAACATGCTAAACTTTTGCAATAGCTAACTAAAAAGACTAACACCTAGTAGTCTAGAACTAAGCTCAAATTTTTCAATGAACCATCAAGATCATAGCTTATGAGAATGCATGATGAAAATTACATGAAATTACTCATCTAATCTATTATAATTTATACTAAGTTAAATGCTTGCTAATTAAAATGAACCTAATTAGATCTATGAGAAAAAAATTATGTTTTTCTCCAAAGAGAGGGAGAATAACTCACCAAAGAATGGTGACAAGGTAGATTAATTGATGCAAAGCATGCAAATCATCTACTCCAAATTTATGGAGAAAGCTCTTGATCATATGTTTTACATGAGATATTATTCAAGTATGATATAAGGTGTAAAGGTAAGAGCTTGGTCCTTTTATATCTTTCTATTTGGGGAAAGATTGAATCACGATGAATGTGGAACGAATGATAAAGTAACTATAGGCTAATTAACCATGATTGGATGATTTAACTAATGAGTTAGCAACTCATGGGAGTTGGGGTGCTTTAATTAAAAAATTAGCAGAAATTAATAGGCTAGGATAAGCATTTTAGGCTATTTGGAGGTGATTTAGGATGAATTTGATACAATTCCAAGCATTTGAATGTGATATTTAGCCAATAAAAGGTTTATTGATTAAATGCATTATTAAAAAGGCTTAATTAACTAATAATAGTTAATTAATTGATTCGAAGAGGATTATAACTAACAAAGTGTTGTTAATTGGCATCCGAAATGTAATAGAAGCTAGTTAATTAATAAAGTGTTGTTAATTGACCAAAATAGAGGGAAATGATAATTAATTAGCAAAAATCACTAATTATAACATAAATGATAGAAATAGAGGATGATGAGCACCACTTTAACATTAAAATTGCATAAGTAGATTTGAGGTGTCTACACAACCTTCTACCAACATTCAAGAGTCCTTTAGGACTTTACTAGAGCACTTGCCTCGACAAGATTGTGTATCAAATCGATTACTTCCTACAATATTGTAATTCTCCTAAATTTTCTTCCTCAACAATGATCTTAAATTCTTCCTCGAGAGCCATTACTATCTCAACCTGAAAGTTAAACAATAGGGCTGTGATATCAAGTGTAAAATGAGAACTTAAGCTAAATATTCATCATCATCGATTCATCTGCCATGTCAAGAGAGTCAACACAAAAATTGCAAATTTGGACTCAGGAGTCAATGTCTTATCTTGTGACAATGCTACTTGGCTCTTCACAATATCACATACTTTACTCACAGTTTCTAGCTTGGCCTGTCCCCATAAAATGTGATAAGTAAAGAAACAAAATTGTAAATCAAGAATGAGTATCTAATAATAATGGGAAAATAAATTTTCCCACCAACAATACAATAACACACATCTCTTGAGAGATTTTTCGTGAGTCGGAGAAGAAAGGAAAGCTTATGATTGGGTTTACAGATCATACCACACATAGAACTTTTAGAGTTCAAGAATTCAATTGTGTAGATCTTTGGGATTTGATAGCATATCTTTGCTGCCCAAATGATATTGACTTGAACCCGAAAACATGGGAGCAACCTGCAACAAACCATCCAAAGAGATAGGTTGTTAATAGAAAAATTGCCATTTTGCGAAATAAAAATATATATTCGATCATCAAATTCACAAATCAACTACATCAAAAAACCCATATAAATATTTGACAATACAAATACAAAATCAAATGACACTCTTTTGGTTCAGAACCTTCACAGATCAACTTGGTGAAGAAACCCATATAAAATCATAAAACTATTTAATCAAAATGACATTTTTACATCCATACTCCCAAATCAACTCAATGGAAAAAACCAAATAAAACATTTCCTATTAAACTACTAAATCAAAATAATCTTTTTCATTCAGAATCTTAACAAATCAAACAAACTAGAAAAAACCCATTATAAAACCTTGTATTTAAAACTACTAAATCAATGTTATCAAATTTAGGATCCATTAAATTCATAGTTAAGCCAAAGGCATCCCCTTTGGGAAATGCCTCTCCGATCATTCACATTACCGCCTCTAAATTTGACAGGTATTTTGACATTTTTCCCGTATGCTTAAATTTGACGGGCGTTTAAACATTTTTTCTGTTTTTAGCCAGTTAACTCCAATAGTTGCATGCTTTGGGCAGACTGAACTCCAGTCGTTGCATGCTTTGGGCGAGAAAATCCTTTGAGGCCGCCTTATGTAGAATCGGGCTTAGGTGTGGTTGTAGTGATGAGATGTTACATATGAACTATAGAAGTTTAAAATCTCTGCAAGTATACAGAAAACAATTACACTTTTCCATTTTTACTCAAGGCATGTGCTGGTATATCGGCTCTTCACGAGGGAATGCAGATTCATGTTAACATGATCAGATCAGGGCTCGAATATGATGTTTTTGTGACATCTGCTCTCGTGCAGATGTATGTGAAATGCGGAAGAATTGAGGAAGCACGCTAAGTGTTTGACAAAATGTCTAATTGAGATGTCATCTCATGGAATGCAATGGTCACTGGATATGTCAAGAATGGGTTTGCCAATGAGTTCATGTCCTTATTTGATCAAATGTAGCTGAGAGGTGTAGTGCCATACTTGTTCACAATGGCGAAGCATGCTTCAGGCATGTGCACTTTTGGGTGACTTGGAACAAGGTATGCAGATTCATGATTGTGTAAGGAAAGGTAGGCTTGAATCGGATGTTTTTATTGGAAATTCACTTATTGATATGTATGTTAAATGTGGGAGTGTTGATCATGCATGGGACATGTTTGAAAAAATATCTAAAAGAAATGTAGTCTCCTGAGTGCAATGATTTCTGGATATGTCCAAAATGGACATGCTAGAGAGACTCTGTTACTGTTTTATCATATGCAACAAGCCGATGTGATACCAAACTCATTTGTTATGGTGAGTGTCATGTCTACATGCGCTGCTTTAGAAGATCTATATGGAGGCAGAGCCATACATAATTGTGTAATTCAAAGAGTATTTGATTCCTATGTTCATGTCCAGAATGTCGTCATAGACATGTATGCAAAATGTGGGAGTATAGACGGTGGATGCCATGTATTTGAAAAAATGTTGTAATGAGATGTGGTCTCATGGAATGCAATGATTGTTGGTTATGTTTAGAATGGACAAAGCAATGAAGCCTTGAAACTATTTAATCAGATGCTACCGACTGAACTTATCCCTGATTCAATAACTATAAATAATGTACTCGAGCTGTGATGAATTGGGGGATCTGCAAAAAGGTAAATGGATTCATGATTACGTAACTCACTACAAATTTGAGTTTGATCTTTTTTCATGTTAGCCTTGATAGACATGTATGCAAAGTGTTGGAGTATAAATGTTGCATTTGAAGTTTTTGAAAAATCTTACAAGAGCAATGTTGTTATCTGGAATGTGATGATTGCTACCTATGCACAGTATGGACATGCCAGTGAGGCCTTGAAACTCTTCAATCAAATGCTTTTATCAGATGTAAAACCTAACTTGATCACAGTGATGAGTTTGATCCCATCATTTGTATATTTAGCATCTATTCAACAAGGTAAGGCTATACACAACTATATCATTAGAACTGGATTTGAGTCAGATATTTTTATAGGATCGGCCCTTGTAGACATGTATGTAAAATGTGGAAGTATGAGCGATGCACATCGGTGTTTGATAAAATGACATATAGAAATTTAGTTTCATGGAATGCAATGATTATGGGATATGGAATGCATGGGCATGGTAAGGATGCCCTTTCCATTTTTGAGAAAATGCAGAGGATTGGATTAAATCCAAACCAAATTACCTTCATCTGTGTCTTATCTGCATGCAGTCATTCAGGTCTTGTAGATGAAGGAAGGCACACCCAGAATGGAGAATTATGCATGCATGGTTGACCTCTTGGGTCGTGTTGGATATCTTTGTGAAGCAGAACACTTAATCAAAAATATGTCATTTGAACCGGATGCTAATGTGTGGGGAGTCTTGCTTGCTGCCTACAGAAGTCACCATAACATTATAATAGGGCAACGTGATGTAGCAAATTGTCTTTTAGGATTACATCCCAAATATATTGGATATTATGTATTGCTTTCAAACATTTATGTTGCAGCTGGCAGGTGGAATGATGTAGAAAAAGTAAGAAAAATGATGAAAGATAGGGGACTGACAAAAAACCCAGGTTACAGCTTGATCGAGGTCAACCACGAGTTTATGCATTCATTGCAGGAGATAGATCACACCCCCAATGCGATAAAATATATTCTTTGTTGGAGACATTGGTTGGGAAAATGAAAGAAGAAGGGTATGTGTATGATACAAATTTTGTACTACATGACTTGGAGAAGGAAGCAAGGGAATACATGTTTGATGTTCATAGTGAGAAATTGGCCATCGCTTTCGACTTTTACACACAAATCCTGGAACTCCAATCCAAATCACAAAAAATCTTCGAGTTTGTAGGGATTTCCATAATGCCACTAAATTCTTCTCCAAGATTGTCAGAAGAGAAATTATTGTGAGGGACGCAAGTCATTTTCATCATTTTAAGGATGGATTATGTTCGTGTGCAGATTTTTAGTAAGACTAATTAATTGAGCATGCCCAGATCTATATAGCCATTTTTATCTTGGTTGGAGTTGATAGCCTGACTTTTAGATTTAGAATCACATTTCCTTGGGATTCATGTTTTTCAATTTGTTCCCTATTTGTATTTGGTTACTATTAGCCTCTATTCCTTACTGTGGATATATATGTGGGGATAAACCTTGGGGTAAGATAAAATTATCCTTAGCTCTAGGCCTATGCTATCTCCAACTAGGCAGACAAGCTGGAGGATATCCAAGGGAAGGAAGTTGCACAACACTAACACAATTTTCCTAAAATAATTAAAAACCGAATCGACTACAAAAGTAATTAACTATCCAAAATGGTATCAAATGTATTCATGTTTAGTGCAAAAAAATGGGCCACAAAATGCTACCACACATGATATTAAATCTGCACATGTACAAAAATCTTCATGTATTCATGTTTAGTTCAAATAAACAACTCTGCAAAATGCTACCACTCATGATATAAGATTGGCAAATGTATATGTACGAATTTGTAACAAGTTAGAAATGTAGAGATAGAACCTTTAAATGAAGTGGTTCATCTATATTTCTACACTTACAAAATCAATCACACCCCTTATCAACATCAACTACAAAAGTAATAACTATCCCTCTAAAACAAATAACATATACCATTTGGCGTTCACATTGCATTGTACACATGCGATTACTAGTTACTAAATAAATGTTATTAAATTTAATGATATATTAAGCTTTATGATAGATATAAAAGAAACTAAAAATTTAATAAAAACCAAAATGCATATGGAAGATTTAAACAACACCCAAATACTCGTAATAAACTGCATCCAAATTTAAAAGTATGCAAAATTAACTAACTAATTACATAACTTTTTTGACCCATAACACGAGAGAAGCTAGTGCCTACACCTTGGATGAACTAGCCTCCATGCTCATCCATTGTAATAGAAAATTTAATATACACATATTCATGAACTACAAAGACAAAACAACCAAAAACAAACTATCTAAACTCACCGTAAGGGGCTTAAACGACGGAAGGACTTCACACTCTTTGTAGTGCCCACTTCCCTTCGACACTTTTTTTGGATTATTGATTTTGATACTGTCGACTACACTTATGGATATATTATAGCTTTTGATTTAGCATGATAGTAGATGTTAGAGATACTGGACTGTTGTTGATTCGATTCATATATGATGCATGTGGACCATTAGAGACATTTTATATTGATCCTTATATACTATTAACATGGTTATTTACATATATTTCTTACATGTGATATATTTCATCATATTGAGTAGACCTTTGATAATTGGATTGATGTTGTGATCATTTTGACATGGATGAAATGTGGAATAGAAATATTGCTAGAAATTGTAAATGATATCGTAATTGTCTAGATGATATTGGATTCGTATATAGATGATTTTGGATTTATATTTTATATTTTATCATAGATGTTTTTAATGTGGCCACAAGGTTGAAGAGGGTATTGATGTGTTTTGTAGGTAAAATTATTCACAACAACCATCGGGGGAATTAAAGACCAACCACATTGGAATTCTAGATGAATTCAACTAGGGTCACCATGGCAACATGTAATTGTGTGTGTGTTAGAATTAGTTGGTTAGGGAAAAATTGTGACCAAGGGGTCATGTGTTGTCCTTTATTATTAGTTCCTTTTTTAATGTTAGTATGTGTTCTTTTGGTAATGTAATTTACTTGTTTTAATTATTTAGATTTTGATGTATGTTTTACCCCCTTTATTATTAATGGGTGGTATGTCTTATTAAGCTAGTTTAACCTTGTCCTAAACTAATTAAAGATGTGACCAAAAGGATTTCATTTATTACACTTGATTTTCTCTTGAATTTTGTGTTGTGTGTTGAATGTTTAAGATCTTGAGTGTTGTACACTCTACCCTTCATGGGAAACTCGAATTTGGCCTTAGAGGCCAAATTTGGAAGCTTGTGGGACAAGTCAAACTTGTCCCACACCTCTTAAATGGCTATGCCAACCCTACCTATGGGTTGGGGGGTAAAAATTAGACCCCATTAGGTGTTTTGGGAAGATAAAAAGGTAAAATGTTTATTGCACTTTCTTTCAAGAAATTAATTTTTTCCTTAGGGGTGTGGGCTTAGATGGTGTGTGCAAGTAACTTGTCATTCCTTCAACCACTTATTAATTGTGCATTGGAATATGAGGTTGACTAAGGTGATGTGGAGTGGAGAGGAAATGAGGTGGCATCCTACTTGGAGCCACATCATCCTCCTCTCTCCTTTTTCTATTTATTGAAATCTTTTTGCTTGTTTGGGGTTACTTCATTATTTTGTGCTCTTGTATTTTTGGAGAGAGTTAGAGATTTTTTGGGAGAGCTTGTGGATTTTTGGAGCTTGTGGATGCTTGCTTGGTTTTGAGGAGCTTGAGACTTACCCTTGGAACAAGCTCTACTATGGAAAGTAGGAGCTTTCCTTTTTATGTCATGCTTTATTTTGTGTTTATATGCTTGTGTTGAGTATTAATTTATTTGGAATGCTTGTTGGGTGTGGGTAGATTGATTAAGTTTGGAGTAGGAGGAGACTATGGGGAGATTTCATGTAGGGAGGCATAAGAGTTACCCTTTTGTGGAGGAGTTTGGGTTGGATGCCCCACCTTGTACAAGGAATGCTTGCATTTCTTTCTTGTTTCTTTTATGAGGGAGGCATAAGAGATTGGGGGAGGCATAAGAGTATGTGGGAGGTATAAGGGGTACTTGAGGGAGGCATAAGAGTATGTAGGGGTTTTGAGATATGAATTGGAGGATTTTAGGTGGGCATCCATTCCCATTGGGAGGCATAAGTGGCCTCCCCATAGGTCTTGCTCCTTTGGCTTTCATTTTAAGCCTTGTTTACTTGTTTTTTGTTGTTTTTCTTTCATTCTTGTGTTGTAGATGATTGAAATGTGGTTGGAATGGTTGTGAAACTATTTTTTGTGTTGTGGAAGCTTTTTGTTTCCATGTGTTGGAATTATCTCCCATTGTAATGTGGTTGGGGCTTGGGGCCAATGGAGAGGATGGCTTCTCCTCTTCATTGGATATCTTGGTTGGGTGGAGAGTGTTGCCTCTCCCCTATTTTGTTGTGAATCAAACAAATCTTGGAGGAGCTATCTTGTTGGAGTTGTGAAGCTTGGAGTCTTGTTGGAAACCTTGTGAAACTATCTTTGTGTTATTCCCACTTAGAGTGGAAGAACTTGTAGTATTGTATTCTACTTTTAGTTATATTCTTGTATGATTTCCCACTTTAAGTGGAGGACATTGTATTGGACTTATGAAGGAAAGTTGCATTCCAATATTTGTTTATTGTAGAAGAGAAAGAATCAAATGGATATATTGTGTAAAAGTTTAGTTGGAAGTTGCATAGTGTAAAAAGAAATTTGTATTCAAACATTTACTATTAAAGTAATAATGTATGTGGAAAGAAACAAACAAAAGATAGGAGAAAGAATTGTATTGTGGAGTTAGTTTTGAGAAATAGAAAAGAAAGTAATTCTCTCTATTTGGAATCTTGGTTGTATTGTGAGAAAAGTAGTTATTTGTGTTAATTATATGAGCCATTTTCAATGGAAAAAGAAAGTTTAAATTTCATTATGAAGTTGTTTAATTGTAAATGAGAAAGAAGGAAATATAGAAGTTGTAAGAAGTTGAACTTGTATGCATAGTAAACTTGTATGGAAAATAAAGTTATTGTAGTATTTTGAATCTATAAATTGTATTGAATGAAAGAGAAAAATTTGAAGTATGTTGTTATTTGGAAATGTTGATTTTGTAGTAAGAAAATAACAATGTAAAAGTAGATTAAGTTTTCTTTGCTCATGGAATTTGAAAGAAGACTAGTTGAACATAATAGAATGATTTTGCAAAGTAGATGTGTTTATTGGATTAGATAACACTTTTAAAATGAGTAGATCTAACTAAGGAATGAAAAAATGATATTAAATCCTAAAACTGGAAACTTTAGGAGCATAAAATCAAGTTTAGAATATATTTTAGGACCTTGTAGTAAAATTTGGCTTTGGGAAAATCTCGGATAAAGGTTTTATTTTTCGTAAATATGACCACCACCCTGTGCAAAGCGGCGGTCCCATAACCACCGCTTAGGCTAAGGTGGAGGTCTCAAAACCTTCCACTTAGTAGGGGTGATGGTCCATGGTTTTCACCCAGCAGGGCAGCAATCCCAGGACCACCGATCTTCTCTGGCGCGGTTCTGTCACTTTCGACAAAACTCGTGGATCCGCACATGTGTGCTAATTTTAACTAGTTTTTAATAATTTTCAAGATGTAAAATTCATCTAATAACTACCAGCAAGCAAAAAATGATTAAAACCCTTGGATTGGCCAACAAAACCTTAAATGGTGGATTAAAACTATTCTTTTTCATTTATAACAATGGGGTAGGGTTTGCCCCAAATTTGAAAACCCAAATACAAATGGTTTAGAGTAAAACCAGATTGGGGAAAGAGATCCCTCCCAATCCTTGAATGAAAATGGAAACAACATTAAACCTTCAATCTAAACCTTCTAAGCTTGGTCCTTGTAGAGTCCTCCATGATTTCTCCCCTCTTGCTCCCATGGCTTTCTCCTCCAACCTGCAAATTTAACAAAAGGAAATAGACCAAATGAGAAGAATAGAATAAGGAAAGGCTTTAATAAAATTCATAAGGATTTTAGGGCTAAGTTTGGAACCCTAGGATCTAGTGGCCAAGATTGATTTGATCTAAGGGTAGAGGATTCACCCTACTTTTGTTAGGTAGAAATGTATTTTAAATGTTTAATTTAAAATCCTTAAGGGTATGTGTAGATGGGTGAATGGGGCCATTTAAATTTCCTTGGAGTGTAAAGTCTCCTTTTGTCCCTAGTATGTTGTGGGAATTTAATTAAAAGGACTTTAAACTATTAGGATAATGAAACTAAATTATTTAAGCATGAAGTTATTCATCTTTGGATTGAATATTAATTAAAAAGAGAAAACTATTAACCAAGTAAATTAAGCTATGGTACCTTCCTAGTTGGCTTCTAATTAATCGACCTTGGAGATAAATAAGATTTAATATGTAATCTTTTAAATTGATCCGGGCCAACAACCTTTAGTTGAGTTAATAAGGTAAGTTAATTTAATGAACCTAAGGGTTAAAAATCCTTGTAAACTTCTTTTAACATAAACAAAAAAATTAGTCGCAATTTTTGGGTTAAGTGTTAGGTTGAAGCGTGTTCCTAGAACATTTTTTGGGTGCTACACTCTCCCTATATGGCAGGCATGTGGCTCATCTTCGTCAAGGTGATGAAGCCAAATCCATGAGATCTTCTTGTTTTCCGTATCACTTCGATCTATAAAAATCCAAAACCCTACCGCAAGAATCCAAAAAAATCCTCAAGACAACAAAAACCAGAGATACCCATTACAATAAATCTTCTCTAATCTCATAATCAATCAAAAACAATAACATATTAATTAACCACTATAAA
The DNA here is from genome assembly GCA_018340775.1 of Taxus wallichiana var. yunnanensis. Taxonomy (NCBI): domain Eukaryota; kingdom Viridiplantae; phylum Streptophyta; class Pinopsida; order Cupressales; family Taxaceae; genus Taxus; species Taxus wallichiana. The sequence continues at coordinate 747,033,313 of CM031237.1, read as the reverse complement.
TGAGCATTTACATTTAGCGTTTTCATTCATTTTGAGAGGCCCCTCTCAAGGAATCCAAGGCCCTCATTTCGCGGCGTCCTAATTCATCCTCTAACAAGATACGTGGCTCGCTTATTCCCATTATAAACAACGGAGTTTTTCTTGAAGCTTTCATATGGATGGGCCTGGAAAACATAAGATCACATTAGCAGAAATATGGATACCCTCGCCATGGAGCACCCAAAAAACCATTCATTTCAGGTAAACTAACCCAAGAAAATAATTCTAAACGACGTAAAAACTTAGCAAAAACAAAACATTCAAACAGAAAAAATAGCATGGTTGTGGCAACAAACTCCCATTAACCAAAAACCTGGAAAAAATGATATTACGCAATAGCCAAAACAACAAAACAAACAAATGAATAATGCAAAAATAAATCTCTGGCTTATTTTATCGTTCTCTATCTTCAACTATCTTCTTTTATTAGAGTAGAAAAATAAAAATAACTCAAAAAACCTATTAGCACACAATTAGACAGACCATTTAAACAAATCCTACAAAATTTGGTCATCCCCCGTAAATAAAAAGGAGGCCATCGAACAAAAAAAAAAACGGATGTGATTCCTTACCATATACATGCGTTAGGTAGTGGTAGGGCTTAGGTCATATCAAAACCGAGGTGGCATCACCCATTTCCATTCACTTTGCTTACAAGGTTGAAAATATATTGTATGAATCGTTAAGCTTCAAAAGTATTGTATCCGTTATTTGCTTCTCCATGTCGATCAGCCACACAACTGAAGCCCTTGGTAAATACAACACCTGCATCAAGAAAATCGATGACCACTGTCACTACTCTCACATCGACTGCCGGATTTGTTCCAAAGAAATCACAATTCCTATGTTCCACTTTGATTGGTCATCTTTTCACATCCCAAGATCCATGATTTTCTACACAATATCCTCTCGTCGTTTGATTTAAACGATCATGCATTCACCTATAATAGTCATCCGATCATTGATATAAGATAGCCCTAGCAAGGCTTATGTCAACCGATACATGCCTACCAACATAATTAAACCTACTTAAAATTCATGACCAATAACATGTTTATGGTCCCCAATCAAAAAATCTTCATGTTTTAATTTTTGAAAACGAATAAGCTTTATAACCCATAACGGGAAACACTTTTAAAATCATTATTCATTTGATTTAAATTTTAGGTTTTATTTAATTTAAAAGTGCTCATGTGTGCTCAATCAAAAAAGGTTTTCATGTGGTTTTATTTCTATTTTTCATGTATAGCTAACGTAGGGGACATATGGAAAGTATTCTAAAATCATCCATCCATGATATTTAAAAAGTAAAAAAAGTTTAGAAGGTCTTAAAATTCATAGGCCTATATTGGGTGACAAGTGTCCTAATCATGACCAAGAGAGAAGACCCCTTATTGGCCCGCTTGAACTAATGAAGGATATTTGGGTTAAAACTTACAACAAAGGATTCAAGAGATTTAAAGATATTAGGTTCCTGAAAGCACTTAACGAGTATATGTGGACCAACCATGGTTAAGAGATTCACATGCAATGGAAAAAATCATGAGTCTTGAATTGATGTGGAGTTCAAATTGCAAACAACTAAAAATTTAAAAGTGTGAGGACCCTATAACTTGTAAATGTAGACATGTTGACCAATAACATTCAAGAGTGAAGACATGTCATATTTCCATGTGGACCAATGATGGATCTTCATTTTATGATTCATATAGAAAAAGTTCATTGAGGTCAAATGTTTTTGGTAGCTAAGAACCCGTAAAGGGGGACACATGTTCCAACCATGAAAACATGGGAGAATAAAACATGCAAACATGTTCTATTTGGTTAGCATGTTAAATTTTACAACCAAGAAGAAAAGTTAAACATGGGAGCATGAATGTGGGGAATTTAGGAGTCCATATCTTTCTTGAAACATCTCAAAACATTATGAGACCATGCTCGTTGGTAATATTTAGGAGGGACTTTCAAATGGTATAGGTTTCAATAGGTTTTTAGCACGTGTGATGAGAATTTGATGTGTGTAGTTTTAGTAATCTGTTTTCTCATTCAATCTAAATTAGAATCAGGGATATTTTCTAAGTTTTGGTTGACTTTCAATGGACATACATGGTCTCCAATTTAAAAGTATAATCCAAATTTGGACAGGGAACAAAGTGAAAATTTGGAGACTTGAAAAACACATAGGTTCTATTTTTAAGATGTATTGCATGGTATTATTTTCTTATAAAGAAGAAAAATACATGTGTTTATTGTTCAGAAAATTGTAAAATCGGGAAATCCCAAATAAGTTTATTGGAAAAAGAATGAATTTATTTTCAAGCAATTTATTTTTAGTTTTAGGTAGCTTTATTATTAGTATGCATGAGAAAAAAAAAAAGATGTGGTGGTGACCCACCTATGTTTATTATAAATAATTTTTAAAAAGATATATTTTTATTTTAGATATGATGTTGCAAGAAATAGTAAGGAGTCACTATGTTCATTTTTGCAGCTATGTATCTTCTCTTCTCATTTATTTAGATGAATCTCATTTTTACTTTAGATTAATAGTTAAACAAAAAAATCTTGTTGTCTACTAATGAATTCAAACTAAGGATAAGCTGATTATTATATTTTAAGAAAGCATTTTATCACATCTTATGCATGATTCATTAGATTTATTTATGAAATCATTGTATCTTTGGATGAATTGAATGTTAGAGTGTATTCTTGAATTTATTTCATTATAATTAGTCATGAATATGGTTGAATTGGACTAACTATATTTTTATTCATTCTTGTAATCTCATAAATTGTGAAGATAAATTTAGGTTGTGTTTACAATTTGATATCATGCATGCAAGAATAATATTCACTCTCCTTAGAATCTTGCCCATTTTTCTAGAGGATTTGAGTAATGATATAGGTTATTTAAGTCTTGGGTTCCCTCATATAATGTTGGCATTATTTTCCTCATGCTTAATTTCAAGATAGGACAAAAGTATGAACCTCTTTTATTCCCTATTCGTCCCTCTCTTTTGTGTTTTTATAATCCACAATTGACCTTATTAATAATTATTTTGAATATTCATCTATCATGCAGTCCTCCATCTAAATGAATTGATTTTTTGTTCGATGTCATATTGATTAACTCCAAGGTTTAAAAAGAATATATTGTTGGTTATTCAATTTGGGGATCAAACCCTCCACAATTTATTAATACCATGTACTCTTCCTAAGTTATAACTTATATGTCCAAATATTTTGCACCTTGAATCCTACTTCTAGAAAGGGTTCTAAATGAATGATCTTAAATTCTTATATTTTGTTAGAGCTTGTGTAAAACTTTACATCAACACTATTCATGACCATTTGTTATCAAATTCTTGTGTTTTGATGAATAAATCCAAGGTTGAACTGAGGTATTTTGAACCGCGGATAGTTTTTTTAGCATTAACAATACTAATTTCAACATGAATATTAGTTTTGAATGTGGGGATTCAATTAAAAGCAATGTTGGAGATGGAAAAAATGGTTCAACGATGTTTTTGAGTACTTATGGCCCCTTTTTATTAGTTTAATCTAATATGTAGTTTGATGTGTACCCCACCATGCATGAATAGATGTTTGTAATATGTTATCATGGAAATGAAATAAAAGTAAAAGTTGTGACGAGGAGGAAAAATTTGTAAGAAATTAATCAAATTTACCTTAATAAAGTGCAAAAAGGAGCTTCTACAAAATTTGTGTTTAATGGAGTTCAACATCATTTTCTATAAAATTTCGAGTGACCCAATTTCTATTTTTGTTATGGAATGGTAGATATGGAGAGTAGAAAAGAGAAGGGAATTCAACTTATTCTGTGAATTATTATGAGATGGTAGAAGTGGGGGTTTTGACATATGAAAACCTCCTATCTAAAAAAAATATGGTAAACGAGACACTCCAATAGCATCGACTTGCTCCCCTCCTATCATGAGCCCATCTCTCCACCCAAGACACAAAAATTCTTAATGGAATATTTTTGTTCCAACAAGAACTAACAACATGGCCAACATTTGTCAAAATTCATTACGACTCTTATAATATGTGCCCAAATTTTTCACTTAATATATAATATTTATTCGTATTAATTATTTTCTATTTTCATTATGTTTATAAATTGTTTTGATAGATAATATCAATGTTTATGTTATTAAAACACTTAATAAAGTAATTGTGATAACCCCAAAAATTATTCTCTAGCTAAGTGGAACATCAACACTAATTGTGAAGTGTGCATGGGGCTGCATCCATACCTCTTTAAAAAAATATATTTATTCTTTTAATTTTATCCATATTCAAATATATGAGGGTTTTTATAATATTTCCTTCAATTGATATTGAAAGAATATGAATATATAATATTTATTCTTATTAAATAAAAGGTTAGAAGTAGCTTTTGAAATCATAAGTCTTGGATCTATCTATTAAAATCCATTTTGATAATAATAATATCGCAAAATTTCCTTTAATTTTCATAATATTGAAGTTTTCCTAATATTGAAGTGAAAAAACCATTGTAAATTTTGTCTCTATTAATATATCTTACATTCATCTACAATAGTTTACTTATAAAATAAGAGGGAAGTGAAACCTTAAAAAAATTCAAATTCACATAAGAGGGATGAATTTAGAGAAGATAGATATGTATTTTAAATAACATGTGAAAGAATAATTTTCTCAATTGTACATGTTTAAAATTATTAACTTTGCAGCAAGATTTCCTTTAAGCGCAACCACCACTCGGCTAAGGCTTTGCTAGTCCTAGTTGGCCGATGACCATGATCCTCCTTGTGCTGGTCAAATTTTTGTAAAGCAACAACATAGCTCCAATGTTTTCTAAGTTGTTTTTGTTGGTTTTCCTAGGCTTGACCTAATTTGTTTGTGTTTTTGGGGGAGAGAGAGAGAACATGGATTTGTTAGTTGCTCTCATACCACCCACTTTTTTTTTTGAATTATCTTATATCATGTTATTATTAATATAATATAATATCCTATTCATAAAAAAATTAATAAATTTTATTACATGTATAGGAGGGAAAAGGATGTGCTCATACATGTAGTTAGGGAGTTCGTTAATTGGAGAAAATTGGCATGAGGGAGAAATATTATTCAAAGAATCCAATAAAGGAATTATGTAGTAATATAAATTGGAAACACCTTATTTAATCATACCTCTTTAAATAATGTAGGGGTTTTTAGACTTATAGGGACGTTAAATGTGATTGGTGTTGTGTGATTAAATAGAAGTGTTAAAAGTGTGCATTTTCTATCCAACATCTCCCACCTCAAATAAAATTCAATATAAGGATGGAAGTCTATTGCAAGAGTGCGTGGTGATATGTATAAGTTTGACACCTATTGATTGCATTTGGGGAAAAATTATAAATTCCACATGATGATATACATAACTTATACCACTTGGAGAACATCCACAATATTGACGCATTTTCCTCCTATACAAAAAGAAATGTTTGTATTAGTTGAACACTTTTAGAAGTGACATTAGTTTATGAATGAGTGTAGTTAGGGAGTTCTTTAATTTGATAAAATTGGCATGAGGGAGAAATAATACTCAAGGTGGCCAATAAAGGCATTATGTAGTAATAAGAATGGGAAACACCTCATTTAATCATTCCCTCTTTAAATAATGTAGGGGTTTTTAGAATTATAGGGCGTTAAATGGGATTGGTGTTGTGTGATTAAATAGAAGTGTTGAAAATGTGCATTTTCTATCCAACATCTCCCACCTCAAATAAAATTCAATATAAGGATGTAAGTATATCATAAGATTGCATGGTGATATGTGTAATTTTACACCTATTGATTGCATTTGGGGAAAAATATAAATTCCACATGATGATATACATTCAACTTATACCACTTGGAGAACATCCAAAATGGTGACACATAATTCTTATACAAAAAGAAATGTCTCGTATTATTTGAACATTTTTAGAAGTGATAGTAGTTTCGATCAAGTTTAGTAAGGGAAATATGTAACACACCTTGTTACATTCATTAGAGGATTCATTTCAAATATAATTAAAATTTAATTTACTAAGGCTTTCACAAAAAAAAATCATCATCTTATGTAAATTTCCTAGTAAGTTACCCTTGCTCCAAAGAATCTAATGAAACATTCGTAATATAAAGTATTTAGTTAAAAATATATTAGTCTCGGATAATCTTGTCATATTATTTGAGGTATCTCACTAGAATAATAAATTTGTATATTTCAAGTCCCATATTAGAAACAACTCCATATGATTTTAGGAAAATGACAATTGGTATCATGTTTATCCACATTAATAATGAATAAAAATTTCATTTATTATTGGAAGGAAGAATGATGGTGTGAAAATATATACTACTGAGCTCAAGATCAAAAAAATCCCATATGTGCTTCACTATATACGGTCTACTAATTTTCCACAAGGCATCTTTTGCTTATGAAATCCCTCATTATGGTTTGCAAAAATGTAATAAATAAAAACAATCCTAAATTGAATATTTATTCTAAATCCTCTTATTATTTTTTATCACACGAAAAACCATCCATTGATGGTTGTTTAATCCATAAATAGTGGCTTAAGTTCACAAAACAATGCTCAACCAAAAGTAATGTGAACAAAGTGTTTACACCATAAAAATTAATAGTATAAGTAAGATGTAAGATATGTTATAGGTAGAATATTATGAATAAATTAATCCACGTTAACTTTACAATCTATAATATAGCTTTAATATATTAAATAGTGATATAATGATGAAATGATAGCATAAAACATGAGATTGGATAAATACATAGTTACACAAAGAGTCAGAGAAGTGTTATGGGTGTACAAATTGTCTAGAAAGAGTGATTTGAACCTAGAATTGATTCATTCCTTATACTATGCAAAGAAAATTCTCATGTGTATAACCATAAAGATCTTGTTTGGATATAGTATGATCTATTACACCCCTAGAATATACAATTTATAAGGCTATGTGTAGTCCAACTTATGGCTTAAATAACATTTATATATATAATCATTACTTATTAATTCATTAGGTATAAACTAACAATAATGAAGGGGTATGACCTTTTTTATAATGGGTGAGTAAATATATCCCATAGGTGTGAAGTGTGTGAGTTATTATCTTATTGGAAGAATTAGGAGGTTTTCCCCTTGAAATGTGTTAATAATATATTATATATTATAGCATATTTGCATTTATATTCAAGTAATTCTTTCAAACAAGTGGTATCACAACATTAATTTAGGAAACATTTTTTCCATTATATCTCCCACACACATGTGAATTTTTAGACATTTTTTCAAAAAGGCTTAAAATAGTGGCAAGAAATATTAAGTAAAATTTTAGAATTATTTCCTTGGTTTTGTAAGATTTATACCAGCTTTATGGTTTTTCATAAAATTACTCTCTAAGTGACATGTTTAGGAATTTATCATATTTCTCTATATTTTCATAAATCTCTTCAAATTTCCATATAGTCCCATTATTATTATTTTCATATTTGAGGTCATCTATATTGCTAAATTTTCTATCTCAAATTCGCTTCAATAGGGAAAATTGATTATGTATGGTAAAATTCATATTATTGCATAGACCATAAACTACATGCAAGAATTATGAATATATAGGAAAAATTCCTTATAAAGAGGAAGTGGGGTCAGTAATGGGAATTGATGAATCTTAAAATCCATGTTATTCCTCGATGGATCCCAAGATGAGCCAACTCAAGTAAAATATGTGTAGCTTTCAATCAACAATGAGCACTAAAATAGACTAGATGAATCAACGCTAGGATGATCTCATGAAAAACATTATTTAAAATTTTAATCCTCCTTAACATCAACAAAATCCATTGCAAAATTCTACACACGACTTCACTTAAAAATTTTCTTGTACATAGGAAAAATGACACGAGATTCCTAGTCCACTCAACTTCTCGAGGTCATACCGATACACCTGAAATGTGGAAGATGAGATTGGAATGGGATAGGTATAGGTGATATATGTGGAATAGATTGTAAGAGGGTTTGAAAACCCAAAAGTGAGGATCATGAGGGACGACGTGCACATCAACGGACGTGCGAACGGCAGCATGAAGAGATCTCGGAAGGAGCGAGCATCAACCAAATGTGCATGCAAAGATTTGAAACATGGGCATAACCTCATTACAATCCACAAACTCTCCTCTATCTCATAGATCCAAAAGGGTGTACATATAGGAGGTGTTGAGTAACCCCAGTGTTGCAATCATGACAACTCAAGTGGAGAGGGGAGTTACATTCCTAGAATAGAAGTGTAACTCCTAATGACACATATGATGCACTAACGTACTGACATGTAAGAGAATCTCATGATGACCCCTAAATGACACATGGACCTACGATATCACCTAAGTGAGATGACTCACCTAATGATGTGGAAAATAATACACACCAACACCCCCTTCATCGTAACTTAGGATGAGGCGGCAAGTCAGAAATGAGAAATGGGTCCCGAACAAAGCCTGATGAGGTACCCACGTACAAGAAAAAGGTACCAAGCAAAGTGAAAAAACCCAATGGGAAAAACATCCACCACAAGAGAAAAAACACTCTCTAATATAAGAAATATGCCAAATATGGGTCCCAGCTCTAGACGAGCCCGAAAAGGTACCCATGTACAAAGAGGCAATCTCTCGGAAAGAAGAAGAAGAGAGACGAGAGGAATGTAGAAGATGTCATGGACGGATCTGAACTCTGTGGCTCTAGGAGGTCTCCCAAAAGAATGTCGATGATGAGATCCTTTATCTCTAGACTGAAGAAGAGCCACCGCACCGAACTATGTGCCTTCCCTTAGGAAGGACAAAAATAACGTGCTGAAAGTCTTCGCCCACTCCACAAAGGAAACCAAGGTAGTAGCATGAAGAACTCTGAGTCTGGTCCACAAAAGTGTGACATAGGTCTAGAAAATGAGCACCAAGGAACCAAAGGTAATGCCACGTGTGCAGAACTGTCAGAGTGTGAAGAGTGAACACCTATAGAAAGGATGTCCATGTGATGTGAAGGCAACAAAACATCCCCCACAACAGAAAATGGATCCACAAGCAAGGGTGGATCAATGAAGGTCTCCGAAAAAGTGGAAGTGGTAAGAGTCCCAGAAGGGGAACTCCCAACAACAGAGATGATGGACTCCTCTGAAACACCTATAGATGGATGAGAAACCTATAGTGCATCACAAGTAGACTCTGCGAAAAGATGACTAAGGTTAGGTAGATACTCATCCCAATGAGGGGGCTCAACAAATAGAAGAGCGATGTCAGATAGGTATGAGTCATCCAATGAAGGTAGAGGAGTGGAAGGGGCCTCACACACTGGAAGTGGAAAGGAGGTGGGTGTGATGACTATATGAGACTGAAGGATACTTCTCAATATCTGATGAGATGTGGGAAGTGTCAACACTCTCTTTGGAATAGTGAGAGAAGGAGGAGAAGAGTCCTCTGTAGTACTCTCGACATTAGAATTGGGTGCACAATCCTCATCATCAGAAGTATAACCAAGTGAGTCTGTGTCAATGAAACTATCATCACATGAAGAAATAGAGGAGACAATACAATCAGTAGAGCAGCAACAATGGTGACATTATGTGAAGGGTCTCCATAGAGGGACTGAAGAATGCTCCAGACATGGTGGGGTGGATCTGAGTCTACCACGTGAAACCAGAGAGATCGAGAGACATGCATCATCATGTGACCAAATACATGGTCACAAGTGTCAAGAAATTCCTCTAGATGACGATGATCAGTGGGTGCAGGAACTGGCCCAAGTAAGAAGGGTAAAAGACCCTCGTGGGAAAAGTAACGTTCCATGGAAGCACGCCAAGCTAAATAGTTCCCTCTCCCAATAAGAAGTGGCGGAGGTTGTAAGGTGATCCTATGACACTCAAGTTTAGAAAGAGCACTCTCCATGATGTGGAATCAAAAGTGCACAGTGCATGAAAGCAAGACATCGGACTTGGTCGATAATGCGTCTCGCGTGTAAAAACCCAAGAGTACTAAAGTGAACCCCTGAATGTGGCACTTTATAAATTAGTGCATTTACAAAAATGATAATGCCATCATGTAAATTGTGAAAATCCATGCAACTTTGACTAAAGAAGCACTAAAAATGAGCAGCGAGTCAAAAGTTATAACATAAATACGATTCCCGCAATTGATGGAAAATGCCAATAAATGTTGTAAATGCATTAAAAAATGCCTGAAATGGGTGCAAAGGGTGTCGTGTGGGTACTCATTGGAAATGGCATCAAATTTCAAGTAGGGTTTGTTTTGCTTGCGAGGGGGGATTAGCCTCTTGCCAACCCCAGACCTCGCCCTCCGTCTTCGACATGCATAGGAAGGGAATGATTAACAAGCAAAAATGAAGCCTGAATTATTACAATGCCATGAAAGGAATGTTTTTTCACCTCAAAACATTAAAAAGGGGGATTGTTTTAACCTACAAACAATTCTAAAAGGGATGTGCTCAAACCATGTATATTGTTGACCAAGCTGGGTCTTCTTTTGGCCGAGCCGAGTTATGGGTCAACAAGTCGGAAGCTAGTGTAAATGCCACCAAAGCAACCCAAGTTGGGCTAGCACATGCGACCAGTTGAAGCCACGTGTGGGTGGGTGAAGATGGTGTCAACACAACAAAGTAACGGGTGGTCTAATTTTGGTTGATTGACAAAGTGAGATGGCCGAACAGTCGATGGAGCAATGTCTCGCTTCGAAGATTCCAATTTTTATTGTGGAAAGGTAAACGTGCCTCTCAAGTTGTGGGTAGAGATTCCCTTGCAGTGTAACCATCGGTTAGAGTGGGTTGTCTTGAGCAACTAAACATGGCAGGATGAAAAAGCCACAGTTTGAGCTCGAGAGGCGAGAGATCCTCACTGGTAAAGATACAAGAAAAAAGGCATAACACAGGGGCTCCATTAAGCAAAAAAAGACATAGTCTAGTCCAAGTGAAACTTGTAGAAAAACAATGACCACTCTTAATTTCGACAAAGGTGCATAGGTAACTGTAGAATGTATGCACACATGTAGGATAGCATAGCCCAAAATCCAAGTCATGTGGAGGCTAAAAAACATGCATGATGCCTTTGAAATCGCTGGCTAATGTGTAATGGTCGTGGAACATATAGCTAGACCAAGTTGCACTGCATAGATTTCTTGTCTCTGGAGGCCAATGTAAACCACGAGCACAAGACATGAACCAATCGATTTGTCTAATGCTAAAACTATCAAACCACGAACCATGCATGAGTCAACAGCAAGCGAGCCAATTAAGCTAATGCGATGGCAAAGAGGGTTGAGTGCATGGTTTCACAACATTAAATGGATCCACCCGAGCCAAGAATGAGGGTAAACCAATGGCGAGGGTGAAAAAATGCTGCAGTCAGGGCAAAACATGAGTTGAGGATGAGTGAGAGAGGCACTGAGACGTCGGTGAAGGTAAAAACCAAACACGAGTCAATGGCGAGTCAAAATCCAAAGCGGTGATCAGAGCAAAGTTGTGAAGGAAATGCAGGAACCATGCATGATTGCACAAACTATAAAACACGAGCTGCAACTAATGTAAATGATCCCAAAGATGAGAAGATCAACCACGAACAAAATGACCATAAAAAACATCTTAAATTGAACAAAGGTATAAACACCTAAAATCAATGCAAGAAGAGCACGGTCAGAATTTCCATTACGACACACGCAACGAGAATCTGAATATCACGCCGGAAGCTAGAAAATGCATGAAAAACACCGAAGAGTGCATGGATCCACAAGATCCACTCTGATACCATGTAAGAGGGTTTGAAACCCAAAAGCAAGGATCACGAGGGACGACGTGCACATCAACGGACGTGCGAACAACAAAGGTGCAAGAGATCTCGAAGGAGCGAGCATCAACCAAATGTGCATGTAAAGATTCAAAACACGGTATAACCTCATTACAATCCACAAACTCTCATCTATCTCATAGATCCAAAAGGGTGTACATATAGGAGGTGTTGAGTAACCCCAAAGCTGCAATCATGAAAACTCAAGTGGAGAGGGGAGTTACATTCCCAAAATAGAAGTTTAACTCCCAATGACACATATGATTCACTAACATACTTGACGCATAAGAGAATCTCATGATGACCCCTAAATGACATGTGGACCTACGATACCACCTAAGTGAGATGACTCACCTAATGATGTGGAAAATAATACACACCAACATAGATGATGGGTGATTATGGTTTGATGTTTCAAGTTCAAGTTAATCACATTCAATCAACTTGCAAGTAAAAAATTTCTCTTCAAGGACATAAAAGGCTCATCTAACCTCTACAGTGTGATGTTGTGATCAAGGATGATTGTTATGTGCAACTCCCAACTATCTCCGATAGACCAAATATTCTTTGATTTGACTAGTGGACTCATCAAATTTTCTGTTTGTCTCTAAATATTCCTTTCCGAGAGAGGTTCGTGTGAGAATGAGAATGAAGGACATAATGAGAAAACTAAGGATTTAAGTGTATGGCTTAGTTTGTTTAATTTCCTAGGTCACCCAATTAATTTCTTAAATACAATTAATTGTTCATTTAAGGCGTCTATCCGTAATAATTTGTATGGGAAAAGGAGTAGATTGGAAAACTAATGTTGATAAACCTATACATATATTCTTGGGTATTGATCAATACCCATTGGGTGAATGATATGCTCAAATATCCTCCTACAAGGTTGGGTTGGACTGGGAATGGTCATGTGATGGCACGCGAAATCATGAGCAAGGTAAGTAAAAGGTGGGAAAATAGTCAAAGAGTGACCATGGACTATAATATGGTAGTGTGAGCCTCTAATGACTATGTTTGTTTCTTTTTTTAACTCTCTAAACTAATCTAATCTCTGACATTAAATAAATAACATAAAATGAATCTAGTTTAAATAAAATACAAGTTGTTTTCCACTTTTAATTAACTAAACCACTTTTGTCACTATTTAAATAAAATAAACACATCTACTTATTCTAATTCTTTTTTAATGTTTTTTAAAAAGATTTTCAAAAAAGAAATAATTAAAAAAATTAAATTCCTAGTGTTTTTGTATTTTTGGAATAATTAGAATAAATAAAAATAATTCTATAGACACAAAGAATTACAAATTAAATATATCATTTATTATAATGAAATAAAATCAACTTTAAAAAATAACTAGGTATGACTATTCTTCTGTTGTGGGTTTCTGTAAATACTACTCTAATGGGAAAGTACTCAAAATATATTATCTATTAAATCATAACATCTTCTCTCGGACTAGATTCAACCTCAAGATTTTTGGAAAGGGAAAGCTTCTCAGAAGTAATTTCCTCTTTTCCTCATAACCTTCCCTAGTAGAATTGATTTTAAATTGAATAGAAGAAATAAACAATGAAGAAATAAAAATAATACGGATATTACCTCTTCTTCCTCTAATCAACTTCACAAGCAGATCCACAAGGATGAGCCAAGAGTAGGATATCAAGGGAAGAAGTTATACACATGTAATATTTTGAAAATAAATATTGTGATCTATAGGAAGTGATGGGATCTTCCTCTCTTAACAATTTGAACAAACTATTTCTTCTATTTGTAACAAATAATGCTAAACTCAAAACTTCAAAGAATTGAATACATCTCCAACCTAGTCAATACAGCTTATATGGTATCTTATTTTAGTGGTGTGGTCCATGTAATTTCTCCTCAACTTCAATTTGATTCCAAATTATGACCTTTAATAGATCCAGGAAGGAAAAGCAGTGAATATCAACAAAAAAATAAGAAACTAGATGATTGGATTTGTACAGGGAAGATAAATAGAATGTGACTAACATGGAAAAATAGAGTAGAGAATTGGCTATCTATGTAAACCCTCTCTAAAATCAGGCAGCATAACACTTCTCAATATTTCAAATTGGCTAACCCATGATATGAATAAAAGTTGTTGGAGGAGAAGATGTTAATAACACACGTTGCTCAAGAAAATATGACTCAACTTGAAGTGACCTAATCAATATACTATATTTATAAAAAGAGAGGATAAACTCAAGAATAATCCAAAAATCCTAAATTTATCTAATTTGACCAAGAAATGTGATAGAAAATCACATCAAAATGAAAACACACATTCAAAAATGTATTTTTAATTCAATTTTAGATGGTTTTAGGACTTCCCTTTTTTCCAAAGGGGTAGTTGTGCAACCTTCACTAGTGTAAAAGGATATAAGGGGGTAGAAAGAGGCCCAAAAATAAAATGAGGTCTATAACTTGGAATAAAAGTATGAACTATTTCAAAAGGGGAATGAAAAGGTGAGATGGAGGGATCTGGATCCTTTTTTACCTTGGAAGGATTTTTTTGTCATCACCAGAGATGTATCACATTTTTCATGTTGCACCATGTAAGTTTTGGGTGCGTATAGTTCCCAAATGTGGAAATACATAAATTCGACACACAAGATCCAATAACATAAATAAACCAAATGGAGAATTTTTTTATGTACATCAAATATAATATGGATAGAATTTTATTATGGCATCATTATATTTAGATCTTGGATAATTTACTTGGTATCATATGTTGTGGGCTTATCGTATTAATAAGTATCTCAATGTCACATATAAAATGTTTACAAAGGAGCTACAAATGAACTACGATAGCAAAGATGATGAAGAACTACTTTATCTAGTTGGAAAATTTATGAAAAAGAGGATCGATTAAGGATTATGGTCATTGATTTGGAAATCTATCTTTATGAATAGATAAAATTATTGATGAGCATTTAATGACATAATTTTTAAGTGGTCTCAAAATCCACATTGAACATGAGGTCTGAATGTCTAATCCACTTAATGTTTTCATTCAACTATCATGACATGTAGGGTAGAGGAAGAGTTCCTATTTAAACATGCATAAATCAACAACGTTGAGCGGAAATGTTGATTATATTCATTTCATATGGTCAAACATAGATGATGATTTTTTTAAATGAGAGGAGAATGTTGTACCCTAACCTTTACCATTTTTGAGGCTATGTGTGGGCCGAATTATGTCTTATATAACATTTATATCTATAATCATTAGTTAGTTATTCATTAGGCATAAAATTATAATAATGAATGGGTATGAACTTTCATATTCATACCATATATGTGTGAGTAAATATTTTGTGTCGGTGTGAAGTGTGTGAGTTATTGTCTTATTAGAATACTCAGGAGGATTACCCTTCAAGTGGCTTAATAATATATTATATATTATCACATATTTTCATTTAAATTAGTGTAATTTCATTACATGGTCTAGTCCTACTTCATATGGCTTTGAACCTATAAATTATGTATCTTTGTAAATCCTCTTGCATGTTGGTCTCTAAATCATTTTTGCTATTTATATATCTAAGGATCAAACACCTTTAAAGCCACCTATAATGACCTGTAACAAATAGAAACCTTAGAGATTTGTAGCACACTTCATCAAATGATTAAACCATGAAAGTATAAATACATGTGTGGGCGAGGTTGGAATAACCATGGTGTTAAACTCTTACTAAACCAATCTTGGTGCTACACTATATCCCCTCGAGTAGAAAAATGTCTCATGTAGTTATCATAAAGTTGGTGAAAGTAGTGTATGCATGTAATTCAACCCCTATATTTCTCTTGCATCTCTTGAGATAAATAATAGTTGGTAAAAATAGAGATATAATAGAAATGTACACATTGTGTTAGTATTGTGGTGTGATGTGCTTCAAATGCTAAAAATGATACCATGTGTCCCTTAAGATCCTTTAAAATTATTGGAGTGATTTTATCTTGATAAGATATGGTTTTAGTGGAGGAATATAGAATCGTGTACCTAGTTTGAGTATTTTATATC